>JBBMJM010000016.1:2344963-2361317 GCA_037832705.1 Centriscus cristatus | reverse complement strand
TATGGATACTTAGATAACAAATTTGTAAAAATATTAACTAGAAAAAAAAAAGGATTTATCAAACATGTGTGGAGTCCATGCTTAAAGGGAAATGCTCGGGATCAGTTTTCAAGAGCCTAATACAAGCAGACGCCACTCGGTGGCATGAAACATTACACTTTTCGGCAAACGAAAACACAGTTCCATTTCTCAAACAAACTGGGGTCCACCCCTACGAAGGGGAGGAAAAAACAGTGTTTCTGCTCCTGTGTTTTGAACGCAGTTTGAAAAAACAGAGCCAGCGCATCACATGAGCAGAGAGAGAGATCTACCCACTGCTTCACCTCCTTCGGACAGGGAATCCCAGAGGAGCTATTACAGTTTGACTTATTCACGCTGGGGTGGAGAAAGGGGAGACCCCTGACCTTGTACACCCGCCTCAACCTTCAACTGCCACGAAAAGGAGGAAGACCAACCACACGGCAGCAGCAGTGCTACATTTCTATCGCTGCCACTAATTGTAGACAGGGGATTGGACTGGCACTGTGCTGTAACAGTTATAAAACAAAAGGGACTTCAATCGAAACCAGCTAACTTGACTGACAACAGTGTTTTATTAGGACACTCTCGAATCCCAGCCTACAAATTACAAATTCAGCGATAATACATATTCACAGGCAAGGTCAATGTGGTCTCCAAAGACCCCAGGTAATTAAATACAACACACACAAATCCAGACTAAACAGATGGATTACAAGCAGAGACCACCCGTGACCTTTATTGCATGGAACATTAAAATTACAAAAGCCAGCAGCATGATAAACACAAAGCATGTGTTAATCATGCACAGCAGCTATCCACTTGTGACTCCTCGGGAAACCTCAAGGAACACAATGAGCTCTCAGGGCGTCTCTGCAGGAAATCCAGAAATGGAAATGAAGTTGTTGAAATTTACCCCAATAACATTTCCTGTAAACCGATGAGACTGGAGTCATTTGGATCAAGTGTATTTCACCGGGCTTGATCCCTGAGAAAAGGGTAAACGAGTTCACTGCAATTCACCCAACAAGGGAGGTCGTGCTGCAGTAGGGTCAAACACACACCTGAAAGGGAAATCCCTGGCCGAGGAATGAAATATTCTTCACTGGCATCCTGTTTGACAAGTGTGAAAAACAATTGGTGCAACAACGAGTACCACGCTGGTTTACGAGAGACACCAACCCCCTTTGACAGGAACATGCTGGTTTACGTGGAAGTGCTGTTAAACCGTGTTTATTTCTTCACACTGCTTTCGATGACGCAGGTTTTCATTGCCAATGCATCCCCGTCTTTCTCTGTACGAGCTGAAGTTTATAAAACAGTGTCATCGTATTGTCAGAAGCACTGTTAAATCAACAACATTGACGATATAACGTACGACCAAAGGAAGGAAGGATTCCAAACAAGTTGAGTTATGATGTATTTTTTATATCATTTGCGTGCTTCTCTGGAAATTGTAGTCTAAGAAACAAAAGGCTTCACTTACTACGTGCTCTGCTCTACTGGAACATACACATAGAGCCAGTGCACTCTAGATGTCCTTGACCAGATGGACCAATATGACCAGAGCTGATGCCTTACAACTCTTACAATAATTCTTACAATTATTAATAATAGTGCTGATTCGCACTGACATAGAGTAGCTAGTGAGGATGGTGTGAATGTTCTGTAAGTATTTGGTCGTAAACAAAGGACTGGACAAATGGACACTGAACCTTTTGCCTGCAGAACTGTCCTTCTGACTGGGGAAAGTGTTCTAAACCTCAAGCATCAGTTTGACTGCAGTGATCCTACCGCCATCTTTGGAGCAGAGGTTGAGCAGGTTGTGGACAGTATCCATCATCTCCTGCTGCTGTCTTTGCAGCGCCGTACTGTTTCCCGTGGCTCGGCTCAGCTGGTTTTCGAGCTCCTTGATAACGCCGCTCTGCCTCCCCACGAGGACTTGTAGACTTCCTTTCTCTTGCTTCAGCGTCTCCAGCTCTTCATGGTGTCGCGTCTCCATCTCTAGCATCTTCTGCTCCAAGAGGCTGAAGTCAGGGAAGGTAAAGGTCAAGGTAACAAAAGTTTGTTTAGGATAAATCAAGATGTTATTTTATTCTATCATTGTTCAGTTCATGTGTGCTATAAATATACTGACTGTTATTTTACAGTTTTGTCACATCTTTTCCATTGCATTGCTGATGATGTAATATGTATCAATGAGGCAACTTTAACAGGGTGTTTACAACTAAATCATCCGTCTTCACTACTATTAACATAGTACAAGTAATAGTACAAGTCAATGCATCAGTTTCTACTTCTTTGCGTCGGACAGGACGGTAGCGAGCCTCTGTGGTTTGTTTGCTTTCACTGTTGTCTGTTTACCTGTTCTTGTCATGGAGTTTGCTGATCTCATTGGTCTGGACCATTAACTGCTTCTCCAACTTGTTGGTGGAAAGAGAATTTTCCAGCAGCTGGATCTCGAGCCTTGATGTCTGATTCAGGACCTACAAAATAGGAAAATGACACACGTATGCCAGGTCTATAAATAGTGTTACTAAAACATTTCAACAGTACGACACTGATCTAATATTATCTAGGTGTTTCAGTTCTGCTTGTGAACAGAAAGGAGAAGCTCCATAAGTTCTTTCTGCACAATACAGAACATAACGCTGACGTGCAGTGAAAGCTCTCAACTTTGTTTTTCTTTTGTCATTCAGATATTCACCTCTGCTATAATTATCTTTTCAATGTTGCAATGTTTTTGCACAACAACAATTACTGACCACAAACGCCCCATCCCCATCAAACCCCAGCGTATAAACACAATAGGAAACAAAAGACAAAGAAGTCAAAGAACGGAGTGTCATTTGTTTTTGGACAGTGGAGTGCAACATGCAAGAGGAGACTCTGGTTAAAGAAGAGTCTTCTCTGGATCCTTTCAGACATGAATAAAGAACACATCTTTGGTGTGTCATAGTTTGTTTTCTGAGGTTTTACCTGTGTTTCCACATCGGTCAACTTCCGTGTCTGTTCCGCCGTCTGAGAGAGGAGGTTAGTGCCCATTTCCAGCATGGCTGCCGTGTGGTTGTGGACGGCGCTCTGCTGCAGCTGGGCCATCTCGTTCTTCATGCTCTCTTTAATGTAGCCTTCAATCTGTCCGACAGAAAGAAATCTCAATGTATGACATGAATGGTACTCTTTGCAATGCATGAACCTCACTGTAAGGCAGAGGAACAGAAAGTCACTGAAGCTTGTCTGGGGGAAACAAAGACTTTCATCCTTGTCGACAAGCCGACCTTTATTCCAAACCCAAACAAATGACAAGATGGAAATTGAGGTAAAAGGTTGATAAGGATTTTTTTAAAACTCCCTTTGTGCCTTGTTTCCTTGATCCTACAATCTGTGCTGTATTTTATATCATGTTCATGTTTTATTAAAACATCCAGGGATGATTGCCTGTGTGTGCTTAGTCACATTCCTGTTTTATCAATATATCTCTGACTTCACATGGTGACTTGAGTTTGAATACACACTGTGATGATTCAATAATCCAAGTTTTGAGGCGGCTCAGTGTTGAACTCAAAATGCTTTTTTTTTTTTTTTTTTTTTTTGAAAAGGAAAGCATCAGCCAAAACAAATCAGCATCACATTGCACAACATTCAGTGTTGGTGACCTTAGCAATAGTTTCCATCCTGCCAAGTTATGCTACCCAAACACTGAAAGAAGTCTGGATATGCTGCACACTCGTACGCGCAAAGGGTTCAACAGATAGCGGCTGGTGACAGCATATGTCGAAATGAATCTTTTTCGACCTCGGGCTGCAGCTTTTTCCCATTATCACATTATTAGTCTGGTGTCTGAGGATTTCAATCCCCCTGGACAGTCAAACTGACCTCCACTTATGCATATCCAATGAGACGGGTGTGTTTTACCTCCCTATGAAGAGCCACCAGCCCAGGTGAGGACAAATACAGTGTTGGGGAGTAACTAGTGATATGTAACAGTGATGCAATCTAATTATAAAATATACATTTTTGTAATAGGTTCCATTATAGAGCACATTAACTCACTTCTGTAAATATTCACAACATTGTTAGTCATATCTAAGCAATTTGTGTAAATGTCTAAATTATAGGTTTAATAATGTAACTTTTCCAACACTTGCTGTGGTTCACCAAATAAGTAAAAGCTAGCAAAGGATTCTTCATCTTCATCTGTTTTGATATTTATTTTACAGATATTTCTGGGAAAACATTCAATTGTAGCAAACGAAATGACCTTTTTCCCTCTCTTACTTCGTTATTTTAACAATCAAAGATGAATAAACCAGTCAGACTGAGGGTGTAAAGTCTTGGTCCTCAACTGAAACATTCAGTTTGGTGCCATTTGCCAGGACTGTCAAGTTGAATTGGATTTTCAGTGTAATAACCTGACTTGGCGGCGTATAAAAGTGAAGTCTAACATTTTTGCAGACTGGATTTCAGACATAATACGGCTTCCCACTAACTGTGAACTACATAAAGCTGAGAAAAAGTGTTACATTCCAAATAACCTCTGAGGGTCTGGGCCAAGGACTAGGAAAGAGAACATGGAGTCTTGATCCCCATCTCAGAAATGATTGATTACTCTGCCCGATAATGAACCAGATAATATGACCTGGAAACCAATTGGAGAGCAAGTTGAAATGTAAAACATCTGAACTCTGCAGATGGTGTATGTTGTTGTTTTTTACATCTTCTTCATCTTCTTGTTCCTCCTACCAGTACAGATATTTTTGTCTGGACGTTAATAGTAAGAGTTGTACAATAAACATCACCTTGAAAAAAAGAATGGTAGTGATCAGGATGATCACATTTGTCCCTTGAGGATAATCGCAAACCCATGTGGTGGGGGACATAAAACGGAGAGTACCACAGACAAATACGACTACACAAACATGCCCAATCATGTAAATTCACCACTTTGGAAGCCATAAAACAGATCTGTGTTGGTGCTGGGTTATTATTTATATGACCTCAACTCCAGTTAAGTTCTGCTTTTCCAGTCACTGACTCCCAATAAAACTATTGTCAGCAACAAAATGAAATCAAATGCTGCCTTTTGATGCCAAAACGTGAAAGCACAGATGGGAATGAGACTGGTGAAATAAATATCAGTGTATAATGAGAAAGCAATAGTCGTGGTGGGTTTTCTTTTGTATAAAGACGATAATTTCATATGCCAGTGACTGTTTTTATTATAACATATCGTAATGTTTTGTGAAATGGAACACAGTGATGTCAGTTTACGGTGCTGACTTTCATCTGATTTTATCATCTGCCCCCGAGAGATCCAACAAAAAGGTGGCGCGCTGCAGACCTACAACAACGAGATGGCATCGCACATGCAGTCCCACCAATGTCCTCACGGTATGCTTTGATATGAGAGCTGCACAAGCTTTACAAGTGTGACTGATTTAAACTGAACACACTGAAAAAGAACAGCCATCCAGCATTTTGATGATGGAAGTATGAATCCACATGTATGTACCAGGTTCCATTTTTCTGACCAGAAAATATCAGACTGCAAAATCCCTGCTGTTAACAAACTCGCTATTCATTTTATTGCTCTTAAATGGATTACATTTGTAAGAACAATACCATTCCTTCAAGTTAAATGTTACTTTTGCAGTTTGGATGACAAACCAGACCTATGAGCGAAATTCCAGAAGGTGCAGAAACACCATGTTCTGTTTTAAACTACTACATCCTGCCTCTGGTTTTACAAAATTGACTGTTTTCTAAACGAGAGTTACATAAAAAACAAGTTTATGTTTCCCTAAGTGCTACTTTACACCAAGGCATGAAGGTTTTAAGGTGATTTGCTTGGCACAGGCGAGGTTCATGTGGACTTCCTGTGACATTACTAATGATGCTGCCTGAGACCAAAACATTGAAGTGTCCAGGTCTGTTATTAGTTTAACAGCTCCCTTTCAATGCAGCCTGCCTCATGCATAGTCTGCTCCATTTGGACAGTTTATGAGGTACAAATGGCTGTTAATCACCAAACAAGCGGCTTGAGTTGAGAAAACGTCAAGCATGGGACAGGATGCAGATTGTGGGAGCAAAGCCGCTGTCCATCATACAGCAGGACAAATGTTTAGATTACTAAGTGAACCACACTGTGTGTGCATTTGCATGGAAGGAATCACAGGCGGAATTCATCATCCGTGATCGCCACCATGCACCTTCTGTGCATCATCATGGCAGAGGGGCTAAATTGCCTTCGCTTGAGAGCCAAGAACAGGGTAATCCCTCTTGGTGATACTCCCTGCTATCATTGTTACAGATTACCGTGAATGTTTACCACTTCTCTGACATTTACCATTTTGTGCACTGTCCATTCCGAAAGAGGTCTTGATCCTTTTCTCAACAGCAGCCAGTGCATCGCTCAGCGCTGCTGAGAGAGTTTGGAAATAGTGGGCCTGGACTGCATAAATCTCTTTGCCCTAGAGCTCTGTCACATCTGCTTATACGTTTGTGTGTGTGTGTGTGTGTGTGAGAAGGTGATGGTGTTGGTGTTACTGAGGAGTCTGGCATCTGGGATGCGTCCCTTACGCTTGTGACACCTAGATCAGCATCGCTTCACAAGCCACTTTTGGCCAGTGAATGAAATCACGCATCTTATCACTCCCTGACAGTGAAGTGTGAATTACACCTGCAGGCTTTTGGACCCGAGTGTGTGTTTCTAAGTCAGCTCCATGTATAGCTAGAGCTGCCTGAATTAGTAACCGCTCTGTTTGTTTTCAATACCGCCTTTAAAAAAGTCGTAAACTCTGTCTGGATTAGGTGAATAACAACTGAGGCTGACACACAGCTGACCTTTGTGACCTTTGCCCTAGTGGCCAACGGCCAGGCGTTCACTCAATTGCTGCCATATTTTTCCACCTCTTAGACTGTCAACAATGACAAAAAGTACAAAAAATACAAAATGGGAGACATCCGCAGTGTCACGTGGACCAAATAGCAGAGCTTGACCCTGAAATTAGAGTGTGATCAGTCAGCAGTATAGGTGGCAGGAACGGTGGCAGGCGAAGAGGTGGGTGGTCCGAGCCCATTTTTATCATCCATTATAAGGCAGAAAAAGGGAATGACACCCCCACAAACGTGCCAGCTACTACCTGTGTGGGGCTGTCAATGACATTTCTGTTATGCGGTTGCAAGCGTTTAATGAGCCACTCTGAAAGCGATCCAGCCTGGATACATCTTTGGTCAAATCATGGTGCGCAATCCAAAGGGTCTGGCAGGGTCCAGAAGCACTGGTTTCAAACCTTTCAGATGATTTGTGATACAAATGTGTGTTGACAGGAGATATGTATGAAAAAAAGGAATTTCACTTAAGTCAAAATAAAGGAAGAAAGAACAAATGTGATAGTTTCATTGTAGACACCATTTCTTACACGAGTTGGCACTACCTCAAACAGGAAATGCAAATTTGCAGTTGCTTTTCTCTTTACTGTAAACAAATGCACCACATTTACCACCAAGGTATTAAAACATGAACACAACTTTATGATGTTATGACCAAACGTACTTTCTTAGATGAGTGAAAAATCCCAGTGGAGGGTGAATCAGCCCTCTGAAGGTTTGTCAGATAAGATCAACATCAATCCATTTACAACATTACATGTATAACAAACACAGAAAGCAGCGAATTAAATTTTGACATCAATCTAAAAAAGTTCGGTCCAGCTCACTCCTGAGCGAGAATGAGCACATCCAAAAGAAATGTTTGCCTTTCCCTTATTGACACGACAATGTAGACACAAGCTTGTTTTTACGATCAAAATTCATTCCCGGAAATGAATTTTCTGAGTTGGTCTAGACAGAGATCGTTTTACGATGACCAGACTCGGACCAGATTCCAGTGGCAACATACATAAGTCAAAGATTTCACCGGTATGGAAAAGGATTTCCCATCTCTGTTGTGGCCGAGTGGTTCAGAAGAAGCCAATGAACAGGAGTTAGGGCATACATTTTCTCGAGATATGTATGCACAATATCACATGATTTCCTTTCACAGTGAATGAAAACAAATACAGTAAAGCATACATTACGCATGGATGTATATTTTTACAAATCCTCCCGTTCCAATCCCGCTATCAAAATGAGCCCAAAATTACTATAATTAATGATGTGCATGTGGCCGTATGGGAGAGGAAGTACTTGCACTCGTCCGAGACATGGGAATGGCAAACAAGCAAACAAACTGGAACCTGTTTCTTTCTACCACTAGCGGGGCAGCTCAACAATGTTCTAGATGTGTGACGCAGTTGTCCAGCATGGGAATCTGTCCTCTGGGACACATAAAGGGCAGGAATGTGCCTGATGATGGTTTTCTTATGTCACTCGGTACAAGTCTGCTACGGGTCTGATTTCGCAAACCCGGCATCCCACGGACAGGGCATTGATATTTAAATATTTGAGATAGCATGCAACCCTCACAGACGTGGCTTCTTCAGCAAAGGGTTGCCGGACTAGAAGCCAAAGGACGTGTTTTTTTTATTTTTTAGGCCAGCCGTGACAGGAACACCGCTATACGTGCTGTTGTATGCTAAACTTTTGGGATAAAAATGAGTCCAGCGTTCGAGTGTATGTGCCAGAAGCTGTATCTATCAAGCGGCGTGTCTCTTCTAATCAAAATGAATGGCCATTTAATGACAGGGGCTGTTTCCTTCAACGTCACGTTTGTGTTTAGCTTTCATCCTGACATCCCATTAAGCGACTCCAGGCTTTAGAAACCATCCCTGTGGCCATCCAGGGTTACAATCACGGTAAAGCAGTCCTAGCTTCAAACACAGTTGTAAACGTTTCCTCACTTTCTCCTTCTGCCTTTCTGTAGAACAGATTTGTGAGTATTACCCCCCAGACATTTCTCTTACTGCTTTGCTCTACTTCAATCAGCAAACACGGGCTGAGGTTATCGCATCCAACCCAGATTAAGTTTCCTATGACTCAGTTGTGTCTCTACCAGAGTTACCTTGGCGAGCTTAGCGCACAGGCGGGCTTTTATATTATCATATCTGTGGCCACATGAGGCACTATAAAGTACTGATGGTGGCACATGAACGCCGTTCTCAAGGTGACTGTGTGAGCGAGCTGGTGGGCTTTAATTTCCCCTTAAGTGGTGCTGAAACAAAATTCAGTCTAAACAAAAGAGATGAAGAGGAAGACAAGGTGCAGTAACCGGTCTAACGCCTCCATATGGAAGTGCTTCGGCCTGACCTGTGGTTCACCACGATGGGAGAGGAGGAAAATAAATGCCTCTGCTAATGATGATATGCAGCAAATCATGCAGAACCACTATTGTGTTACTGCCAAGCTTGAACTTTGGAAACATTTGCTGCTGTTTGACCTGCAACTGATGATGGATGGACGGCAGATAACATATTACCGTATTACTGCACTTTCTAGTTTCCAGTCATGTTGCTAAAATTAGTTCTTATTTATCTTCTACTATCAGTTGGACTGTTTAAGACATTCGTTTTGAGATAATTTCCACTGAACAATTAGAAGGATAAAAGGATTGTCATGTGCAGGGAGTACAATGAGTATGGTCTTCAGCACAAAATGCACACAGGTTTCTGTTAATTTTTACATCTTTACATCAGCTGAAATGAAATATATGTTTGTATAAACTGGGAGGATGAAAGAATTGCAATGAAAGCAGCTAAGCTACAGACAACGCTTCAGTGCAACTCAGGAGATACAATACTGTGCTATTACTAGTAAGAAAGAATAAATAAGAAGATAAATAAATAAGAAGTATCTAATCAGAAACAAACACAAACCAGAATGTTAACTTATCCATGAATCCTGATTAGGAAAATAAAGAAAGAAGAAGAAGAAGAAATCTTTTCAACTTCTGCCTGAACATGCATGTTCGGTGGTTGTGGTTTTCAAGAAATGAAGTGAATGCTATGGAATGGTATTACTCCAGGAAGCTATTGTCCTGTCTGCTTTGTCATCATTTAATATCTTGTTCTTTTCTCTTCTGTCATCATTCATCACAATGTTGAACATAACTGGAGTGCTGTCTGACAGCCTCTTTTATGTCAGCACGCCACCTTCAAACTGTGATAACTCCCAGGAAGGAACATCCCATTTGATCCTTTACAGACCTTCAGTGGAGCCGGAGGTTATTCCATCCAAACACAGGCTTGTGTATGTCAAACACACATGCACGTACACACACGTGTGAAACAGGCTCGTCTGTACACACGCACACACGCACAAAGAGACACATACATGTCCATGGAGGATTATTCTGTCCATCGTAGGACTTCTGCAAACACTGTCAGTTTAAATAAACAGCCTTGACCATTTATATGTTGGTCATAAACTACATCATCTGTTTGATTAATGACGGATTTATGAGGGGACTGACGGTGGGTAGCTGGACGTTTGGGGAAACAGAAATATGTTTCAGAGATTGTCCACCTGCTTGCTTCTCTTACCCAACTGACAGCTGTCACTTATAGTTTAGTCTTTTCTGTTGTCACCTAAACTGATTTTTAAAATTGTGTTTACTCCACTTGTCATAATGATGATATACAGTATGTTTATTGTAAAATACAGTTTTTCAGAGTGAAGTTTAAGTGAAATTAAATGACTTACATAGCATTAACAACAACAAAACAAAGGTAAACTAACATACAGTGTTATACAGTACCAGCCTCCCTCATAGCTGATCATGTAACTTATCCTATCTTTTCATTTTTAGTTATGTAGCCCAACACCACAAATTGCAATTGTCTCGATGGACTTCACAGTCCACACATCACCCTCTGTCCCACATTCAGGCTGAAGACAAAGCTAACAGGGAAAAGGCAGAAAGTTAACGTTTACCCGCAGCATTTTAAGAACAATCCATACATCCATTACACCGGCCGTAACCCTTCCAGCTGCCTGGCAGCACTGTGCCAAATGATGTGTCTTACAAAGATACTGGAACCCACTTGACTGAAAGGAGAACACATAACTCAGCATAGCCACCCATGGACTCACACAGATTAAAAAACAGACTGAACAAATAGAAGGGTAATTCCTGGATGTGACAGAGGCTTTTTAAACAAGTGGCTCATATCCCACCGCAAGAAGAAAGAAAAACAATCAGACCAATCATTAGTCATTTCACGCTCGATCTCGCCTGTGTTTGTATGTTTGGCTGTTTATCTTCCACCCTGCATCCTGTCCTCTCTTCCTTATCTCTTTTCTCTCTCTCCATCCTATGTCATCACAGCTTGAACTGATTCTACAGCCCTTTGCGTCTTAAATTCTAGCATCTCCTTTGAGCATCTGACTGTGATTCTTTTGTTTCTTCATGTTCAAGTCATAGCAACCGAGGCTGCCCCCCCCCTCCAAAAAAAAAGTGAAATTGGCTTGGTGTTCCAGAACGTCTGGAAAGCCCCCCAGCGTTGACAGACAAAGACATCCACACAGAGCACATCTGTCGAGGGAGACGCTGTGGGGAGAGTCTGCATGTGGGGAGGCTTCAAGCATTCTTTCTCCCGACTTCACAGAATCAACTGAGGAATTGATCAGACAAGGGGATCAAACAAGACAGCCTAGTGTAAACCTCAAACCTGCATGGACCCAAAGTAGAGAGAGAAAATGTTACGTCCATTCTACCGTCACTTGTCAGAATCAGCAAAATGAGACATAAATGTTCAATGCTCAGTGTTATCTGCCTTTTTAAAGCAGCAACAAAAGAAAAATAAAAGGGGATAAATACATACATGATTTATTGTGTAAATTCAGGCCATGTGCACGTCCTAAAAAACAAAAATTTCGTTGATGTTTTTCCAATGCCGTTTCGCCTCCCTTGACCCTCATCAAACCCTGATTTACAAAGCACAACCTGCCTGAACTGTATGTTGGGAACAAAATAAATAGCAGCAGGTTTGGGTGAATATTATCAGCAGCTGCGTTTATCAGGAGTCATTATAAAACAAAAATACAGCCAGCTTGGAAACTGAAATAAGCTGCTGGCTGTAATAACACTGCATTACTTACCCTCACACTGTGCACTCAGATTGACTGTAATGTTTTTTTCTAAACTAAGCTACTACTATCTCACCTTTGGCTCAGTCAATCGGCCACGGCGGTGGTAGAGATACAGCCATGAGCGTCATGTTTCTGGCAACTCTCCTGATCATAACGTCCATGTTCAGGACTGCTGACCTCCATTGCAACTTATATAAAATACCAAATAATATTCTGAAGGGAACACACATTTTTGTTCTGATTTCAGTTCATTTAGAGGAAAATATTTAATGTGCTGTCAAATAAAATATTATTAAATAAAATAAGAATTGTCAAATCATTGTGTGGTGTGTGCAACTTCGCCTGAGTATCACGCTCAGACATTACAATACTCCAGCAGCCAAATGAAGAAAAATTAGCACCATTACGCAAGTGAGCATTCTCATGAGTGAATCAAAAGGAAATTCTCAATTCATTCCACAGATCCGCACCAGCGGGTGCCAAACTGCAAAGCTCACAACACTTGGGATGTCATAAATCCTGCTCACATTCAGCCAAATGTATAACTTTGTAATTAAAACCAAATAAATCCCATATAAAGTGCCCACAGGAGAGTGATTCAATAAAATGAGGGATGGAAAAGGAACCACATACTGCAATAACATAACCTAGACTGAAGACGGCCAGCCAAATTACCGAGAAGTTTACAACCAATCTTCACTCACTGAGCTTTATGGAGACATTGCAAAGGTGTGCAATATCTTTTTTTGCTGACAGTCGAAACCTCCGGCTTGTTTGAAACCACCTACTACAGTATAATTTCTCGAGAAAGGAGGGGAGTGGGTAATGCCACTTGGAGTGTGATAAGCCCACTAAATGCATACTAGCAATAAAATGTGGAAATATCGTAAGTGTTGTTTTCGCTCATTCCAGAACTTGCTAAGGATGCTTCCTTTTCACGTTCAGTCAAAGCACCGGTGCCACCAAAACAAAGTTTCTGCGATCCGTTATGGTTAGTCAGCAAAATCCATGGTTTCCCCTTCGCAAGTATTGGGGTCAAGGAGGAACAGCTCTTTGGTGTTCTTTGGTGCGTTTACTCTTCCATCAGCATCTGATTGTTGGTTTTGGCCCCCACTATCTTTGAAAATAAACTCCCATCAAGAAAGTCACCTATGAAATAGGTTTCTCCGTAGGCATGTGTGGTCTAGTGATAGCATTAAAGAAGTAGCGTATTTCTCCTATGAACGCTTACGGAAGGGAAACCAGGTGCTGCTAGACTTGTCATTATATCTTTTTAAATCACTCTTTATGCAGCTCAGTAATGTTTGTTGAGAGGCAGAATGATGGGAATTTCACAGGGATAAGACACTGCTGATAGTCGCTTGTCTCCTTTTGTCCAGCAGCTTAGTTTGGCTCAGAACGTTCCTCTCAAGAATCACTCTCAACGGCTTTCTACTGTCTCCACCAGGAGGGAAATCAGTATTACTTTCACTCCCACACTCGCACAATTAGAACATTTTCTGACCATCACTGCCAAACAGTCTCTTTTGAATATCAGATGTCATTGTCGCAATGACCTGAGAGATGCAACATTTTGTGCAAACCAAAGGTGAAAACATTCATCTGAACTCTGTTACATTTTTTTCCACGTTAATGATGAGTCATGTGTTCCCAAAGGTGTAGCACTGGATTCCACGTTCAGAGTTCAGCTCAAATGCATTTCCTCTGTGGGAGATTGCATCTTGTTTTTCACACTTCGTTTCAGGTCAGCAGCTAGTTGGCCTACGTCCTAGCCCAGCAGAAAACAAGAGAATGAAAAAAAGCATTTTCCAAATGCAAGAAGTAGCTAGCAATAGCATTAGCATTAGCTTCCAGGAATTGCAATAAACCGAAAAGAACTGAAGAACATGAGGCTTGAACATGTAATGAGTAATGACATGTATTGCTACTTGAAATTTCAGTTTAATATTGGTTTATATTGGTTTTATGTGGTGGTTTTATGGCAATTTTACTACAGCACACTGTCCATTTTTGGTTTAAATAATGCAAAACACCACAAACTTCTGTTTTACATCAGTGTTTATGTATATTGTGTGTGGTGTTGCCTTTTTTTCCGGTTTCCAAATCTCTGTGAGGTAGGGGCCGAGCTTGTCTGAGGTTCTTCACCTAGCAGGCGCGCTGGGGAAGTAATCCCTGAACAAACACACACTGCCTTTTGACTGGTCAGGAATGTTATCAGGGTCCCTATACTCTACTCTGGGTTGAAGGAGGAAAGATTTGACTTAAATTGCTTCCCTCAATAGCTGTTTGCTGCATCACTCTCTCTTTCTACCCCACACACAGATCCGAGCAGCCAGGCACAGTGCAGCTATCTGGAATGGTCTCCTTTGCCCGTCTCTTTCATCAGGGATGGTTGGGGCGACATCAGGGCAGGCTTTCTCTAAGACAAGCAGTAAACCGACTGCCATGATTAAGACAGATAGACCAGCAACGGTACTTTATCATCTGTCTATTGAAAAATGTTAACTGCATCCTGATGTTCCCCCCCATGCAGCGTAATTAGGTTGAATTACCACTGTTAGTTTAAGTGTCCCCACTGAAAAGCCACTGCCAATTGTATGTTTTTCTACAAGATTTTGGTTCTTTTGTTCATCACGCACCATCCCATCCATTATCTATTTACATCGTATAATTAAGTTGGTATTGGACTGTTTTAGAAAGAAAAACCTTTGCTCAGACACTCCAGACTATCAGCTCAGAAGTGTGATAGTGTTAGTGGCGATGGCAGACGTCCTCGCAAGCGTCCATTTTTACAACTGGTGAGAAGTTATTCTAGTGGTCTCATTAGTCAAACCGTCAGTCTACCAACACTGCCGTTCTGTTTTCATAGTATCACTTATTCTATCACCGACCGATGGGGTCCACTGAGCAAAGATAAAGTCGGTGTTATTTAACCCCTGGCCTTTCATGACACATGGACTGTTTTGTTTGGGTTTTTTTGGGGTTTTTTTTTCTGGGAAAACACGGGGTTTGAAAGTGTCAAACACTGATTTGAGAAAAAATTTTAAGAAGCATATTTTGTGTGAAGATGTTTACGTCGCAGGGTTATTTTTTATTATTTATGTCATACAGATAATTCTCCATAGCAGTGTAAAATATACTACATGCAATTGAATCCATCACCAAAGAGTGTAGAGGCACACACTCTTACCTTAATCCCTGTCAACTGATGAGGAATAACCAATATAAGGAGTGAAAAGTTCTTAGGAAGATGTTTAACCCCCTCTCTGTACACCATCACACCCATCAGGTGTTTCAGATTTCATTTTTTTCCCTTTTTGTCTTGTTTCGTAGACTAAAAATAAACCATTTATGTTTAAGCAACTGATCACAATTGGGTGCAAATAGCACTGGAATGTCAAAGACACAAGTTGGTCAGTGTGCTGATGTCCGAGCGATAGTCTGGCTTCTCTTTTCACGAAAGAAAGTGTTGAAGCTTAGAAAAGCAGAACGACTTCCAAGCCATATCTACAATGGCCTCATAAAATATTACAGCAGAACCATATGGTCATAGTAAACACCTCAGCAGCTCTATAGAATAAGAATGTGGTTTAACTGCATTCTAGTAACAGGGGTCTTTTTTTATTCGGGCGTAACATGTTGTCTCAATTATAAAGTGTATTTATTGCTGCTTTTTCAAGTTATTCACACACATCCTTATACTTGAATAAATAAAGGAAGCATTCTTGCTGTGTCTTTCCCGATCTGTGTGTCTCTGGGGACTCACTGACTTCCTGCCATTAAAGAGACAGCCCACTGGAGAACAGGAGGTGACTGACACTTAACTACCGCTGCTCTATGACCGACACTCCGTGGAGCACTACTGGACATCTGCGCAATTTACTCCAGTTGTAGTTTACATTGGGGGAAAAACTGAGAAAAAGAGGCAAGAAATCGTTCCAACTGCCAACTCGGATTCAGAAAAGTCCGTAGAGGTTTGGGAACGTCACAGCTGAGGAACATCCAGAACAAAAGGTTTCACACAGTTCATATAGTTATATAACAAGAGAGCAGATTCGATCGTTATAGTGGTAGTAATTCTGGCTTCTTAGATTACAAACTGCGATTACAAACTGCACATTTTGTTGATATTTGATTGATATTGTTGTTGTTCCTCCAGCTTATCAAGAACAGTTGACAACCACATTGTTTTGGTCTCGTAGTTATCCAATCAGATAATACTCTAATCAATGTACGGTGCCAGTTTCATGGTACAACAGCTCCTTCCCTTGACATTTCCCGCAAAACGCAGTCACACAGGCTCACACAG
>JBBMJM010000016.1:2325996-2336686 GCA_037832705.1 Centriscus cristatus | reverse complement strand
TCAGTATAGATACACACTGAACAGCTGCGCTCAATAAATACATCATTCTAAATGGCTCCAGTCTAAAAATATGTCTGGATGAATCATTTAGAGGTTAACAATCAAAGCTCTTCTTCAGCCATGAGGCAGCAATTGTATGACACGGAAAACCTCAGAAATATTGAGGAGCCGAGAGCAGACAAGACATAATAAATTGTATAAATCTTCAGCTACATTGAAATCAGTTTATACTTCTTATTCATACTTGACTGGTCTGCCCTGGTCTGAAATGTGTCACTTATCCACACTTGTATTCTTCTCCTGAATGTGTGAATTAAAAGGATGTGCAGAAGATGAAGACAGAATAAGGACAGGGAAGGGTGAGTGCAGCAGGCTCAAACAGGCAGAAGCAGCGACGTGAAAATGGACCATGGTGCTGCGTGAAGGTTTTCTTTCAACCCATTAATCTCTCGCTGGCCGCGCCACAAAAACAGGGCCTGGATGAGAAGGGGGCTGTAATCACACAGACTAAGCCTGCCAGTAGCTGACTGACCATCCCCGGCCTCCGTGAAATCCTGAGCAAAATTCACGCATGCCAGCTTCAGCACCAGTAAACACAGCAGCACATGACTAAAAGCATGAGAACAGACAATACAGTCAGATGAGCCACGGAGGAGAAGGTTTTTTTTATCATTTACAAAAGTCCCAATATTGCATGTCAGGCATGTTATATGATAGTCACTATAGAACTACAGACATATTCAAAATGTGACAACCGTTCACACCTACGGACAATTTACAGTGACCAATTAACCTCAGCATGATTTCAGAAGTGGGAGGAAGCCGGAGTACCCAGAGAGAACCCACACTGACACAGGAAGAGCATGTAAACTCCCCACAGAAAGAGCCCTGGTAGGGGAGTAGAGAGTATAACCACTGCACAACCATGTCGCCCTGCATCATTCACCTGCTACCTTCTGTACACAGAGTAGTCACATAGTTTCCTGCGTCTCCTTGGATGATGGTAACTGTGGTAACCATCTTCTAAAAAAAAAAAAAAGAAAGAAAGTCTAAGTCTAGGTCTAAAAAAACAGAAAAATGCTTAGTGGCTTAAATTCTTACACTTAATAAAATGTAATGGATGTTAGCTGCATTGGTCATTGTCCAGTTGTGTCCTTGGAGCATTGAATCGTGGGTATTTATGTCAGTCTCCAGTGAGTGTGTACTTTAATGTAGCGCATATTACGTCAACATACACTGCATCGTTAACATTCACAGTCAAGTCCCTTCAGTGGCTTTAGGGCCCTTGCTCCAGTCCAAACGCAGGACCACGCTTTCCCAACTCAATTAGCCGTACAGGTGTACTTCATTTAATTTTCCTGTCAGACATCCAGTGCAGTCTTTAAATTGCTTGTATAACACATGACCTTAATGGATCCCTTTAGGCAGAGCAGGAGCCTGCCGGGGTAGAACTTTGATCAATTAGCTGGAGGAAGGATGAATGAAGTCTGAAGGCAGACAGGAGAGAGCCAGAGAAGAGGACCTGCAGGAACATGGGGAGTAAGAGGAAGAGCGTAGGAGGGCTGGATTGACGGGTGGACAGCGGTGGAATCGCCCACGGAGTGACTTTGTTGAGATAACAGAGTGGTATCAGTGCCACGGGATGATGGGAGGGAATCACTATCTGTTCTTGAATGCTGGGGGTTGTGGGTGGCTTTCAGTGTGTGCACATGAATGTGTCTTTGATATGCATAACTTCCCGACCAGCCACTTCGGAACACACATGCATGCGCAAATGACAAACGTGCACACCAATTTCTTTCCTCCCCGTCCGGTCCTGTCGCCATGCACTTCAAAGCCCTGAAGCAACAGAATCAGACCACCATGGTTAGTTAACTGGGGACATGATCCATGTCCTGATCACAGAGGTGAGGGCAGGCTGAAAGGGGAGGCAAGGTTCAGGGGGGGTTACATATGGAAATGGCAGACAGAACGAACTCCAGAAGGAGATATGGACAACTGGAGGGGAAGGGGGGTGATGGCATGTCTTTGGAGATATGTCACAGTGTCTCACCTCTCTCTTGCGTCTGTTCATTCATTACGAGAGAAAGTAAAGAAGTGAGGGAAAGCAATGAAGAAGAAGGAAAAGGGAGACAAAGGGAGAAAGGCAGGCAACAGAAAGCCATGTCTGTCAAGGCGAATGGACACTCTCCTCTTAGAATCCATCTTCTTGTGCTGTTGCTTAAGCTCAATTAGCAATGCTGTGTTCCTTTTGTTCTCTCGCGGCTTGAATGGTTTTAGTCAGAGGCGGAAGAAAAGGTGTGCACAGGCTTGAGTGAAGAATCAGAATAGAAACAGGCAAATGTTTCACAGCGTTTGAAGCCTGCCGTGGCAGCGTGATGTCTCACATAACATAGCTGCTGCCACATGAAACACTGCGTTCCCAAAAAGTCAGTCTTAACAAGTGTGAAATTCATGAATGCGTTTGATGCGAAACTTTATCCAAAAACAGTATTCAGTATTAAAGTCATCATTAAATCTAATACGGACCTGCCAGCACACCATCCTGGGGTCTTTTTCCCCACACGCACACAAGACCAGCTGACAATAACAATACAACCAATCGAGTAACCAAGTCCTGTAACACATCTCAAGTGAGAGAGATGGAAGGGAAATGAGGCCACATTGCATTTTCTCATCACCAGTAGTAAAAGTTACGAGAAGTAGGAATAAAGTATGGAACAAATATAAAATACAGTGTGTTTCTGACCATGTAAAAGCATGTGTTTCAATATGTTGCCTATAAATAGTCAATTTGATAAATAAATGAGTGGCTATCACCGCTGTCTGCGTCATCCAACCCAGCTGTCTGAGTGGGAGAAGGAGAACAGGGAGGAATCACTTCCTGTGGTGCTCTGTGATGCATTCGTCACCCAGTGACGACCCAGACAGGTGAGATAGTCCAGTCAGTGCGGTCGAAATCACGCTCCCTTACACAGAAACAGATGTGCTTGCAACTGACTGAGGGGGCTTTCGCCTCCTTGGTCGTACGTTCAAGCGGATTCAAGTAGCAACTAAATTTGTAGTCAAGCGTACAAAGGTGTTGTCTTCTGTCCATTCTTCTTTCCTCTGCTCCTCCCTCTCTTTCTCTCTCTGTTGTTTTCTTTGTTTCACCTACAACTGGTTTTACCTTATTTCTGTCGCTGCACATCTCATGCGAATGCTGGGTTTGTATTGGAACAGTCACTTTGCTAAATGTCATGACATTTAGACGCCATGAAATGAAATAAAATCTGACCTGACTTGACCCTCATCAGCTCCTAAGCCTGTTGCTTTGTCTGTGACACATTCAGCTACAGGTACTTCACCTCATACCATGTGACAAAGTCAGCCACCCCAGTCCTTGTTCCGCCTCACCCCGGATGATACATGCAGACATACTACGTCAGAGAACTTCTGCAGCTGGCAGGATTTTTGCGAGGTAGCTGAACACGTCGGGTCCAATCAATGTCACGATGCAATATGCACTAAGTTGAGTTGAGCTCCAGGGAGCAGTTCGGCGGGTCGTTTGAGAGACGGAGACGAAGCGCATGTTCCTTCAATTTACAGCCAGTGAATCAAAGAAAAAAGTTTGCCCTGTTTGGAACTGCGGGTGCCTGAAAACAAACAACAAAAACAAGTTTCCTGCTTTGTGTCAGAAATGATGAAAATGCATCAGTGACTATGATGGAAGCTGCAGCTGAGACTTGTAAAGTTCCGGACAAAATCCAGTGAGAGAATAATAAAACTGAATTGCCAGGAGCCAGTTTTTGCATCATTGCTTGAATGTTTGCCCAGGCTTGGTCAGCACATCACTAAAATTTGATGTTTACACTTCACAAACCCCGTTTCACTCCTGCTAATCAGAAATACGGTAATACTGATGGCAAATGGACTGAATCATTGTTTCGCGAGTCCCAAGTTTGTCTTATTTGTCTTAATAGAGTTGGACATGTCATCAATGGTCTTTGCGGATGGGGACAAATGATCGCTATCACACCAAAACCTCCCTGTTGTCAAGACAAGCTCTCAATGTCATTGACCATCACCAGCAAAAGAATGTGACGGGGGTCCCACCTACAATTACGTAGGTTATTGTTAGAGGGAATTTATGTTTAACAAAGAAGCTGACTTTAAATCCATCACATCTTCTATATCCTAGCATCCTGGAAGAAGTAGTTTATTTGAGGAAACATTGTTATGAGAACAACAGCAGCAGAGGTATGTTGCAGTTTAGGCTGATCCTCTTTCAGGGACGAACACATTCATACGATATAAAAGACAAAAAGAAAACAAATGAAGAGACTGACAAGTTTTGACTTTGTTGAACCCAAGTGAGGTCATGAAATGAGTCATGTAGCATGATTTTTTTCCCCCTACAAACCAATATATATTCTTTTCTACAGAATGTGAATGTGGTGAAAATTGAATAAGTATAGATATAGTCAGTGTGCGGGGGCCTTACCGCAGCTGAAACCAGTCATAATTTAAACCAGCACCGAGACAAGTCTTCAAGTCCCAGAAAATAGAGCTTTCTTTAGGGGTTTGAGCTCAAATCCATGTTACGTTTCCTCCCCGTAGCTTCAGATTTAATTAGCATAGAACCGTTATAAACGTTCCCATGACAGGGACTCTAATCAAAAGCAAAACTTCCATTTTCCGTCAATGGACGTCAATAAGCAGGCGGCATTTAGATGAAATTGCAGTAATATCATGTTGCAGGGAACGATCAGATGTCTGGCAGCGAGGAGTGTGAGTATGTGCTGCTGTGTGTTCATGACGGCAAGGGAATGAAATGATTTTCAGATCCTATGAAGGGGAAGCAAGGTGGCAGATTAGCATTCATGATCAGTCTACGTTTAATCAAAAAGCCTGTTGATTAACAGACAAACCGAGCAGCTTCTCATTTTTCTAAATTGAGTTTGTGGTGTCTGCGGAAGGTTTTATGAGTCATTTCTAATCAAAGTTTTGTAAGACATTAATTCTACCGGCAAATGTAGTTTTACAGCCCATCTTTGGATTCTGATGGTTTCGGAGAGGACATACTTGGGGCTGTGTGTCCAAAGTCAGTGAAGTTGCTGTGTCACCACGGTACAGACTGTAAGAATTAAACTTAGAAACGTGCTGGCATGAAACGGGCCACAGTTCCTGAGAAGATGAATTGTCATGACTCTCTGAATTTCCTTTCCCCGTTGAAACCTACAGAATGGATTGGCAGAGGATGAGACAAAGACATTTATGGTTTCCAGACCGGTAATAACTTTACCAAAACTCCAGCCTTCATCTAGTGTTACAAAGATGGTTTTGGTTTCAACGGAAAGTTTTCAACATTGAAGGACTTGCCATACTTCTTACAGACTTCCCCCGATGCCACATGATGACAGAGGTGATTTTTTACCGTCTACCTCCCCTTCTGTACCAGCACCTTCATCACCTGCAGGTCAAACGTTTAAATCATTCAGTTACAGTCTGTGGTCTTGTACCCACAGTTAAATTATTTTGAAGTTCAGTCGGGCATTCCGTGGTAATTTGCTAATTCTGTTCTAATAACGTGAACAGTCACAAAGTCTGCATGCTAACATTAGCATCCGACTCAATAACGAGCAATCACTGTGCTCGTGGTTCCTTATTAATTTTGATTTGGATTGAACTTATAAAGAAACAAATGTTACTTGTTATATGTAAGTACCCAAGTATGTTGAACTGAACGCTTTTCGGTGGCGTGCAGTAAGATTTGTATAGTTACGATGTCAGAAAAGTGGGACAACAGGAATGATCACTTGGATTACTCCATATATTTGGTTGGTCATTGTTGGAAATGTCATTTCTACTTTGTGCTTTTACATGCACACCCACGTTTGGGCGGGGAGTGGTCATCCGTAAGGACCAAATGCATCCAGGTTGTTGGCCAAAATTTTTAGACCATTAAACATAACTTCGATAGATGAATCATGATGATGTCATAAGTATCAAGAGACCTCTGCATCCGGCCAACAAAAAGACACTAAAATGATTTCATTCATGCACAACTAGTCATGTTACAACTGGTAAAACTTTTGGAAATTCTAATGTGATCATACTTGAGAGCATCAGGTCCTTTTTACAATGGTCTAAATTTGGATTAAAATGAATTATGAGAGATGGAGACTATAACAATATAATTATCTTTAGTCATTGAATGACTCATTCTGTTCTTCTGGGCAGTCGTTTAAACCAGAAAAAAAAAAAAAAATCAGCCAACAGCAGCTGGACGCTAGACCTGGAACTGCTGCATATATACTTACAACAAAGAAATTGTCCCGACACCCCAGTGGGTAGTCCAAGCTTGGCAGATTTTTTGCACAAAAGTTCACGCTTCTCTGACTGTCGTAAAAAGCATCATTAAACTTTAAAACCCCCAAGACCTAAATTACCATCATTACACATGACTCAGAATACAAAAAGGCTTTTAAAAAGCGGAGAAGTAATGATAAAGCTGGTAAATCGTAAGCACAGAATGTCTGGTGCAAAATGAATTGCAGTTTCTCCAAACCATTTGGAGTACTTGATACTGAGCTCTTACTTTTCAAAACTGACTCACAGGCTTTTTGTACACGTCAGTGCAAGTTGCCTTCTGCCGATCATATCACGCATACGTAAAAGAAAAGTATTTCTGTGGAGCTGGTTGAACCCACCAAACCTGCGCTGATCTGAGGAAGTTGTAAATTTCTTGCGTTCAGTTTATTTTTTCCATCTCCTAAGTTTCGTTACCTCAGGTCAAGCTTGATGCTTCACACGATGATGCAAGTGTCAGGCAGAAAGGAGGCTTTGTTTTGGACCGTGAGGCCTCACGCTGGCTGCAGCCAAGTTGAGACTGAGCTCAAGAAAAAAAAAAAAGCTGGGAAATAAATCTGATCGTTAGCCCAAAACTCGATCATATAACTTTTTTATTTTCCATAGTTACATTCTGACTGCTCTGTGCCGGTGTACTCTTTGTCAGAGTGGGCGAGCTGCTTCATGTCCACTGGTCAGAGCAGGATCAGACTCCAGCCATGAGCTCTTATGAGGCCTGACAGTTTGTTTACCTTGGACACAATTTCCTTGACATTTCTGCATGGTTTGGCAGTCACAACCAGTTGATGTGCCGACAGCTTTATTCTATTAACACTGCAGCCATTCAGACAATGAGACGAAGAAAAAGATAAAAATTGAAAATAAAGAGAAACTGAAGGAGAGAGAGAGAGAGAGATGTCTTTATCTTTTACCTTGTTTACATTGGTTCCATCTCGCCATTAAGAAACTACACGTTTAAAATGGTCTCAACCCAAACAAAAACAGCATATCAATCCTTTCTGCACAAAACAGAGACAAAGAGGACAAAACACACCAAGTTTGGTCGCGCAACAGCTTCCACATACTGTAAAAGGCTTTCCTATTGGCTCCCGGCTTCACCACCCCATAAAGGAATCTATCGCATAGGACGGCGTCGCACATACTGCTTCAAGGCAAATATCCCATACCATATACCAACATACTGACCCAGTTCCTTAGAAAAGGCTGCAAAGCAGTATTCACTTACACCAACATATCAAGAACACAGGGGTCACTTTATCCTGTACGGCTCAATCCCCCTTTCCGCTGAAGGAATGAAAACAAAATGCTTGTGAACCCAGTCACTTTGACATGAACACACACACACACACACAAATGCGCACACACTCTTTTGTACACACACACACACACACACACGCACTGATGCATGTACCTTTGGTTCCTCTCATCCTTGTCTTCAAAGACAACATCACAAAGGGCTGTTTGCAGACATGCACGTCTTTCAGGACTCATTTCATTATGAATAACACCGTTGTGGCGAGGCAGCCCATACAGTCAAAAGCCAAAATGAATCACATTCAAAAATAGAGAATCATTAACAGCCCATGAAAGTTCAGCTGACATTGTCAAATGCCAAACCAAGTAAATGTTGAGCACATAACCACAAAGACTATGAATCCACACACAGCCAGTGTAACTCAAATATTGAAGTTTTACTTCAGACATGTTACTCATGGATTCTACGTCTACAGAAACAATTAAAGCTTTATCTTGGGATATTTTTGTGACAATCGTATACCTTCAATCCCAGTTAATGGCAGTTTTCCACTACACTGCCATTCAGCCCACATGTCATACATTAGCCATGTGACATGCTATTGATAGTTCAGTGAGTGCACACACATACAGCTGTTCCCATGTTGCATTGTAACATCTAGTATCAACAGAAAAACACAAACACATGGGTGTGGTTTTGTGTAGCCCCTATGTATATGTGTGATGTATTGTAGGTATGAAGCTTTGCAGGTTATGTTCTCTTGTGATTGTCTGTTTCTCACCTCAGGTCTTCCTGGTGCCAGGCGGTGGTAAAGGACCCGCCTGCAGCATCAGGCTGTCTTTTATAGTGCCTGCAATTGAGCCTTGGATTCGATGGGAAACCGACCAACCATGTACACAAGACAAATGGAAATACATTTGGAAAAGTTTGCTATTATGTGAGGTGACCTGTGTGGCTGATGTGACTGGGTTCAATTAAGTTTATTATGGTCCAGTGGGAGGGACCTAGAAGTTACGGGCTGGGGAGTCAGTGAAGGGCTGGGGTGTGATGCAGACTAGTTGTGTGAAAGTAAAGAAGACATGTAGATATATTTTCCTTTTTTGTTCCAGACCACCTCACCCTCACACTCAGATTGTGACAATCCCCTCATTTGATTGTTTTTGCTTTCTGGGTTCTGCATCCCCCGTGTCCCCATTCATATTCCTGGCATGCTGCTGGAAACGTGAGATCTATCCACATTTTTTTCTTTTTTATATAACATATCATTGAAATAATGAGAAAGTGGTATTTTATTGTCATTACTTATATATTTATTGTAAACTAAATATGACCTATTTTACTATTAAACCCATGAACGACGCAGGTAACATCTGCTCTCATTGTCTCATACAAACATGTGCTGCTCCAGCCGAATTAAATCTCACAGCGATAATTAACATGGTCTTGTTTGTGTAACCTCTACAAACGTTTGAAAACAACGCATTGCAATTATACAGGGTCAGAAATGGCAGACTGGAAAATGTGATTGAGAAAAGTGAGTCAACACTCGCGACCTGAACCCTTCCTGGCTCTCCTCATCAACTCCCCCAGTTCCCCAGTTTGACTGAATGAGCAGTGATCCAAAGACACCAAGAGCGGTTGGATATTAGGCCACAATGTTTATTCAGTAGTGTTGTTTCAACTTATAGGTACAATACTGTCAGCTTTTGTAAGACTAAAAAAAAGATACCATTACAGTCATCCATGCACACAGAATGTCAGTCAAGTCGTTTACACCCCTGCTGTGTGTACACACCCGCCACATGCTCGCCGTGAGCATGTACTTTTCCAAATGGTAGGCACTTTGAAGGTTTAAAACATTTGTGAATATACATTTATATATATTTATATATCTTTTCATATACTAATAAGCAATTGGACTCAAAGGTCAGGTCTCTAGTTAAAAAAAAAAAGAGTGAAGAAAAAGAGGAAACAACATGATGTGGCCATGGTGGAGGGGATGAGAAGATGGTGGGAGTAGAAATACTGTGTCTTTGGGTTTTTCCAATATAGTTAAGTACCTTAGGTCCTATGACAAGAAAGGACAACGTAAAAAGAGGGCTTAGAAGAGGACGACCCAAGGTTCTGATTGGACAGAGAGGAGCAGGAACGGAGAGGGGTGAACCGGGTTGAGTTTAGACGTGACAGCATCTACTTCACATTACTGTACAGGTGAAAAAGGCAACTTTACAACCTGCCAGAACAAAGAAAGTGTCGCTACAGAAAATCACTTCTAGTGTTCACGTTCAAAAGAAATTCTCTCCTTTCATCTGATGCAGCTTGCCCATTTTGTGGCCTTTATTTGCTCTGACGCTGGGGGGGATGCAGTTCTGCGTGTCCGTTTCAAACCTGGTAACAAACATATTCCTCAAGAACACGTCCGGCAAACAGACCAGCTCAACGTCTTTTAAAATGGCTGCATGGTCCGTTTGCGTAGACATCAGTGACTGTTCAGACCCAACACTAAAATTTGTTTGTGCAGACTTATTATCAAATGTGCAATTGTACAAAGGTCCTTGAGCTGTTTGCTGGCCTGTGGCCCTGGTGTGTGCATGTGTGTCCAAGCAGTAGCAGGCCCTCGCTGAGCAGATCGCTAGGCCGACAGCATCAACACTGGGACAATAACAGCGGGCGACCATGCAGCTGAGTGAGAACGAGGGCAAACCACGCTCCAATCAGACTAACAAGAAGGTGGGAGCGAGGGGCATTACGGTAAACTGAGGCTGGTGGAAGGAGATGTGGGAGGGTGTCAGCTTAGTGTGGGTGTAGGCAGACAACTTGAGGGAGACAGCAGGGCGGCAGCTGTGGGGGCGAAAGGAAAAAACAAAACAAAGCAAAGTAAGACATGCCACAGAGAAAAGACTTCACTCAAAAACATTACATACAAGCTGCACAACAGCAGTGGGAAGCAAAAGCAGTGAATGTGCAAAGTGAAATACATGGAATTTAAACAGAAATTAAGTTCAGCAAGACACGAAACAGATTTTTGCTGTTAGCCTTGATACACCTTTTTCATCTTTTGATAACCAATTCCTGGATATACCG
>JBBMJM010000016.1:2305723-2315848 GCA_037832705.1 Centriscus cristatus | reverse complement strand
GTGTGGACATCTAGACTGACATGTTGGAATTGAAGATTTGGATTAAGCTGGTGTTCCAAAGAATATTTACAGTAAAGCTGTGCAGGTAAGAACATCTCAAGCAGCTGCTATGTAGGAACGGCAACGGTGACTCAGCACTGTAATTGAAGAAAGATCTCACATGAAGCCTGGAATCACTCCTCATTGGTTCATTTTGTGCAGTATTATGTGTCACAAATATGCAGCAAACCATAAAACATGAACGACGCCTTGGCTCCCCCTTTTTTTTCAAATTCATATTGATGCAACATTTAAATATACCTGATTTCCTCTTAAAAAAAAAAAAAAAATTATAAATAAATAAAGCAGGTCATAGAGGTGGCGCAGGAAGTGCAGTCGTTTTTACCCGTGCACCCAAAGGGGTCAAATACTCTTTCATACAAAGTAAAACAAGCACAACTGGAGATTAATATTACTGTTCCTGAGTCGTTTAACTAACAGAAATAAAACAACAGAAAAACAACTAAATAAATAAAGAGAAGCTACAAAAGCATAATATAAGTTATCGCAAAAAAAAAAGCAAACAAATTCTACCTGAGTAAAAACTGTTTAAAATACTTCACAGCTTAGAAAGTTTCTCCCCTTTTATTTTTTTGAAACTGAGTTTTTGTGGGGAAGTCAAAGTCATGAATCTCCCCCACCCCCACCCACCCCCACCCAGTCTTTGGAATGCTCTTTGCTTTTGGTGCTGCGCTCGCTGTCACAGTTTATATTTCTCACTGTGGCCCTCTCTCCGACAGAAGAGAGCGTTTCATTTGGCGGTATCGTTTTTTTCCGTCGTCAGCTCCGTCACCTCACTGTCCTTCGATCTTCACGGCCGGCCGTTTGTGCAGATGGACCACGCTGGCCCTCTCCTGGTAGGCTCCGGGAGGAGGGTGATGTGAAGGAGCTGCTTGCGCGGGTGGCATCGCTGGTGCGTTCATGGCCACAGTCAGAGCTTTCAGCAGTTGGCTGGCCTCCCTCTGATCCTCCTTCCCCTCCCCTTCCAAGGTACGAGCCAGCCAGCGCTCAACAGCCTCTTCCACCTGCGGCGCCGAGGCTGTTTCGGCGAGCGTGTCGGCTTCTTGGCTCGCGTCGAACCGCTCCACCATCTCTTTCATGTGCACGTTGACTGCGGCGCTGGAGCTGGCCGGGCAGCAGCTGCGCTGGTGGATGCGAAGGGAGAAGCGGTGGAAGAAGGCCTGGGCGCAGAGCTGGCAGCGGTAAGGGCGGTCGCGGCTGCTGTGAAGGCGGCGGTGCAGCTTGAGGTGGATGTACTGGGTGAACTTGGTGCTGCACAGCTTGCACTGGTAAGGTTTTTCCCCGGAGTGGAGACGCAGATGTGTTTTCAAGTTGCTGGTGCTACTGAAACGCTTTTGACACACCTGGAAAACACCAAAGAAACAGTGAGGCTCCTGGGCGTGGTGACGTTCTGATCAAATGATTGTGGCATCACTGAGGAAAACATGGGTGTTATATATAGCACGGTCCACCATGTTATTCCTGTTCTCGTTGAATAACTTCTAAGTACCAACACACACACACCCATCAAACAAAAACATAATGACTATTACACAAGGCGGATCAAGTCTTGTTTGTAACAGCAGTGAGGGGGTTTGTGTTGACACCCGCAAACAACAACATACCTGGCATTCATGCGGCTTCTCCCCCGTGTGGACCAGGTGGTGCTTCTGAAGGTGAGCCAGCTGAGTGAAACTCTTCTTGCACAAGTTGCACTGAAACGGTCTCTCGCCACTGTGCACGCGGAGATGGACCTACAAGAACACAAGTCACAAGAGGGGAGGGGAGGGGATGAGCCACGGGTGTCCGACGGGAAAACGTGATGAACTGGACCGGTGACGGGTGGAATTCATGCGTTGGTCTACAACAACACAAGCCCTCACCTTGAGGTTCGACAGTTGGCCAAAGGTCTTTGCACAGATGTTACATTCATACTTGATCTTTCCATTCTGCTTTTTCAGTGGGTAGGGAAGGGATTTGTGCCCGGGGCGATTTCGCACTGCAGGGCTGATTTTGGTAGTAGCCAGGGTTAGGTTCATGGCCTCATCGCAGCCAGAGGGAGACTGCTCCGGAGACTGATGCTCGCTGCTTGGCTTGGGGAGAGGAGAGAGCTCCGGGGTGGCTGGGGCGCCGTGTGGGGGGGAAACATTTGGGGTCAGCTCTTTCAGACCTCCCTGTGGAGATGCTGGGTACTGCAGGGAAGCCGGAAGCAGATTCGGGGGAGCGATCGGCGGGTACGGGAGTCCGTCGGTGCTCATGTACCGGAAGGATCCTCTTGAGGGGAGCATCCCAGGGAACGGAGGGGAGTAGGAAGGCAGGAGAAGGCGAGGGTAGTGTGTGCTGTACGGGTGAAGGAGCTGGTATGTGGGCTGCAGAGGTCTGGACTGAGGATAAAGGGGGTAAGATGACACCAGCCCTTCCCTGTGACCGTAGAGGCCATGGAGGTGAAGGGGGAGATTTCGTTGCCCGGACGGAAGTGCAGGATGGTTTTCTGGAAAGTACGGATGATTCAGTCCCAGGCTTTGTTCTCTGTAATCGGGCCGAGGAGAGGGAATGACCCCCCGGTCCTCTTGATCCACGTCACGCCTCTCCTCCTTTTCTATTTTTTTGCTGAAGTCCATGATCTGTTCGTCGGGGGTGTCGGGCGGGGTGTCCCTCTCCAGCATCTCCACATCGACCTTCTCCTCTCCTTCGTCATTCCGCTCCTCTTTCAGGTCTCGTATTCTTTCTTTGAGCCACATCTGCTGAGGTAGGTGTTGTTTGTTGCGCTCCGGCTCATCAGTCACGTCCGCTGTGATGGACAAAAAATGAAAACACACTCAGTAACGAGGAATAAAGTCAAACACGATCCTTCATCGTTCTGGTAAAGTTCTCTAAAATGTCTCGAGGGGACCCGCCCATCCCAGAGGTCACAGCGTCTTATGGTAAATGATAGTGGTTTCTGTTTCGACTCGGTGAGTAAATCACACAGTAAAGGTTTCTGTCTGTCAATCACTAGTTGTGGGAGAGTGTGTTGGTGGTGAAATGTGTGGGCGTCTGGGTCATGTATCAGTAGTTGCACGAGAAACCGTTTCCAGGAGCTGTCTTACCGTACACTGGCCACAAGAAAATTTGAAACTTTGCTTCCTTTTCCCTTTCTCTTTCGCTTTATGACACTTCTTACTCTTATATTTTGTAAAGGTTTGAGGAAGCCAGTGGGTTTTTTCATATGTACAAGGATGCTGCCCTGAACTTTGACAATTCAATTCAATTCAACTTCACTCCACAGTTGAATTAGAAATGTGAATATCTGTAAATGTGGACTTTGCCAAGGTGAGTGGGTTTAAGATCCTAATAAAACAAGGTAATGGTGCGTGGCATTAGTCACCGAGTGGAATTGCAACGCATCTGGTGTATCCAGTTGGTGTGAATCACCAGGCTTTGTGGTAACAGAGAATCATTAAGGATGATGACAGTGTGACTTCTGCTTATTTCTGGAAAAACAAATGACTCATCCAGGTACTTTGGCCAACCACTATTTGTCCACTGTCCTTAAAGTCATTTATACAACTCAAGACCAGGCATAAACGTAGCGGTTCTCCAAGGCATAAATATTTGGTTCGCAAGAGCATGAACCAACCGTTGTTAGGAGGTCTTCAAATCCCAGGAGGGGAATAATGTGTCCATTAATGTTGAGAATCAGCGGCAGACATTTGTCCTTTTGATGTATAATTAAAAAAGATCATCACTCCTCACTCATTCATACCTTAAGAAGGAGATTAGACTTTTGGACGTTGATGTATAAATATATGTTTCCTTCTGAAATATTCAATATTCTGACCATTTTCGAGGCCAAAGACCTGAACAGAAAAATCCTGGATCTTCACTCACTGTGCTTGATGTCCTCCTGCTGGCTGCACAGCCGCTGGGCAAACTCCTGGCTGTACCACACCAGCAGCTCCTGCCTGGGATCCACTGGTCTGACGGTGTAGAAGTAGATGTCCCGTCCATTCTGGCACGCCACGAGGTTCTGCTCGGCTGGAGAGCGTGCTGGGTTGACATATCGCATCCAGTTGCTTCTGTGGACGTCATAGCCGTCAATGAAGTTTTGAAGCTGCCCACTGCTGTAGATCTGTGAACGCAGAGGAAAGAAGATGTAAATAAAACACACGAACAAACCATCTCAGAGGTCAAAAATATTAAATTGATCCTTAAAATATTACTTTAAAAAACTGTATAGCTGAATATCCACTATATAACTAAAACACAAATTAACAAACAAAACAGGTTGAAATTTCAAAATATATACATGAAGGCTTGAAAAAATAAAATAATTTAAAAAGTAAAATTAAGATAATAGATAAGATAAAATTAAGATAAAAAATTAAAATTGAATTTTGATTTTTTTTTTAAATATTTACCTCTGCCATGTACAATTAAATATTCGGTATCCCCGTCACTTATAAGCTACAGTATGCTGATAACTCTGTTCTACTCTCCCCTGTATGTGACCGGTGTGTGTGTGTGTGCCGGAGCTGTCACTGTATTTGAGGGCGTGGAGGCGGGGCCACCACATTTGCTGTCTCACTCTCGATCTCTTTCCCTTTCCCTCTCATGAATGTAAGTGACTATCTCAAGTCCAATCAACTCCCTTCATAAGAAGAAAACAAGCGCAGTGAGAAGGAAATGTCACGGCTGCCGGCTGCCTGACAAACAAGTATTGGCCTGCGGCCAGGTGCACAAACTCGCATGCACGTTGTCAGAGGCACATCCGCCTGCAGCACCTGTTTTAGGCTGATAACATCATCACTTCCAGGGAACGTCCCACTTTCACTATCGCTGTTCTGTCCTTTGCACTGGTTTACAGGAAATATAGCCAGAAGGAACATACGCAGAGCAGCAAGAAGAGGGAATTGACAAACAAAATTTCCAGAGTGACTCAAGCAATTTGTGGATGACAAAGAGAAAAAGAAACACAGGAGAATAAAGGGAGGGTGTGTGTGTGGAGGCGGCCGGGATGACGGCAGTATGTGTGTATAGATGTCGATTTATAGCCCCGTCCTTTGGGGACGTGACACATTGCGCACAGGAGTGCTGGTAAGAGAGATGACTGTGTGAGAGTGGATTGATTGTTACGCTCCCTGAGTGTTCACAACTTCCTCTAAAAGTTTGAACCAAAACCGCTGTACGCAACTTCAGCCTGTGAGAAAGCAATTTTGCTTTGCTTTTTTTTTTTCTTATTGACGTAAGGACATCGGGCTTCACGTAAATGTCTGTAAATAAATAACAGAAATCCGCAACCTCAAACTTTATCACCCTGCTTCACGGTAATCACAGGGGGGATGGGTCACTCCTGAATATGCCACAGTCAATGAAGAAGGCCTGTCCACTGAAATGTGTCTACGTGTGCTCCACTCACTCTCCAGAAGTATTTTCTGTTGGCCTGTTTGGGGACGTTGTCTTTGGTGTAGATGTCTCCTTGCAGGGGGCCAAAGCGGGTGCCCTGAGGGATGTATTCCTTGCTGAACACACCTGTCACCTAGCAGAGAAATGAAGCACATCGTCAGCGTACAATGTACACAGTAATTACGTGTGTGTCACAGCAATGACAGAAAAGGTGAAAGGAATATATCATATCACCTTATATATTGTAAAACATGCGGTACAATGACAATGGCTTTTCCCTGTTGACCCAGACAGCTCAGGAGTCACATTAAAACCCACAAGGTGACCCACTTTCTACACTAATAAGTTAAACGAATGAAGAGAATTACACTTTCTCTGACCTACTCCACTGATCTCTGACCTGCTGTCCTCATAAACAACACGGCAGTCGAAGCAGAGAAAGCAGAACAACTTGATGCCTGTCTCATGAACTTCATGGAACAGACCTACACAACCGACCTGATAAGAGAAAACTTGACGATTGTCAGTTTGTCTCATCAGGACATCGATTGACGCCCACTGAGTAATCCCCTTTGCTAATCTTTAAAAAGTACTGGACTTCAGTGTGTTTTATTATTGTGTTTCCTGTTGAGTGTAGATCCATTTGATGCTCCTGAAGATCTGCTGGGTCATGGACACTGAGAATGTTTTGCTCTTTTTCTTCCCTGTTCCCGCTTTAAACAGAATCTTATGAGAGGTGGACAGGCTTGGCGTCGACCTTCCTCAATAGTCCCCCAAACACAGTCACACGCCATCCGGCAGGAGCATCTGCGGCACACACCCTCAATGTCTTGAGGAGCTTTGTGTTCAATCCTTAATGCCCCCATCCTCCCACCTCACCACCACCCCCACACCCCCACCGAGTACGTAAACACACACTCTCTCTTCCTGCCATTGAGGAATTAACGTCCAAACTGACTCCCGAAGGGATTATCACAACCTCCGATACAAAGACAGACTCTTAGAAACAAAAGCCTCAAGAGTGTTCTGTGACTATTTGCTGCGTTATGTGGAGCGAGAATCTGGTTCTTGGAGTATTTTGTATCAGTAGTTAATTACAAGAACAACAGGTCACCGAGGGCAACAGGAGCGCTCGGCTGTGTGTGTGTGTGTGCCGAGTGTCCGTCAAGGCGAGTGAGGTGATTCCTGGATATGATGAACCAGTGTGACAGGAACATTGTGCTTCACTGGTGTTGCGTGACTAACGAATTGCTGTGGCGCTAGGTCGCCGCTGCTTAACCGTTCAGTTCTGCCATTTTAGGAGGGGGGGGGTAGGAGTAAGTGGGGAGGGGGAGCTTGGGCATAGGGTTGTTTGGGGGGGTTGCGGGGTACGTTAGGATGTTTAAGAACGGAAGAAAGGAGGGCGGGCGTTCATAAGTACACCCACGCTATCACACTCCTGAACGGCCTCCTTTTCTTCTTCCCTCCCCCAAACCTTTATTCTCGCCAAACTCAAAATAGCTTGTGCGCCTGCCAGGTTGAAGCCTGGTGCCTGGCTAGCTGCCTGTCCCCAACGAAAGTTAATCATCTGGTTTTAACCTAAATCCCCCCACCCCCCTCTACACACACACACACACACCCATAACCCTCCCCTTAACCAGCTTCTTCCTCTCCCCAAACCTGCTGCCTTATTCTTCCCCCTACTGCCACCCGTTGCTGACGCCCCATCTGCCACGTGCCCCCTCCACCCTTCTTTGCCTTTCGTGGCACGCTTCAGAAAAGACACTGGAAGAAACAGTGGTTCGGTGCGAGGGGAATGTGACATCAACGTACCTGGCAGGATTACCCCACTGGATTTATAACAACGTTCATTCATGCATCCTCCTCAAACTCAGCAGATATCAAGAAGTGTGTGTGTGTGTGTGTGTGTGTGTGTCTGTGTGTGTGTGTGTGTGTGTGTGTGTGCACCACGTACAGATATGCTTCAACTTGCCAGGAATAACAACCTCCCTGAGATTTCCACCGAACTTTTGCTCATGGTATGTTACACATCAGTCACTGCAGTGTTGAAACACCAACTCACAACAAGTGACTTGAGTGTTCAAGATCCACGGGACCAGGAAGAAAAACGACTACAGACCAAGTTGAACAGATTACTGGCGGAAAAAAAAAACAGTGTGAGTGTCTCATTTTGTATTAACTGGTGTCATTCAGACGCACAGTGGTGTGTTCAGGTACAGATAAATGTCAAAAACACGTAGATTATCTGAGCGAGAGAAGCAAAGACGTGTTCATGCGCGAAATTCAAAAATAGCCTCGCGTTTCTTTTTCTTCTTCATTCTGCTGCTGTGAATGCTGCGGTACGAGGAAGAAGAGGTGATGGTGTGAGAAGAGGAACCACCACAGAAAGTGTTGAAAGAAATTGTCGGGAGAGAAAGAGGAAGGGGGACAGCAAAGTAGCCCGTAAGCATCGGCCTTAAAGCGTAAGAGCAACTACGAAAAAAGGTAGTAAGACTTATCCTCTTCGCTTTTTCAACATGAGAAAAAAAAGATGTGTATCAGATACTGATAGGGACTGACGCCAAGCAGTCAGCTGACTGAGTCACATGACCTCTGCGGGACAAGGAACGAGGGAGAGGTTGTAGTTGTATAAAGGATAAACAGGAGGGTGGGAGCACTTGCAGTGAATAGGAGCTGAACCTTGGCATGTTGTTGTCATTATTTGGGAAAGAACTCAGGGGTAAAGCTGTAAATGGCTGAAACCTTAAAGTGACACACAATGGAATTCAAACTGCGAGTGTCCTCATGTCCCCCGCCACACATTCTCTCTCTCTCTCTCTCTCTCTCTCTCTCCCTCACACACACACACACACACACACATGCATACACACTGAGCACCGTATTGTACGTATGAACTACTCATTAGTCAGCGAATCTTTTGTTCCACTGCACCCCGATGCAGATGGCCCAACAGAATGTTATGTAACACAATAAATGTTTTGGAGAGTAAAATCCACAGTTGAATCCGAACCGACGGCGTGAGAGAGAGAATGTTTAACACTCAGTGGAGGGTTGAATTGAAACATAACCTACTACACGAGTCTACGGTGCTAGAGGAGATGCAGGAGCTGTGAGGAAGCTCTTCCGTACCTCGTTGTCTTTGCTGTACTCAAATGAGAGGTTGCGCGGTATCGACGTCATGGCTTTGGGCAGGCCGAAAGCGGGGTTCGACACCTGGTCTGGCACGATGTAGGTGCAGTTCAGAGCGAAGTCCACTTCCCTCCACCCACTTATGTCTCCTGATGCGCAATCCAGCTTCATGTTTGACGATGTAAAGCACACTGCAGATGACGTTTTGGTTTTCGGTTGCTTTGGTATCAAGATGCTTTGGTTTGCTCGGCTCCTCTTGATGTTTTCTGGTTAAAGCTCGGCTTCTGGAAAAACAAGGCGGCGAGAGAAGAAATTCAGTGATAGGATGACAGACTGGGGGCTTCCACGATGACAGTATTCATCCATATGTCCTCCATTGTTGTTCAGTCGCTCCCTTCCATTCATTAAGAACCAGAGTTCATTCAGCTCGCTGTTGGCAAACATCCCAGAGCTCAGCGTTCACTTTAATTCCATCAGGCCATTGAATCACACCAAATCAGGCCAACATCTACCAATCTTTCACCTCCCAAACAAACAAACATACAAGCAACGAGTAAATAAAAACGGGACTTACTCATGCACATTCATTCAGCTGTTGGATGCTCATTTCTTTGGCTTATGCCATCTCTTCGTCACTTGTTCAATCCTCTCCTTTCTGATTCTGCTTTTGGCTCCTCTTTCTCCAGCGTTTCTGCAGGAATCCCTCTAAGTTAGATCCTCTGACTATCTGCCCTCGATGTGGTCACGATGTCGCCGTCACCATAAACTCATGAGCTTGGATTGCGCCAAGCTTTTTTAGCTCTTCGCCCCGGCCAATCGCGGGCCACCGTGGTCATGTGACGGAGCCATCTGACACACAACTGTTGGCTCCGGACAACAACATCAGTGACGTTGTACACTTAGCTGTTGTGATGATACACACACACGTCCACGCGCACACAAAGAAGAGATGTTAATGAATGAATAAAAGAAGAGCAGATGGCTGGCCGGGTGCCACCGGGAAACACACCCGTAGACTTTTGCTTGGTTTGGCACTTAATGAGCAATCTGCTGCCACTGTATCTCCTTGACCTACATCTCACTGTAGAACATATTTAAATAGAACCTACGATCCCCTGCGCACACACATGCACAAGCACCCGTATACCAAAACAAACAAAAAGAACTGAATTGGTATATGAGCCTCCTGTGACATACATAACGTGACTGGTGCCTGTTCTTGTCCCTGGATCACCGATGGTCCACAGGTAGGGCAGGTCACCTCCGTGCACAGGAAAGGGACTTACAGACCTGTCTGGAGAGTGTCCCATTTACTTTCAGACACACGCTCACCTGGCGGGGTGAGTAAACATAGCCAGGACAGCAACCCGAGTTTAAAATAACACAAGGAGGGTAAAGAAAAAAAAAAAAGAGAGTGTGTCAAAGACACAGAACAGCAGGAATGGAATCCACTTACACAGAGCATTACGTATTTTATGTGTCAGACCTGAAAATGAGGTTTCCACATTAGCCAAATACAATTAGCTGCTGTTACGATTGGCATCGGTCAACCTTGATGAAAATGTTGACCGA
>JBBMJM010000016.1:2205824-2216751 GCA_037832705.1 Centriscus cristatus | reverse complement strand
TTAAGCTCTATATCGTCCATTCTACACAAGTATATATTTGTAGGGGTACTTCTATGCAGGGGTATAATAGGATGGATGTTAGTGCAGAAAGCGTCATTATTTTTTTAGTTTACATTTAAAATAAAGATATATAATAATTATTAAATATAATTAAAATGAATATGTTCATGCGAATCTAAAGTTCTGAATGTTGACATTAGATTGTATTCTGGTCTTTTGTGTATTAATTTCTGTACCTTGTCTGTTCAAGTAGTATCTATCAGCATGAAGCGCGGTGGGTTGCAGGTCGTCGTCCTCTTTGACCAAAAACAGATCTGTGCCTATGTATAGCCCCCTCAGCTGCCACACTACCAGTCTGAGAAATGTGTGAGTCTCGACATGAAATCCCTGGACCCATCCTTGATCCCCAACCTGTCTACTCATCGCCATCAACAACAAACACCACGACCTCCGTCAGCGTTTCAACACCTTCTCTGCTGAGCTACAGACCACTAACAAATGCAGCGAGGGGAAAAAAAACACCAACTATGCTGGTGAAATAAAAAGTACGCTCGCCAGATGTTGTGTTGTTCCCCAGAGTTGAGCTTTACAGTAGTTGGCTGAGTTGAATAGTCCATTTACATGACATTACAACAGAAGAAATGAGGGGAAATCTGAGGAAGAATGATGTCAGTGTCCGAATGTTATGTTGAGATTCGGGCAGAAATCAAACCCTTAAATGTCCATCGCTATGTTAGGTCCGTCAATCTAGACTTCAAGGTATTGTCATCACTAAATGTCCCTTGAAGAAGAGTCGGTTCTTTTCAGGGGTCGAGTCATAGGTCACAACAGACAAACTAAAACAATACATCCTCCCTCCAGGACGTAGGTCCGATTTACTGACAGTTTCTGTTCACGTCATTCTGGTGGCTGTAATATCTGTGGTGTTCTCAAACGGTTCTGAAGATCTGACAGATTATCGTTTCCTATTTAGTAGACGTGTGTACCAAAATAGTCCGAGAGTGACAAACGGCTTCAAGACACCAAATGACAAACCATCATGGCTTATGTTAGTATAGTGGTCGAAATGTGTAACGATTTTTATTTGTTTTAAATACATCTCGCTGTGGAACTGTTGGAAGTGCTTGAGAGGTCGGTGATGAAGCCAAAGTCACAGACGATCTCAAACATTTTAAACTGGTATTCAAACATAACACATTGTTGTTTTTTCTAACCTTGAAACTAGAACATTAACTTAAGACAAGTCTTTCACTGGACACGAGCATCATTCTGCTCTTTACGTCTTCTGTTTGCGTCTTTCAGCTTGGATTCCAATGGGCATAAGAATTTCCTCATCCTAACAGTGATCAGTCTGTCAGCCCCGATTGCTGGTTTAGAACTACAGACTAGTTTTACAGGCTACTCATATTTGCACAACCCACTAATGTTCTATGTATCCCTGGAAACCAGGGTGCAATCAAGCAGAGAGACAGCTGGGCTAAAGTCTTGTATGAGGATGTCGGCTCGGCCTGGTGATGACTCACAGACTAACAGCACTGAGCAAAGGAGCATACCAACGCCCACACCTGAAAGTCCTGTCACCTGAAGAAAATGGTGCTGCACTGAACTGTCGAAAAAGGCAGAGAGCTGCGAGAGATGAACTGACCAGTTGGTAAGAACTCTTCATCTTTTCTTAAGGAAAAAAAACCCCATAATTCAGTGACTGTACTGCCGCAGTCTTGACAGTGACTTACCTGTCAGACAATGCATGCACACATCCATCATGCCAATGAAACTTTCAATTGCCTTTCCAGAGTTTTCCCCGTGATGGAAAACATGTTCAAGACATTCACTCATAAATGTCATGGACTCCTCATTTGCATTTTGGTGCCTTCAGCATTTCATGGACCCTTTGTGAGCTCTATTTACGCGTCTAAGAGCAATACTTATTCATTACATTCAATGCAAAGCTTTATTTCAAACATTCATTATGCAGTTGGTGTCTAAACAATTCCAGCAAGTGCTTCTGACAACACCTGAACTGAACTTCAGGGTTGCACGACAGGACATCCCCCTTGTGTAACCCTGCAGCCAACTTCCAGTTTCATCGCTTTATACTATAAAATGAGGGTTTTTCTGGTAATTACAGCCTGCGCTGATCCGAAACTATCAAGCCTGTGGTGTAAATAAAAACAGAGGGATAAAGTCCCAGACAAGCAACAACGTACACTACTGCCGTCTTGTATATTGATCATCATGAAGCAGAACAGCTGAATATGAATCAAGATGGTAACATTAGTTTACACACAAACACTTTCCCTGGTTTAGACACATTCTGGGACTTAAAGTTCCCAGAAGTAAGTATCGGTGGTTGTTATTGTCAGAGAATAAATGATTGGAAAACCTACAGCTGCGGTCATTTGGAGAGGCAGAAATGGACAAATTACTGGTTAATTTGCAGGTGAGATTCACACACCTGTTATACAACGAATTTGTTCTGCAGAAACAGAAACACTTATCATGTCATGGAGAATCATCTGTGTGAATGTTTCCACCCAAACCGAAATGTTCCCCCCCACACAGGCAATGTTGCAAAAATTGTGATTAGCCCTCCCCGCTGTGTCCATGTCCTTCCTGATCCAAAAGGCGCATTTCACAAACAAGCAGGGAACAATGAATCTTTGTGGGGGTCGGTGGTGGTGGTGTGTGTGTGTGTGTGTGTCTGTGTGTGTGTTGGGGGGGGGCGCTCCTCTGCAGGTTGTGACAATCAACTGGCGCAAAGTGCCTACCTTTCCACAGCACAGTGCACGGAAAAAAACGCCTTCACCGCTGGGTGCTAAGTGCCTTTGTTACCGTATAGAACGGAGCGGGGCTGCAGATCTGACCGACCGAGCTTCACGCTCACATGGCTGCGAAGGCGCGTAACGCAATGTCTGAGTGATCCAAACTAGTCCCCGATAAAGAAGTAAATACCTACGCCCACTGGTTCCACGCCAACAATGTGTTGATATTAATGGCATTCATTTTGTTTCCCCCATCCCTCGCTGTCATCTTGGACAGGGGGCAGCCCTCGGAAGAGACACACTGTTCCCGATGGCGATCGTTGAGATAGAAACGGACGATTTAATAAATAAATTAATACATGGGTTTGACACATGGATTGATGTTTTTGACATATTTCGACGAGGTTCTTTAGTGTCGGTGGCGACACGATGTCGTCGTTCTGTGGCCGGAAAAGAAGCACACCGTGCGCAAACGTCAACATAAACACCACGACGCGGAAGGAAGGAAGGTCCTAGTTAAATCCCCACTCACACAATACCCGCTCCGACACGAGCTGAGCGTGCTCAGATAAATAAGAGCACACGGACATGCTTGGACATAATACACGAAATGAAAATATTCCTTACATACTGTACATGGGACGTGAACCACGTCGATGTAAACATGTCACATACATTTACACACACGGGCTGGGCCTTGGTTTGTTTTCACGTCAACGTGCGGAGGCCGCGGTGCAGCCGCGGCCCCCAGTGAAGCTGCGCTTCCGAACCCCACGCACACCTCGCTCTCCTCGCTACTCGCCCACAATTTTCTTCTTTCTTACCGGGTCCGAGCGCTTCCATGGCCGAGGCCTCTCTCTCCGTCTCTGTCCCGGCCTGGCGGCTCCGTACCGACGCTGAAATTGGGGGCGGTATCGCGAAGCTTAAAGTGGCTAATTTAAGAAAAGGGAATATAGATAGACGAGGGTGACTGCTGACCGAGCTGGCTGACCTGAACTACTGCTGCTGCTGATGGGGATTTGTAACTGCGCATGCGCCAGGAGAAGCCTTGAGGGTTCGCTGTGCGCATGCGTGAATTTATGTGCCGCACTCACCGAGCTATCAAACTTTGATGATCCCGGTCAGGAAGAACTGGTCTAGGTTTAAGATGCAGAAATAGTTGGAAAGGGACCAGGTAAATCGTCTCTGAGTTTAAATCAGAACAACCTACTGTGAATCAATGCAGCCTTTGTGAAGCAGTAAGTAAGTAAGTAAGTAGCAGTAAGGCCACAAGGGTCTTTTACGATTCGACTAATGGGAAATTTGGCACGCTGGTATCTCATGGATTTGACTAAACCAACAGCAGGTTCGAGTAAATCACATAACTAGCAAATTTCCCAAGAATACATTTTCTCCAATGAAAGCTTAAAAACCTTTAAATTAGGAAAATAGAAGTTTAAAAATACGAAGCCAAACAAAGAGTAGTATCTTCACAATTATTTAGTATCGTAAGCAGCACCTTGGCCCCGCCCGCCCGGGCAGTAGGTAGGAGTAAATCATTCAGACTCAAACTGTGCCGCGAAAGTAGTAGGCGGAGACTAGACACTCCATCGACCAATGGGGATGTGAGAAGGGTGCGATTGACACATCTGTGACGAAGGACTATGGGCCAGCTGTCAGGGCGCGCGAAAGATCAAAATTTCTATTCGGTTTGTGGATCAGGCGGGAGGAATACAGGAAGCCGAGCTAAATGATATCCAAATGTGCTGTGAAGCATTAGAATAGGCTAGATCGCACGACTTGTGCCTGCGTCTGTTGTGCCTGCCAGAATTTGATGAAGGTCTGCCCCGCTTTTTTCTACAAAAAGCGTGAACAACGCGGCAGACAAATATGACTCTGGTCCTTTCTCATCAGCAACAGGTGAGGAACTCCTCCTGGTAGCGGCTAGCTTGAACATCATAGTTTGAAATACGTTGGACATATAAATTCATGCTATCATCGGATTGTGATCATAGATTATACGTCGTATACTGTTACTTTACTGACCATTGTGTTGCTAATGTTAGCCTGCTAGCCGCTGTGTTACATTTAGCCAACTGGCAATCGAAGCGGCCTGGTGACTTTAATACAAGTCTCTGGGTGAGTTCTGTTCAAATGTCACACATGGGTATCGTTAGAACTCCCGTCGAATGTCGAAAATATTAAACATTCTTTCGACGTTTGTTTTACCCCGCCGTGTATAGTTAGCTAAACATCAGGCTGCAGCAAGGAAGGAGAGCTATCTGGATGTGCTCATTGTTTGCTGCACTGCTAGGCGCGACGTCTGATCATAAATGTCCATTTGACGATGTAAAAACCTGAAGTGAACATTTATGCTTTGTGTCAACTTAACTAGCAAGATTCTTATTGCGTGTGTAGAGAAGTTAAAGCTTTGAGTTTTCACTATCCCGGACAACTACCCTTTATAAACGATTAGCTTAATATTTTCATCATATACTGCTAGCACGCTTGAAATATCCCCATCGCATATTTGTTTATTTGTTCTGTAACTCGGGGAAAAAAAATAACTTGTAAGTCTAAGTAAAAAGACTTGGTTATGGTTGATAACCAAGTATGGTTGTTCTGTGCTTGTGTACCCAGGCTGAGAGGCTTCCAGCTTTGGCACAGACACTACCAGGGAGCGACTCCGACAGCGGAATGGGCTCTCCATTAGAAGACCCTGGTCCAGAGACAACCAACAACAAACATGATCGGCCAGGTGAAGTCACATAATAGAAGATTGGATCACTGTCACAACAGGCAGTGTAAACGAGTGAGACATACAGTATGTGTTAATGTCTGTAATATGGAGGCAGCCTGTCACAGATGCAGCAATAAGCAAAGTAATCAAAACCTGTGAGATATTTGAGTTATCAAAAGTAACATGCATTCGAAATAGACATGATTTTTGATTGATTTCTGTGTTGCTTTCAGATTCTGACGATGACGAAGACATCACAGTTCACAGAAAGCCGCGCCGCAGTGCTATCAGAGACAGTGATAGTGAGGAGGAAGCAGCTGTCAACTACAGTGTAAACATGGCTGAAGCGCTAGTGTTGTCTGCTTCCAGTGGAGAGGAGATGGCGGCAGGGGGCAGGTATGATCGTCAGGAGAAGAAGGTGCACAGGACCAAGAGAATAGCCCGTGCTCCAGTCGAAAGTGAGTCTGAGCATGAGGAAAATGAAGCAAGAGATGAGCAGCAGAAGGAAGAGAAGCCGCTGAAAGACTCAAAGAAGAAGCGCGAGAGGAGCCAGAGGCACCAGGAGAAAAAGCAGAAGCGTAGCAAAGCTGTGGAAAAACTGAAGAAGAAAGAGAGGTTTTCTGAACTTAATGAGGTAAGTGTAGTGTGACCTTCTCCATCCTGTTAGTTCCTTTCCCCTCTGAGCTATTTTAACGTGCCTTGAATTGCGTGGTAAGTAAAAACAGTCAGAGAGCCTGCCTGGGATTTCATTTGGAAATAATCTTACGGATTCATTTGCGTCCAGGGTGCACCTCTTTCTCGGGGTCTGAACGACAGCGGCTATCAGCTGGGCGACCCGGATCTGTTTGACACCGGTCTGGATGAGGAGCAGGTGGAGGAAGAGTCTCTGGACACCATCCGAGCCGTCATCAAGCAAAAGATGAAAAACCACAAGGTACTAGCTACTAGCCGGTATTTTTTCTTTGTTGCTTGTCATTTTGCAGCTGGCTCAGTAAACCTTTACGTAACCACTTCCAACTTCTGGTGCAGGAGCCTTTACTGAACGAGGAAGAGGATGGAGATGATGAGCCAGAAAAGCCCCAGCGTGTGGTATGTAACACCAGCAGCTGCGCCACCCTTGATTAAACACGTCCTTGTACCTTTACACCTTTCCGTGTTCTCAGGAGCGAAAAGCTGCACGTGCCAGCAAAGAGGCAATGAAGCAGCTCCACAGTGAGTCACAGCGGCTCGTTAGAGGTCAGTTAACATGCATCAGTCATGGAAATTGTGACTTTCCATCCGTCTCGTAGTGAAGCCCGTTCTTCTCCTTGTAGAGTCAGAACTTGGCCTTCCTTACCACATGCCCGAGCCAAAGACCATCAACGAGTTCTTTAAGAAGCGAGCCAGGCCAGTGGGCCCGGCCATGGCCTTGTTGAAGTAAACCCAGACAACCATCTCATCTTTTTCTTCCATCAGCTGTCATTCATGACCAACTGATAATGTTTTAACGTTCTCCTCCAGATCTTCCCAGTATACAACCATCTTACTGGAGACAAAGCCAGCTGCACCTCCACTGCCCGTGAACCCTCTCAGTGCAGCCCAGGAGCCGCCTGCAGCCCTGGACTCCCCTCCCACTGCCAATCTCTCATCCGCTCAGATCCAGCCGCTTCCTCTGCCCGCCGCCACCTCCTCCCCGCATCAGGAGAGCCTCAGTCGGACAAGAAAGGACGTGGACCCGGAATCGGGCCCGATGCTTTACCTCTCTGAGAGTCTGCAGGAGTCGATCACCACAGATGACGGAGGGAAACCTTCTTCTGGTTCTGGAGAGGAGGAGCAGCAGCAGACTGTAGCCGTGTGTGATTCTGAACCTCCGGCGGACGACGCTCAACCTGGGGCTCTCTGTGAGCCTGCAGCCGCCCAGTGTGGGAGCACAGACTCAGCTTCAGAAGAACGCGCTCTGCAGCAACCTACCAAGTTGAAGGACAAATTAGCCAGACTAAAGCAACTTGGACTGAACCCCCCGCCCGTTGCGAAATTGTGTGCTGATGATGGAGCTTTTGTTCAGCTGGAGCCTGAGCTCAACACCGGTCAGTTCCTATGAATCCTAAGACGTCAAAAAGAGTCGGCACTGAAAGTTACCTTCCTTTTCTACCTCTCCTCTCGGTTGTCATCAGGTGTTAAGGCCCTGAAGGAGCGCTACCTTCGCCACGTCCAAGGGCCTGTCCGTCCTCAAGGGCCACGCACAGTGCAGCTCAGCATCATCTGCAAAGACAGCGCCCCCTCTGGCCAGGAGAGGTTACACACCGAGTCGGTGTCCGTCACTGTCAAAGAGGGTGCAGAGGAACCCGTGTTCACCAAACCAGGTACGAACATGAACACACACTCACAGATTTTAGTTCTGGGTGATATCAATATTTAAAATATTAAAACTGTGTTTGTGTTTACATTCTATTATTTGAGCACCGGAGCATTTATTCCAGAACAAGAAGAAGAAACCGTCATTTATTCATATCATTTTGCAACTGTTCACTGAAATAGCCGGTTTCTTCTACTTTGGCTTTGACGTTATCTGAACATTTGCTCTGACCTTGTGGAAGCAATATTGAGCTACATATGGATATTCAGCTTAAATATATGATATATCCATATCACCGAAGTTCTATCTCTTGAACCGGGAACAGAACACGTCTGACTCGACAAACGTCTTCATTTAGGGGAGCAGCTGTCGACTCTGAAGCAACGTCTGCAGTTCGCCATGGTCCAGCAGAAGAGGGAGAAGAGGGCACGCAAGGAAGAGATCCATCGCCTGGACAACGAAGACTGCGAGGAGGAAGAGGAGGAGGAGGAGGATCTGACAGAGTCTGAAGAAGAAGTAATGTGTTTTTTTATGTAATGTAAGTCCCCCCCTGCTTTTGTCTCCTGTGTGTTTAGAATCACGTGTGGTGTCTTCTTCTTCCTGTCCAGGGTGTCGATGACCTACTGGGAGGCGATGACGGTGAAGACGAGGTGGAGGAAGAGGACGGCAGCGTGGCACACGGTGTCAGGAGTCCTTCCCCTGCCGTGCTGACCGGCCCGTGCCCAACCCCTGACCTGGTTAACACCGATGGCACACTCATGCTGTTTCCTGGCAGCTCCTGCTCTCGCACTGGGTAAGTCCCGTGAGGCTTTGTGAGTAAAGACACCGTGTGATTTATGTCCGAATGAAAATGTTAGGTTTTTAAAATCCAAAGTGCAAAAGCTACAAACGCTCTGTTCTACTTTTTAGCGACGGCGTGAAGAGACCTGGCGCATCTGGACAGTACAGCAGTCATAAGATGGGTAAGGTCGTTGGGTGGCGTCACCAAAGGAAGCGATTCCGTTTCCAACACGCGACAAATGGTTTGTGTTTGTGCAGAAGACGACGACTCTCTGTCCCTGACGAAGGACAACAGTCACAACAGCAGCTTTGAGCTGGCGGGGTCCATGATAACCTCGTACCAGCCCGTCAACCTCCAGCGCTCCGGAAGGGGTGTGTGCAACCCCTCTGCGTTCCGCTCCCCTTCTCCGTGCCTCTTCAGGCCCAGCTACCTCGGCTCTGCTTCCAAGGTGAGGAGGTGGTCGCCAAACGTCCCCGCTGGGAGCACGTTTCCTTCTCTTCTTCTAACACGTCATCTTTCTGTTCACCAGAGCTCGGGCAAACTCTCCGAGCCTTCTCTTTGCCTCCCGGTGGAGGACTCCCAAGATCTGTACGCACCCCCCTCCCCAAGCACCGACTCTGGGCCTCTTGGTGGGGCAGGTGGACCTAGTCTGGGAGACTCTGAAGGTCGCTTCTCCTTGGAGGATGACGCCCTCTCCCAGTTACTGGACGCCGATGGATTCCTGAACGTGGGGCCGCGCCCTGGCGCCCCCAGCTCGCACAAGAGACAGTTGATCCTGGACAGCCTGGACGAAAACGCCATGGATGCCAACATGGGGGAGCTTCTCGGCTTGTGCTCGGGTGTTTTTGGGTCAGCGGGGAGGGACTCGGGGGGAGCAGAGGCACGAGGCCCAGGGGCAACGCAGGAGGAAGAACTGCTGGGGCTGTGCTCGGGCGCGTTCCCGCCAACGCTGGCCGAGGACGGGCAGACGGACACGGTGCAGAGTACGGAGGAGGAACGGATGAACAGCTCCATGGATGTGCTGGTGGGACTGTGTTCAGGCAAATTCCCCAGCTCAGGTAAAACGAGTTGAACCGATCCTTTCCTGTGTCTGCTGCTCTCCACCCAAGACTGGTGTGAAAGTGCCTGCATGGTCTTTTTCCTGTTTTTAGGTTCAGCACTCACAGCTTCACCGGCACAGCACAGGTAATGTCCCACATGAAAGTACACACCATTCACCCCGTGACAGTCTCTACAAGATCTTCATCGTGGTTCCTCCTGTGTAAAGTAAAAAGGAAGAAGAGGAGGAAGGTGAAGAGGATGAGGACTGCGAGTTCCGGCTTCTGTCAGACGTGGTAAGTCCACCGCAAACACAAACCTCCTTCTTGTGAGTTCCAAAGAAGAAGAAACAACAAAACGAGGTGTCATTTATGGCTCTAAAGGAGGATGACGAAGAGGAAGACAAGGAGGATGACGAAGAGGAAGAGGGGAGTGATGACATCGAAGAGGAGGAGATGAACGGTGTGTTTGCACCTCGCTCACTTCCGAAGAAGAAGAAGAAGAAACTGTAAGTGAGGGATGAACCCGACTCCAGCGTCCGTTTTCCTCCTCTGACGGCGCCGCGTCCTCCTCACAGGCACCTGACCGACTTCGTGGACTCGGAGGCGGAGCTGTCGGGCAGCGATGCAGCTAGCGACGACGAAGAGTGCGACGCAGGGAGCGAGTATGAGGAAGAGGAGCTTCTCGAAGAGCTTCCCTCTGACGAAGAGCTGCAGGACCAAGTCAATAAGATCCACATGTGAGTCGATGGTCATGATTCCCGAGCAGCAGCTGACGGAGCGACAGCTCGAGACTCCAACAGGCCAAACCAACGTCTTTGAGGCTGAAATAGTGCGTATCTGTTATTTATTGAAGGAAGCAGATACTGGATGATGACAAACGCCGTCTGAGGCTTTATCAGGAGCGTTACCTGGAAGATGGAGATTTACACTCCGACGGTCCAGGACGAGCTCGTCGCTTCCGCTGGAAAAACATCGGCAAGTATTTGTTGGTTGGCGACGCGCTGGTTGGTGTTTGTCGTTGCAGTGAGGTCTCCATCAAATACTTGAACTTCTCAATGTCTTTTGACTCCCACAAGCCAGCTTCCTTTTTTTCTTCTGTCCTCCAGATGATGCATTTAATATGGCCAGGACGGGAGCAGAGAAGGAGGAGGAGGAGGAGGAGGAAGACGATGACGTGGACCAGGCTGAGCTCCAAAGGAGGAAGGAGAGACTGGAGAGAGAGCAGTGGCTCCGAGAGCAGGTAGGTTTCGTACGTCTGTAAATAGGATTTGAGTTTGGATGCATAAGGGT
>JBBMJM010000016.1:2143802-2157153 GCA_037832705.1 Centriscus cristatus | reverse complement strand
TTTTCTTGCTAGCAGGGAAACAGGCACCTTTTAATCAGAGCCTGAAGTGTGAACAGACTGGTGGATCGTTGTAGGATCCTGAGGGAGGAGGCGATGGCGCGAGAGGCGGAGGAGAGGAAGCACCGGGAGGAGGAGGCTCGATTCATGGCTGAGCAGCAGCGTCTGCGGGACGAAGCACAGCGAGCTGCAGAAGAGAAGGCTGCCCAGGAGGAGAGCGACCGGCAGCAGAAACAGGTCAGAGATGATGGGGGTGGGGGGGGGTGGGGGTAGTCAGAGGGGCACACAGGATCCCTCTGGTTCCTGGTCTGGTCTGTGGGACAAATGTGGATCAGTGGTTGGGTGAGGAGGTTCATTGTTTGACAGTGTTGGTTTCGGTCCAGGAGTCCAAAGAAGAGACACAAACATTTCCATTTCTACATGCACTGTAAATAAAAACTATTTCCAGGACCGGGGGGCAGAAATGACCTGTGAACAAACCGGCAGCTACTGAATCACACATCCTACATCCGCGTAAATCCTCTCTGTAAATACCCCGTTAATAAAAGCGAAGGGAAGGAGAGACGTTCCATCAGAATGTCCTGGTGGACGGACGATGACCTCGTTCAACTGTGAATAGTGTTCACACTGGAAACCCTGACACTTTCCATTAAGGTTCATGAACGTCTGTGATCCCCACATGCCCAAAGCCCATCGACCATCTGGGCAGATTAATGCTCAGGACGACGCCTGAGCTGTCCGTGCTGAATCCAGACATCAGGCCCTGGTCGGACCCACTCACTCACCCACCCACCCATGGCTGTCTGGCATCTGGGCAGATTAAAGAGGAGAGTGTGTGCGCTCCTGTCACAGATGATGTGTGTCATGCGTGAGCCCTGATAGTCAGTGGTCCCGTGTCTGCCCGGCCAGATGCCAGCTGCTGACCTCCATAATGGAGATAAACGGAGGCAGAGGAAGACATCAGGGAGGTTGTGACAGGCCTGTGCTGCGGCCGTCTCCTTCCCTGTGCTCTGCAGTGGGCTGATGGTGGGAGAAGCAGCACCAGTCTGCTCCATTCTGAAGCCCTCGTCGATGCTGCACCCCCCCTTTTCCCCCTCAATAGGTCCCTTGTTCCATCCTGACAGCACATTTGCTGAAGACGAGAGTGGCCTGATCGTCTTTTCTTCCCCCGGTCTTGTGCAGTGTGGGTGAACATTAGATTCCTGTCACTAAAATCGACCGTGGAGAAGCTGGTGATCCAGCAGATTGTAAACGGAGGGGGGCTGCAGTGGGTCTGCCATCGACCAGTGTTACTGTCAACTTCTGCACATGTGTTTGGTGGCTGCTGAGTCTAAACACCCAATGAACCGTGACATCGAGTTACAGATAATATCAATCCTGGCCTGAGGGCTGCAGCACTGACAGTACAGTGCCCCCCCCCCCCCCCTGTTGCCAGAGACACAGTCTGATATCATCTTGGCTCCTCAATAACACTGAAACAATCTTCTGTTTTAGCATCTACGTTTTATATAAATGTTTCAACGAACATGTTATGGAGACTGCTTTGTACAAATCATTGAATGAGTTGGGTTTATATATATATATAATTATTTGTTTTGAAGACTATTCAGGGATATGTACAAATAAAGAGGGGCTCATCCACTGCATGAAGTGCAATGCACAGAACTGCCACCAGAGGTCAGTGTGTACTGGTAGAAGCACAGTGGAGCCGTGACTCTTTGGCACTTGAGACACTTCAATAACACTTCATGTTATTGTTGTAATGGAAATATTCATGATGCCTGGACCTCAATTTGTTTTGAACGTAAATGATAACAGATGAAATAATAATAGATAACTAACAATAGAGGCCTGTCCACTACATTGTATCTTTTAGGGGCCAGCATACCTTATGAGAACAGTGTGACCTTCGCCTGTGAAACCATCACAGTGCACCTTTTTCCATGCTCATTATTACGCATTATCACACCACCCTTCTCTGCTCCCTTTGCTGTGCATAAAAAGTGTGCCCGACATCTTCTGAGCGAGCACTCCTGCAGACAGCTTGCTTTCTGTATGACCTGCGTCTTGAAGCTTCAATAAATTGCAAAACATCATTTCTGGTGAGACATCAAGATTTCCATGACATTGTAAAGTCTCAAACTCAGCTCAACTGCCTTCAGATCAGTCTGCCATTGTTAGAAAATGTCTGCCAGTCGTGGAACATCTCATCAGTGTGGCAAATCACAGGGTTCTAAAATACATTTTTATATCATTTCATGCATTTGTATTATTGTTTTGCGTCTCAGAGGGAAGAGGCTGAAGCAAAAGCCCGTGAAGAGGCTGAGCAGCAGCGCATCGAGAGGGAGAAACACTTCCAGAAGGAGGAGCAGGAGCGACTAGAGAGAAAGAAGGTGAGACAGGAGGGGAAGAAACACTTTAGGAAATTTGAGTTCATCTGAGTTGTTGCGCTGACGTATCTGTGTCTGATCTGTGCAGCGCCTCGAGGAGATCATGAAGAGGACTCGGAAGAGCGATGCAGGAGAAAAGGTCATTAATCCTTGTGGGGAAATTACAGCACAGTCACTCCAACCAAGAATGGAAACACTTTCCAACCAGTCATCCTCTGGTTTTGTTGAAGCTGTTTTGTTCTTCACAGAAGGACGTTAAAGTCTCTGCACACGTCAACGGGAAGGACGTCGAGCTCAGTAAAGGTACATGTCACATCCCAGGATCATGTATCTCTGCTTCGAAGCACTTCATCACACACCGTTCACGTCAAGGTCGCTTCATCGGTTTCTCAATAAATTGCATTAAATGGAACATCGTAGTAATAGTACATAGATGTATATGTACAACTGTGTTTCCAACTATCACTAACTAAAAATACTAAAAAGTAACAAACATATACACACAAGATGAACTATACTGAATATGCACCTTCACTTCTGTGCAGGTGCAAATTCAGTAGAAGTCAGTTAAGTACATAATACAGATGTAAGTCCCACAAATGTACCAACTCTTATTTCCTGTCATGTTTGTGCAGCTGGTAAACAGACCCCCGGGGCACCGGACCTCAACTCGTCCGGGTCTGGTCCGGTAGTAAACGGCGTTCAGCCTCCAGCCCACCAGAACGGCGTCTCTGCCAACGGCGAGGCAGCCGACTTTGAGCAGCTCATCCAGCTGAAGGGCAGCGGGAACACGGCACAAACCCAGAGCGGACTGGTCGGCGAGCCCATCCCTGCGTTCGAGGGCGGGGAGCCCTTTCTGATGAAAACAGGCCCCATGAAGCCTCAGCACGTCGCAGGTAACAGCACGGCAGACGAGAGCTTGATGATTTGATCAGGAAAATATTACGAGTGTCAGGGCGATCATGTGACTGTTCTCTCGGTGCACCAGACACAGTATTCTGACGACTGTTTTTCACTCTGAGACCTTAACTATCTTATCAGTTCAAGTCCTGGATCACTGGATCACAAACTTTAAGGGTCAAAAACCCTTTTCTTGTATTTTACAGAATTACCTGAGAGCGTTTTGGGTCAGTAATAAAGCAGTAATAAAGCGTTAAATACAGTTTGAATGAAAACACCACTAAATGTCAGTGTGTAGATTATATGAAAATGTGAAACAGGTAGACTACGAATCAACAGGCTGCGAATCAGCTCGATGTGAGACTCAAGGTTCCAACATAAGACAGAAATATTACAAAGTAATTCTAACGTGACTAAGTTGACACAAGCAAAGACTTTCCACTTTCCACTTTCGATTTACTAAACGACAACGACAACACTGAATGTCTGAATAAACACACCTCTTCGTGCTGTTTTGCAGAGGTCCTGTGAGCCCCCTACGTTCTTGGAGATGCGCCTTAAGTCTCTGCTCGAACCATGAGATTCATGCCACATCGCCACAGCTTAAAGACAAACTGTGCCAAACAAAGGAAGTGCGCTGGATTCACCACGACCTCTGGTACCTGACGCCAGGTACAACGGAAAAAAACAACAACAACTCATCCGAATCGTTAGAAAAATGAATGATGCATCATGTATTCTGTGTCTTCACTGCGTGTTCCGGTGCAGCATTTTAGTTTTATTCAAATGTCACATACAGATTTTATGGTGCACCTTAAAGATGACTGCCTGTGTAACAAAGTTTAGAAAAAGAAACCGTATAAGACCCTGGAAATACATCATATTTGACAATGGTTAATATTACTGTGGTTATGATATTGTCATCTTAAGTTGAACAATGTGTGTGTTTGTTGTTTTTGTCTTGAGTTGTTGAGTTATTTAACATGAGGAGCCTTGTGAGGACCGGCAACAGACAGTGTATGTAAATGTATAATGAGCCTGGCTGACCAGGCTCCTGTTGCAAGGGATCTGTGAAATAAAGTTTTATGAAAGGGACGGCGTCTCCTTTTGTGCTTTGTCGAGGTTCACGGTCATGCAGAATGCAAAGTTGATTTAACACTGTTGATGAATCCTTCCGAAAAAGAGGTTCCAATACCCAGGTCACTGTGAAATGTTTGTGGCACAGTTGTGTTGTATCGATAGTGGGATCAGTGACATGAAGCCCCCCCCCCCAGGATGTTGTCTCTCTCATTGTACTTTCCTCTTCAGCATGAGTCGGCATTAAAAAGCTAGTAGCAGTAGTAATTGGTAAACAGATCCTCCGGCTGGGCTGTCATCCTTACTAAACACAAACGCGACAACATATTTGTTTGTGACAGGCTTCTTCTGTTGCAAAGGAGGGATTCAATGCCTTCACAGCTCAGCCTGGCAAACAGTGGTCGAGTTCCGCTCCTCGTTGACCTCAAAGGACGGTATGCAAACTGTGACAAGTCGCTGTCATTTTCCTTTACACCACAGCTGCTTGGACATGTGGAGGTTAAAATTAACAGTGATAATCCTTTCTTTGACCACAGAGCCCTCCTCATCTGTCACTGTCACTATGAGCTGTTTATGGTATCATTAGAGGTGTGTGGAGGTCTGCACCTCGCACAGGCACTGTAGATAATATAGTATTAATACTTCAAAAATGTCTTCAATGCCTCTCTTGGTGTACGTACTTTCTTTACAAGCATTATGTTTTTTAAATCAGACTTGAATTTCTCTCAAGCTCATGATACTAATCAGGAGAGCCGTCGCACGAAAGGGATCAGCAGGAAAAACAAAAACGGAGAAAGCACCTCACACATAGCTGCACAAAGTACCTACAGCATGGAAAAGTAAAGATGGGGGTTTCGTCTAGCAGAGAGACATACTGAGAGAGGAATGAGACATTTTTGCTTCCTTTTATTGCAGAAACATGCAAAGATGATGAAAGGCATTGAGATCATACACCGCCGCCCACAACCACCTGTCTGACACCCACATGATGAATTCACATCTGAATTATAAATAGTTCACCCTCTGGACTCATCTTCACTGATGCTGCTTCACAGGGGCTGCCGGTGAGAACCTGGGGCAAATTATTCCTATACGCCATCAGGTGAGTGTTGAAGGTCAGGTTGCATTCAGGAGTCAAAGGGCAAAACCAAATGTAGATTGGTTTAATGCTGAGGAGATGTGGCATGGCAGTGAGGAGGTTTGGGGAAGATGGGACCCGAGGAGGTTGTGAAGGTAAGAATTCTTTGTAGAATGGCTCAGTTTGACACTTGGCTGCCATGTTGTGCTTTTGTTTATAATCCATGCATTCACAGAGAGACACTGTAGTGGTGACAGAAGAAACACGATGTGAAAACAAATTGTAACAGTAACAATGTGTGACTTTCACAGATATGTGAGCACCATTGGTGTGAGCAAGGTTTGGAAAGAGCTGGGGGGTATAAACAATAAATAACAACAACCTGGAGTCCTGCATGTATGTTTCTGGTTGACCAGTGATCGGTAACAGGATATCAATGACATGGTGTTCAGGAAAGACCTGAGCAATTTCCTGGGAAATAGTGGTGAATTTATTTTGTGCATGTGTTTTCCTGTTCTGGAGAGTGAATAAGAACTGAACGAATGCTCTCCTCCTCTTCTATGTTTTGACTATATTTTTAATTTCCCATTAATATTCAATCCAAGTAGAAGATAACGGAATGAATTAAAAATTGAAAAACTAAAGTCCTGTAAAGTACTGTATTATTTGATTATAATACAGAAAGATAGTATAGTTATTTTTGACCGCATGCTGCGCAGCAGTGATCCATTTCAAACGCTAGATGCTGTCGCGGCCGCCAAGAAACAAACAAACAGAAGAAGAAGAATTGTTACGTCACTTCCGCCTCGCGTGCAGCCTGACGGTCGCCAACCAGCGGTAAATGTCGACGCCTGTAAAATAATTTCAATCCTGTACGCATGGAAAATACATGTATACAGACCTTAATTCAGAATGAGTTCATAATCCAAGCCTGCGTATAAGGCAAAGGGCATATTTGGGGTTTCCTAGTTAGTCGCCTTGCTGCTAGCTAGCTAGCCAGCTAGGTTGCTAACATCCGTTTTCACCCGGACGACAAAACCAGGAAGGAGACGAGACGAGCTTGGCCTCAAAGGTTGCTTCGCTTCTGCAAACATCTCTGGTATAATAAACGGCGGACAGCGTTTGGGAAACGGGATAAGGTAACTACAATGTTATAAGTTATCGAATTCTTTGTGGAAGCAAGCCGCTAACTACGAAATCAGCAGCGTTGCTGCCCATAGACAACTGTGTTAAACACGGCGCCGTCCGCTTCTACGGCAAAACGTGCTAAATTTTATTTCCATCGTCATGCAAGTGGTCATTTGTCTTTCATAACACACAACAGCAGCTTAATTTTCTTCCCAATGTGTAAATTGTTTTAACTTGGAATGGTTATTGGTAATTGCAATAAAAGAACGGATAACGGAAATTGACATTCACACCTACTGTAATTTAAACCTGACGTGTGTTGTTTAAATCAATGTAAAAAAATATCAAATTCTTCATGAGGCCACTGAAATGAGGTGTGGGTCCTTCTATGGCTTCTGGTCAGATGTGTTTGGCAGAATTCAGATTAGTTTAGATGCAGCTGAGACGTGATGTGACCTGGATTCATACAAACCAGTTCCACATTAATCAGCTACTTAATGTGGAACTGGTTTGTATGATTCCATTCCTATGATGATGAGCAGATGTGGGTTGGACTGAGGGGAGAAAGGTTTCAAGGGCTTATTTACTTTGTAGTGTTTATATTGGCAAGGCCCACAGCTTCATTGACTCACTGCCCAAAATTGTAAGTTAGGTTAAATTAAAAAACGTTGTGTATTTTCATATCTTCCTTATCATTGCATGGGACTAACAAACGACAGGGTCATGCATTTGCATTGCTGCTGTTTATTACTTTTGCAGAATTTTGAATTCAGCATAACAATAAGCGTGGATGGATAAAAGGAAAGAAACCCCTGTAACCAAGAGAAGATCATTGTTTTAATAGTTGCAAAACTCTTGATTTGTATTTATTTTTATAACCGTCCTGTCCAGTAGCATAGACATTAAGCATGAGAGACTGGGTGGCCTTAAATGCAGAGGAGTAGCTGCACAGACTCCTACATTTTATTTTTTTTTTCAGATTTTCTCTCAACCATGTACTCATGTACAGGGGTTCTTACCTCCTCAAATTATGGGCTTGCATGTTGCACTTGCATTTACTATCAATCTGTACGGGAAGGAGTCAAAGTCAAAATGCACTCACAACACACCTGCAGAGACACTCTGAATGTCAGTATGACATCAAGGATAGACAGATTCACCTGCGCAGCAGACTAGTTGTGACCAAACCTAAATGACTGACAGTATTTCCTCTAAAATTCCAGATTCCTGTTGATGTTTTTTTGTTGTTGTTGTTTTTTTCAACGGCTGATGTGTAGCCGGCGTTAACCAGGATTTCACAACAGCCTTCACAGTAGCTCTGTCCGACTGCACCTATTAGTGCTGGCTCATGTGTGCCGCTGTTGCTTTCTCCATTCAACCTGTTTGGTGCTGTGTTAATAGAAACCTTGAATCATTCTCAATGAAAGAGGTGTCATATAAGCCTATCAGCAGGTCTGCAGATGGGTATCTGTACTGTCCGCATGTAGCGAATCCATGTTGGCTCACATGTTTGTTTCGCGCTTATCTGTTCGTGCTTATCTTCTGTTAATTAGCTAATGACGTGCCTCACTCCTTTGTGAGCAAGCCATCGCTAATGATACCTGACAAATGGACTAAATGGTTTCTCTGTTCTCTGTAGGATATTATTTTGGCATAGCTGCAAAGATGTCAAAAGCTGCAGACTCTCCGACTCGATCCCGCTCCAGATCAAAGTCCAGATCCAGGTCATACTCCAGATCTCAGTCCAGAAGCCGATCTCGTTCACGATCCAGAAAACGTCGCTACAGGTAAATCCAGTCACTTTTCCTCCTTTAAGCGTAAACCCTGTGTTTGTGGCTGATGGATCTTTCAGTGTGTTGACCAGATGATCAGAATTACCCTCTTATCATCGTCTTGTGCCTCAGTGTACCGTGCAATTGTATGTTTGCATTTAAGGAAGTTTTGCATTTAAAATTTAAAAACTCACTGTGCACTCAGAGCTGTGTCAATGAGACATTGGTTTAGTTAACTCCCTTGTTGTGCTTATTTGGGGTTGAGTTCCTCATTAGTCTTGATACATGTTCCTGGCCTGGCTCCACATTTCCAGTCCACTTGCATTCAAGTTTCTTTCAAAACAAATCATTTGCATCAGGTTACTGACATTCCTGTTTCCAGCACATTGAGATTCCTGATCTGAATGTGTTGGTGTTGAGAGACTCTACAGTTTCCACCTTAGCAGGCGCTTAGCGACAGACGGTTGCAAGGAAAAACTTCTGGTTCTGAAACCTGGGGTGGATCCACGGTCGTGTGTGGATGGCTTTCTGCCTCAACCAGTTGGGGTGAAACAAAGACAACAGGGAGACACACAAAAAAAACGTAAACGGAGAAAGAAAGGCTGGCGCATATAAAAAACCAGCAGGGATAGAGGAGCAGAAGGACAAACCAGCAAAAATACCTACAATAAAAGTAGTTATTATGGCTGTGCTGTTTGTCACTGGAATATTTAGAATGTGGAGAACTTTTATCCTTGCGTGTCATCAGCTGTCCCTGAGTTTGTAAAAAAAATAATTCTAATGTGTATAATATTATACACACAGTACTCCACATCTCAGCAATGAGTCAAAGAAAGAGAAGTTAATTGTTCACATCGGTCCTGCTCTTTTCTGTTTCTATCCTCTGGGTTTTGGCAGGTTTTGTCCTTGTAGCACAAACTAGTTCATCACCTCATAGGTCTGTTAAGACAACAGTCAGTCTTGTGTGTTCAAGCATATCTCGTGTGTCACGTAGCAAAGTCCATGCCTGAGTCGTTGCAATAAAAGCAACGAGAGCAAAGCAAACGTTACACTACACTTACCAACTTGATGTGTGCACGGTAGCGATGACAGGATTTACTGATTTGTCTATTATAAATGGCACGGTAGGTTAACGACGATAATACTGTAAACTACGGCATCTCAGGGCGTCCACGATGCAGGATGTCCGGGGGAGGGTGTGGGGTGGGGTTGACCTGTCGATTTAATCTACGCTATTCGCATAACAAAGAAGACCAACATGGTCCAAGGCTCTTGACCTTTCCCGTACACTGACTGCAGTGAGTTTGTCTGTGGAAAGTAGAATCCCTTTGTCTTTACTGGAGCAGTGACACTGCTTGATGTGTTCCACATACAGATGATTGAAGGTGATCAGCCGTAATGGTCGTATGTCTGTTTTTTTGTCATAAGCTGTCATGAAAGACTTCATGATTTAATGTTGTTTAGAGCTGTAATGTTTACTCATGTGCAGACTTTCCCTCACTCCGCTGTTGCCATTAGTGTTTCCTATGAGCTCCATCTGCTGGTTCAGTGAATTATCAGCTTTGTTCTTGTATATATAAATACTTGGTTTGATCTCACAAGAGAAATTCTCAGTTTTCTTATGTCAAATATTGCACAAAACATCAAATGTTTGTGACGGCTTTCTGTCACTGACTTCTAACAATGTGTTTATTTTCATTCTCATTTTCATTCATTTTTTCCCATTTTCTTTGTGCAGTTCTAGATCTCGCTCTCGTTCTCGCACACCGTCCTACAAAAACTATCCCTCACGGGACTATCAGAACAACAGAGGCGGGTTCCGCGGCTACAACCGGGGCTACCGAAGGCCGTTCCACTACCGTGGCAGAAACCGGGGCTATCACCCACGGGGCCATTACCAGAACAGGGGAGGAGGCTATGGCTACAAGTCTAATTGGCAGGGTGGTGGTGGAGGCTGGCACGATCGCCACCAGGACCAGGACCATCATTCACGCAGCCCCAGGAGGGGGCGCTCCCGCTCTCGCACGCCAAAGAAACGCTCTGGCAGCCGTTCCCGCAATTCCGACCGGTCCTCATCAGGACGATCTCGACGCTCCAGGCGCTCCAGCTACTCCTCGCGCTCCCGGTCCCCGTCCCCACGCCAGCACAGTAGCAAGGGCAAGACCAGCTCCAAGGATGCTGCAGACACACGCCCAGAAAGCCAGGCTGGGAAATCCGGTCAGGGCAACGTGATCGAGAAGGCGTCTGGGGGTAAATGGATCGACGACGACTCAAGCCCCAAACGGGACGCAGAGACCAGTCAGAAAGACGACGTGACAACGGGCGCTGAAAGCAAAGGGGCCTCGAAGGGAGGTCCTCTGTGGAAGACCGTCGACAGCGTGTCCTCCCCTCCAGGAGACAGCCCCACCAAGTCTGGACAAACGGCCTCCTTCGGCGGCTTTGGCTTCTTCTCAAAGGAGGATGCCAAAGCTGAAGATAAGACTGTGATCTCTGCTGCCTTCAAGAAGTAGGCCGAGTCTTCTTTCCTCACAGATGTTCATCTCAGCTAGTTGAAGCACCAGTTGGCTAATTCTGGGCCACGAATAATATATGAACATTTAGAGCTGATGCACATATATGCATGTGTATTTGTTTTTGTTGATATTTATCATGTTATTTGTCATAAGCCCCTTTATATAAGTACTTGCATGTGCGTCTCTAGAAAGCACTTAGCATGTTTTTAAGTTCACAGTTTGGGATCCAGGTGCTCCAGGCCTCTATTGTGTATTCATTAAAAGGAAAGGTGTGTTCAGGTGAGAATATTTTATTGGTGAAATTTGACATTGTTTGTCGTGTGTGTTTCAGGTTCTTGGCAGAAAATAAAAGCAAAAAGCAGGCAGCTGAAAAAGAGGGAAGTCACGATAAGGAGCAGAGTGCAACAGAACGAGAGAAAGCCAGCAAGGCTGGAGACCACTTCAGCATCTCAGCCGCGTTGTTTGACGACACCAAGGAAGACATCCCTCTGCCCTTCTTCGACGCCGGAGAAGAGGAGTTCCTGAAGTGTCACGGGCTGAAAGACCGGGACAACGAGGAGGATGGCGAGGTCAAGTCCACCGTCACAGCTCGGGACATGTATGGAAAATGGGGGGACGAGCAGAGTTATTCGACTTCCTACCCGTCGCTGAAAGAGAAGAGCCGGCGAGAGGCGGACGACACTGAGGCATTAGACAACATGGAAGAGGAGCTCTATCGAAGCCGCAAGCACTCAAAGAAGGAGGAGAAGAGCAAGAAAAAAGAGAAGAAGGAAAAGGAGAAGACCAGAAGGAGCGCGTCCCCCCCGTCTACTTCCAGAGCCAAAGACAGGCCGTTGTTCCCCGGAGCCTTCCCTCCCTCCGAGTCCCCGCAGCGCCTCTCTGCGTCACGGGAGGACTTTGAGCTCCGAGTCGGTTCTGTGGATGAAAGGTCTGGGTATGTGAACCCCGTTCATGAAATCCTGCATCAGCTCGTTCCATGAACAGCCGCTTCCACCATCGTCGAACCGATCCTCTGTCAGATTTAGTAACACATGAGTGTCACATATGTACGCTGTACCCTCCTGCCCTTCTAATGCTTTGTTTAATACTAATCCATCGTTCCTTCTTCATTCCTCTCAGCTCTTCCCTGCCCAAGGATCGCTTCACATCCCGAGATCTGGTGAATCCCACGAAGAAAGATCCCGAGTTCCGTTCCATTTTCCAGCACATTCAGTCAGCTCAGCTCCGCCGCAGCCCCAGCGAGCTGTTTGCTCAGCACATAGTGTCGATTGTGCATTACATCAAAGGTATCGTGTGACCTGTGCTGGTTGTCCCCAGTGTGTAAGAACCCTCCACCTGCTGCTGTGACCGTTGATGCTTCTGCGTGTGGAACAATAACTCTGCTTGTTTCCAGCCCAACACTTCCACTCCACAGACATGACTTTAAGTGAGCGCTTCACCATGTACCAAAGAAAAGCTGCAGAGGTAGAAATGATGAAGCCAAGGAAGAGCCCAGAAATCCACAGGTACACGTGACATCGACCGCGTCTGAAAACCCGTATTCAACGTGACTTCCTCTGGGCTTTGGGGAGCACGTCAGCTGACACGTGCCTTTTCCTGCTCATCTAGGAGAATCGATGTTTCCCCCAGTGCCTTTAAGAGGCACTCCCACCTGTTTGAGGATATGGAGGAGACGAGCTACAAGGTGACCAGCCCTTTCGAAATTTGACGTATTTTACAAGAAGAAAACGTGCGACGATCCGAAGCAGCAGTATTCAGCTTTGTGCTTTTCTTTCAAAGGATGCATATTTCTATATCAAAAGAGCCCAAATGTGTATTGTATGTGCCAAGCAAGTCCCCAGCCTATGAGATATGGTTATTGATTGGGTATGTACCAACCCCAAGCAAAGACTAAAAGGAAGTGAATTAAGATCCTGAGTCCAAGCCTCTCAAGCGACGCTTATCTGTGCCTTTACCTTGTAAGTATTTTTCCATAAAAAGAAAAAAAAATGCAGCTACAAAGCAACCATGAAGTTCAGTTCATTTTAAATGATACCTGCATGCTGCTGGTTAACATGAACACTTGATATAGAATTGTATGTTCTGACCTTAGCGGTTTAGTTTTGACAACATGCACACTTTGTCTTGACCACTAGAGGGAGTACTTTGTCAACTACATTAAGTCTTCCTTTGCACTGCAGCGATGCATTGGTGGTTTGTTTCAAGTAGTAAACTGGTGGGAAATGTGAATATTGAAAGGAATCGTATGCAAAAACCAGCTGGGTGACTGATTGTGTTTTGATACAGGAGACTAATAAAAAGTTCAAAGGCGACGTGATGGACCTTCGCCTGGATATTGAGAGGCGTAAGAGGTTTGCTGGAAAGGAGCGCGACTACAAGCGTGAAGGAGGCCGGAGCCCCGGGGGCTCTCGAGGGCCGAGCATGGAGAGGTCCTCTGAGAAATCTGGGAAGCACCATAAGAAATCCAAGTATGTCCCAGCGGTTGTCTCTGCATGA
>JBBMJM010000016.1:2050523-2062406 GCA_037832705.1 Centriscus cristatus | reverse complement strand
CCCCCCCAATGAAACATGAATCAAAGACAATAACAAGCAACTAAAGGAATGTGAGGATAAAATCACCTAAACAAAATCAAGGAGTATATAAAAACTAGAGAGGATATACACTGTATATTTATACATATTTAAGGTATAGATTTATTTCTTAACAATCAAATCAAATGAAGCAAAACAGAAAAAGTTGAAGGTTATTTTGACATCCCGATGTCCCGTCGACGACGCTGAACGCCTGTTATGAATTTGCTTGAATTACAGATGTGCCACTAGAAGGTGAGAGGATCTGCCGAGTCGTGATCCCGTCTCATGTGATAAGGCTCTTAGAGGCCGATCTGGTCTCCTCAAATAAGCAGGACTTAAGCCCTCGCATGGCGCCACTGGGTTCAGGTTGAGGGACGACACGGGGTTGAAAGAGGACACGAGCAAAAAACGAAGGCGCTGACTCAGAGTCAGAGAGACAGAACATCCTGCACCGAGCGTTGTGCCGCGCTAAGAGGCTGAGTCAACTTCTTAGCGTACGATCCATCTGCTGAATTCCAACTGCACACGCAGGTACACCTGCTGAACTCCACACTGCAGCCGAGTTCACTGCTTTGTCAAAGACCTCCAGCAGCACTCACAATGTGACATATAACTAAAACACTGTTAGAACAACACACGAACCCAGACGAGTGTTGTACGACATTCAACCATATCACATCATCTTCATCAGCAGATCAAACATCGACCGTGCGGCCCCATACATTCCTTGTTTCCAACCATGAGGAGAGAGAATTAAAAAAAAAAAAAAAAGGTTTCACCTCCATCCTGTGGGCTGGGATCAGGTGAAAGGGATTATGTGCTCCTTCCAATCAAAAGTCTGAATTAAACCCTAATTATCCTCAAAGTGGAAGCTTACAAACCTCTGGTGGTTTCATAAGAGCGGCGGGCAGCTCCTGCAGCTGACCCTGGTCTCGGCTCACGTCTGATGACCCCCACATCACCAAGGATCGGGACAAAACCTTTGATGACTGAGATCGGCTGATATCTGATATCGGACCATACGGCTGTTCAAGTGACGAAGTCGTGATCCAAACATCAGCGGTGCATGTCTCGATGAGGGAATTGTCCCGTTTCAGCTGACAGGATGTAACACCGCTGACACACGCATACGTTCACACACAGGCGTCATCAGCATGCCAACCCCAGCGTGGGCTTATTCCAGTTACATAACTCTGGCTTTGACGGAAACAACCCGTCCAGATCCTTGTTAAACACTGATCAGCTCGGGCCTCGACAGCTGGAACTCAAACATGGCAACACGTTGACTGGTTCATGACAAGTCTCATTCTGACATCGTCCATCTCTGAACGTGCAGCTTCAACACACTTATCTGCTTTTAGGGCACGTGGGGTCAGTGGCGACCGCCCCGGGGTCATAGGTAAAGGTCCACACCAGCAAAAGACAAAAGAAACTTCATCCAGAGGTAATAGTCTGAAATATGGTCGAGGTGTTATTGGGTGACACAGTGGACCAGTGGTTAGTACTGACACCTCATTGTAAGAAGGTCCTGGTTCGATTCAGTGTTCTGTTATATAAATATAACTAAAACACTGAAAACAGTCGTCTGGGAACAAACAATCCTTCTGGGGGGTCGTCAGTGGTGTCATTTACTTCAGTCGACAGGTTGTTACCATCCGCAGCTTCACATCACATGATCACACACACACACACGCACACACACACACGTTATCGAACCTCTGCACATCGTCCCTGACTGATCATTTCTGTCCGATCTAAAGGATCTAGATCAGTAACCTCCTGTCCTGTGCAGGTGTTGGATGTCTCCTCCTCCCCAAACCTCTGCACAACTTTACTGATTCAATGAGGGGTGGACACACGTCACACATCTGTGTTTATAAAATTCAAACCCTTTAATCGTTCCCTCTGTTTTGTCCCATAATACAGCAGACTCTCCGTCATTTCCAGTCTGTTGCTTTGTTTTATTATGAAACCAATCTGATAAGACAGTGAATTATGTATTTTATAATAATGTGTTGTATGATAGCGTCTCGTCGTCTACGTTATATTCGGGTGCTGGTCATAAGTAGATCGATCAGTCCTGATGTTTTTGTCTGTTGTAGATGTTCGACAGATGTGTTCATGAAGCCAGACTGCCACAATTAATCAAGTGACGTAGGAAAAACAGGATTATTCCAGGACATCAAATTATGATAAGTCTGCACAGTGTTTGGTGGAGACATCACAGAGTCCATTGCAGCTGAAATATGAGCGAAGCAGCCCAGACGGTTTTCGTCCAAACAGACTCACATTGTCAGTTTTGATCTAAATGCAAAACCACGCCAGCTGGGCAAATGCTCGCAGCAGGAAAACAAAGCTGAAATTCATCTCGGACGTCTGTTGATGGTACGCGCCACCACCAACGGTCCAAGGAGAGGCCCAGCCCGCTCCTCTGTGGCCTGCATTGTTGGACAATGTCTGAGTCATCGACCACGAGCATCTGTGAGGAGGAGCCATAAACACCCACCAAGTAATTGGCCATTGTAGAGAGAAAGAGCCTTACTAAATATATTAACAACTGAAAAATGAAAATTCTAACCTCAGAATGTGATTTTTTTAAGTAAAAGTTAAATGCCTCATAGTAAAATACGAACAAAACCTATTGCAATCTATTGCAGCTAGTGTACACAACACTGTTCAGCCCCTGTAAATAAGATCAAATTAATTCATATATACACATATTTTAGAATCTTAGTAATGTAATTATAGGTTTCAAATCAGGAAAAAACAGTAGCTCACGCAATAATCTCACACCAATCTGCAGCCATTGGTGCTGTTTGACTGCCCCCTGCTGGTAAAACTAGCAACATACTTAAATGCGTCACATCCGGTTTATCTGTCTCACTCAGAAGAACTGCTCTTCATGGAGGCGTGTGCTGCATAGGTAAGTCAATCCACCTCCATCTAATCACAACTAGGTTATTTAAGACAACTTCACTTTTACTAACTGTTTCATGAACGTTAACCGGCACGTTAAAGGAAGTCATTTTACCCGCGAATGGCGGAGAATAACGCTGTTAATAACGCTGTGTCGAACAAAACATGGCGGCGATTTGCTGGACCCATGTTGTTCAAGAAGTAAAAGTAACAGTTGCAGACGTTTCCAGCGAGGCTGAGCCTGGTATGGGTCTGTCCTGTCCTTTCTGGTCCGCTAGAGAGGTGAGGGGCCGTTTGAGGCCCAGCTGGGACTCGTTACACAGGGGTTATAGGTGAACCTCGGACATACTACAAACGTTTGGTCCAGCAGTCCATTGTCCGTGTTGAAAGACTGCGACAACACCTTTGACTGTCGATAGTGAATGTTTGTTTGTGTTTAGGACTGAGTAGATGGAGGTCCAGCTCTGCCAGGTTCAGGCCTCCTGGAGGACGTTTTACACACGTGGGAGAACGTGACAATTCAGGTTTGTGTGGATAAAGACAGATTTTCTTCATTTAGCCTTCCTGAGGCTCAGTATTATATTTAGGACCTTGTAAATGACGTTTGAACATCTGCGACCGATCATAAAAGCCTAATACTTGTCCCCTGGTGGTCCATCGTGTTCCAAATGATGAATCGATCGTAAACGTTGAGTCCGACTGGTGCAGACCCTTCCAGCAAGGCTGAGCCAGCAGTGGCTCTGTTCTTTCCTGTGGTGTCTGCTAGAGAGATGTGGGGCTGTTTGAGGCCCTGCTGTGGCTCTTCACGGCAGGGTTATAGGTAAACCTCCAACATCGGCGTCCTCGTCCTCTCACGTCCCAGTTGGGTCTCTGTTTTACATCCAGCAGCTGACTTGAACTCTTGTGTGTGACAGGAGGAATCCCAGGACGTTCAGAGGCGTCGTGACTCAGGTGGTGGGTATGACAGATGCAACCTGAGACGTCCCGTCCATTCTGTATCCAACGGCTCCAGTATTAAATGATCCTCTTTTCACACAGATGACTCACACTTACCTCTAGTTTATTTCACTGTTTGATTTGAAAACAACCTGCTGACCTGTATTTATTTTGATGGTTTTACAATGCTTTGTTGTATTTTTAATGTAACTGTTGTAAGATAAGTTGCTCAGATATAATCCACAAATAAACTCCTTTGAAACCATTGCTTTTTCAAATTTATTGAATTGAATAAATGTTTTGTTTTTTTACATCAGAAATCAGGTGAAGTGAATTTCGTGTGTAACCTTCTCAGACATTCAGAGGGTATAGAAAGAGGGGAAAAGGTCATACACATACATACAAGTTTCAGATGTGTAAACATGGAATTATATATCACATCAGAAATCAAGTAAAGTGAATCTGTGTAGCCTTCTCAAAGACATTAAGAGGGGAAAAGGTCATACACAAGGTTTCAGATGTGTAACATGAAATTATTGTGCATAGAAAAGCCCCTTCATGTCAGTTTTGGAAATCTGGCGCATTTCCTGTTCTGTAATTCAAACTGGATAATTGCTTGATATGTAGGAGTGATTTATTGAGCTATGGAATATGTCCATGGCAGTTTGGAGCAGATATGATTATTTGATACAAAACAAGTATTTTAATCTGTTTTAAACTGGGAATAGATTAAACCAACCCAAACTGGTTACAACTGGTTTGTGCCTCAGATCTGCCATGAAATGCACCAGTGACTCATGATTAATGTAGCCCAGTCTCAGGATGATAGATTGAAGACTGAAACCTGGAATATCTGTCAGCAGTTGGCCTGGATCTGACCAGATCTGTGTAGGTAGGTCACATCCCTTTGGGGCATTTTATAGGGAAAAAATCGATCAACACTTAGATGCCATATTTTAGATGGATGTGTCCCAAGAGACAGTTCGGACTGTTTTAACTAAAAAATAAAATATATCTGATTGGATCCAACGGGGAACTAGAAAACAAAAAGACGTGGAAACAAAACCTAATGTAAATATTTGGTGTGATTGACCTGTGAGCCCAGAATGAGGGCAGAACGCAGCCCACCCAAGACACGCCCTCTGCAGTCGGGCTTTTGTGTCGGCGAGCGCCTTGTGCGGATCTCTGTGCCTTCGCGCTCCCTCCTCCGGTAGCGGTTTCGGTTGGATCGCACATTGTTAGCACGCCGGCTGGCATCATGTCCAGGGTGTACATTGGAAGACTGAGCTACCGCGCCAGAGAAAAGGATGTGGAAAGATTCTTTAAAGGCTATGGGAAGATACTAGAAGTCGACCTGAAAAATGGGTAAGCGCTGCAACTTCTGGTCGATGTCTTGTCGGAGGGTAATGGCGCCGCATCAAGCTAACCCGTAGTTTGGGCCTTCACTGTTCAGGCCCGCCATGCTAATGCTAACCAGGTCAGAAATATGGCTTATTAATTCAGAGCAACGCTTAGCCGTCAAATAATGATTTATATTGTAGTAGACAAGTACAATTAATGTTTTAGAGCAATCGATCGTATTGCACTAACGAATGTACCGTCTATAAACTTGAGTTTCGTTGATTAAGCTAGCTAACGCTACAAACGTGGCAATGTCAGTGGCCTATTTTCTGCACATTTCGACGAAAACATGAGTAATATGACCTCCTTGCTAAACACGCGACTGGGATTTCATCGTATAAATTAATCATATGCAAAACTGCATCGATTTACATGAGTAACAAAATATTTATATACTTATATTCGAGTTGGTTTCATTCACATGCGGTAACAAAATGTCGCTGCGGTGTTTAACCCGGGCGGAGGGCGACCATGTTTTTTTCCATTCATGTAATTCTGGTTCTGTTCTACTTGAATCAAGTTATGGATTTGTTGAATTCGACGACCCCCGCGACGCGGACGATGCGGTGTACGACCTGAATGGTAAAGAGCTGTGCGGGGAGAGGGTCATCGTGGAGCACACAAAGGGACCTCGTCGGGATGGAGGCTACGGTGGTGGCGGCGGCGGCGGCGGCGGCGGAGGCAGGAGTAGTGGTGGAGGAGGAGGCGGCGGCGGCGGTGGAGGTGGTGAGTACCCTCAAAAATGGCTGCGTTTCCTATACACTGTTATTCAGGAGTTGCATCCATCAACGTACACACGATTTGTAGGCAACAAGCTGTAAACTCGTCCTTGGTGGCTAATGTGCGTTCAGGCCAGCGATCGCCATGTTAATCAGACCTACGACTTGAACGAATACTCGCATTTTTGGCTGTTTTCATCCAATGGAAGGTAAAATTCCACGTTTTTGTATCAAAGCCGTGCACACCAATACGCCCCCTCCCCCGTGTAAAGTTCAACAGTCACTATTGTTTTATTTCAGTCAGCCAGTCCAGTTTGTGATTGTTTTTTGACCGGGGTCCTCTGCACGGTTTCACCCAGAGTCCTGTGACATTGTGTTGCAAATAGACTAGAACATCCACAACAACCACTCACCGAATCAACTGTTTCCCCAACAAATGAGCAGCATCCCTACCAGCACGCATGTTTTGTGAGCACCAGAGCCACCAACGACATGACAAATTGTAAAAATGATCGACACAGCTACATGGGGTGTGTAATGGGGAAAGGGCTAACTGGTCGATAGGAGAGTATATGTTTTGAATACTGTAAAATTGATTGTCAGATATTGTACTAGTGTGTTTTATTCAGTTTTCTTTTAATTAAAATGATTGTCAATTTAAAGCTAAAGATTTAACAAAGAACCTCAATGTTTTAATTGAAAGAGTCCTTTGCTGACTGCCTGCCCCTATTGCTGGCCATGGTGTCCCCCCTTTCCAAGAGTGTGGTTTGACCATTCTGGGCCCCTGGGCAGACCAAAAAAGGGAGCCATTGTGAATGAAGACCGCTTTTCCCATTAGGCCCAGGCCGGGTGGTGAGGATGCCATTGGGTTTAGGAACAGATGTGGGTTCAGCTCTTATAGGTGCCTGACAAACAACATGTTTTGTAACAGTGATGTTTTTAGATAGTTTAGAAAGTTGCTTTAGTTCACCGTAAGTACTTCCTCAAAAAAAGTTAAGTTCTTGGAATTTTTTTTAATTCTTATGTACAAAAACAGGCCTACAGAATTTTTAAAAATAATCATAAGCCTAGACTTTGAATCGACTATTATTACTACTACTGCTTTTAGGGAAACAATTTTTTAGTACATTTTTTTCCTTTTGTAAAACTTTTTTCCCTACTTTACTTTTTCCCTTCCTCGTTTCCTTTTTCCAAGTGAATATTGTTATATTTTGCTGAGAGTAGCTTGGAGATTAGGTGGTACACAGCAGTCGCCGTATTTATCCTCACATGTCTCTTCTTTCCTTGTTACCTAAAAGGTGGATACGGACGCTGGGGACGTGACCGGTACGGCCCACCGATCAGGACAGATTACCGACTCATTGTTGAAAATCTCTCCAGCCGCTGCAGCTGGCAGGACCTGAAGGTACGTTTGAATCCCACCCACCCCGTCTTTTTCTGTTTGTGTGATGATGTTTGTGTCTGAACCTAATTTGCGGGCTCATTTCTTCACAGGACTACATGAGGCAGGCAGGGGAGGTGACCTATGCAGATACACACAAGGGGCGGAAGAACGAAGGCGTCATCGAGTTCAGGCTCTACTCGGACATGAAGAGAGCTCTGGAGAAGCTGGACGGCACGGAGGTCAACGGCAGGAAGATCCGCCTCATCGAGGATCGTCCTGGCGCCCGCCGCCGCCGCTCCTATTCCCGCAGCCAGAGCCGCTCCAGGTTGGTGTCGGAGAGGAGCAGGAGCGGCAGCTGACGTCTGTCGCAGCTGCGTGACGACTCATGTTTGCCACCGAATTGAGGAACCAAAAACCCCTTTGTGCAGGTCCCGCTCCAGGAGCCGCAAGTCTCGCAAGAGTCGCAGCCGCAGTGAGAGCAGCAGCCGCAGCCGCTCTCAGTCCAGGTGAGAGGGGGGAGGGGCTGTTTGTGATCCATCTGTTCATGTTCTGAAGCTCTGGACCTTTCCTCTGCTGCTGCTGACCTGTGCTCCCCCTCCGACAGGGCGGCGTCCCGCTCCCGCAGTCGTTCCCGCAGCAAGAAAAACAAAGGCAAGGGAAAGAAGGAGGAAGAGGAGCACAGCAACGGTGCCCAGAAGAACAAGGACCTCAGCAGGAGCCGCAGCCCCAAGAGCAAGAAGAGCAAGAAAGAAGGGAAGAAGGGCAAGAAAGATGACTCCAGGTCCCGGTCTCGCTCCCGATCCCGCTCCCGTTCTCGCTCCAGGAAGTCTGGCTCAAAGGGCCGCGAGCAGCCCAAGAGCGACGACGAAGGCGGTGAACCAGAGCGCCGTTCTCGTTCCCTGTCTCACTCCCCTGCTGAAACCAAATCCAGAGCCAAGTCCAAATCCCGGTCCCCCTCCCCTGTTAAACCCCGCTCCCACTCTCGGTCTGCCTCCCGCTCAGAGTCTCGCTCTAAATCTCGCTCCCAGTCTCGTTCTCGCTCTCGTTCCCGCTCTTAGTGCGTAGTTTGGACTGTGTCGTGAGCCCTGATCATTGTTGTCGTCCCCCCCCCCCATTCCCCATCCCTGCCTCCTGTTTTTGATAACTAGCTGTAGAGTATCCTCCACTGTGTGACGCCTGCACATGCCTCCATTTCATTTGAGTTTTTGTTAACGCGAGTTTTTCTCCAGAGCTGTCTCCTGCAGAAGTGTGTGATAACAACGGGGTGCAATCTCAGTTTTATAAGTTTGAGCGATGGTCTGTTTTAGCCCTTTTTTTAATCAGATGTAGAAGCATAATGTTGTCTGTTCTGGGTGGGAATATGTGTAACATTTCACCTTTGTGAAATTCTTGTATCATTTATTTTCAGATTAAAATTGCCTGTTCAATTGACTTTGATTGCTTGTTGGTCATTAAAAAGAAAAGAAGTGGGAAAACGAAGCTTTACCCACTATTCAGTTTCATTCTGGGAGTAAACCAGTCAGAAGGACTTGGACACTGACGAGTCGTTTTGTAGGTTTACGTCATTACACGTAACATTACACAAGTAGAAACCCAAAAAGCGAGTGTCGAATCACATCACTAGTCCGAGTGATTAATGTATAAAATAGGTTTATTCAGATTAACAGTCGTTTGAAGAGAAGCAGCCACAGTTCATACGTTCACATCTGAACATCCGTGACCATACATGTAGAAACCTGATTCAGCTGGAGCTGATCCCAGCTGCGGACGGCGGAGGGGGGGGGCAACCTGGACGAGGCACCAGCTCGTTACAGGCCCACATGACCATTCACTCACCTTACAGGTTATTTAGAGTGACCAACTAACCCCAGCATGCTTTTGGAGGTGGGAGGAAGCTGGAGTACCTGGAGACACACGGGGAACCGCAGACCTTCAAGCTACGAGACAACAGTGCTAACCACTGTTCCACCGTGTTGCCTGTGAAAGCCAGCGTCTCTGCTGGGTGAGTGTGTGTGCGTAGGCTTCTAGAACAAGTCATCGGAGTGAAGTCAGTCATCATCATCATCCTCCTCAGAGGACGAACGCATCACGCCAAAGCTGTCATCTCTGTAACACTTGGCCAACAAGCGCAGCTGCTCCAGAGCCTCCTGGTAGTCGACCATCTCCGGCCCCTGAGACAGAAAGCTGGGGGCCACACGGCGGATGTCAAACGCGCTGGCACCTCGATGCAGCGCAGACAGCCAGGGGTCGAGTGCCGGTCCACACTGGAGGGAGGTCATGACTGGTACGGAGGAGACCGGGGGGGCCACCGCTGCATAGACACACACGGTCAGCACCGAAACACGCCGAAGGAAACTAGGACGCTGCAGGAGCAGAGAGGAACTCACAGCCGGCGGGGAGCTGGCCCAGCAGCAGGCCCTGATCGTTGGGGGCCTGGCTGAAGATCTGAGGGAAGGGGGGGGTCAGCTTGCTGGGAGTGGACACCAGCTGCAGAGCTCTGCGCGGGAACACGCAGGTGAATTGAGCAGTTTGGAGGAAACGTGCATTCACAGGACCTGCTGGGAGGATGTGAGAACTTACAGAGGAGCTGTCGGGTAGAAAGATCGGAGGTAAGACGCCAGGACGTCTTCTCCGCTGTGGAGGCCGTGGAGAGGAGTGGGTGGCTGCGTCCCGGGAGGCAAAGAACTGATGGGAGGGACAAGATGATTTGTTCACACAGACTTTTCACAAGTCAACCGTTAGGTCATCGTCTGCCACCGACCTGATGAGTCTGTGCCCCTCGAAGCCTTTGAGTGTTGCCCACTGGCCATAGCACCGACCGTCGCTTGGCTCTGGACATGTTGACAGGGGTTTCCACGGCAACGTATCCACACAGGCACTCAGGGCGTCGGGGAGAGAGACGCCGTGCATCATGGGAAAAGGAACGGCACCGTAAGCCGCCACAACCTACAAATCAATAAACATCACAGGGTAAAATGGATCCAGCCAGCGTCTGTTCAAAGAATCAAACGTGTCTCGTGCTGAAACAAAAGACGTGTGAGCCAACGACAGGAAGTCACCTTTCTCCCAGACGCCGTGAGCGAATCTGCGACCTGCCACATGGGGACACTGTTGCTCCTGAGCCTGTAGGGCACGGTGAGCGCGTCCAGCGCCAGAGCCAGAACCGAGCTGGAGTGATACCACAGCGACGGCTGACAGACAACGACACGTTGATCGATAGGAACACGTTCTGCACGGAGAGCGTCTGCGACCGCTCCGATCGCTGGACAGACGCTCAGTTATTCCGTTCTACTTCCGGAGTCTCTGACTGTGAAAGAGACGTGATGAAAAACTTACGTCGTAGTTGAGCAGAGGAAACGCTACAGGAGAGGAGGCTTGTCTGCCCAGTCCCCCGCGTAGGGTCAGCGGGCAGAAGAAGGAGCTGTGGTTGGCCAGGTGGGCCGTCCCTAGGGTGCAGTTTAACAGGCGGTAGAGTTCCTTCACTGGCGTCTGCTCACACACAGATACGACTGACGACAGCAGCTCTGGTCCCCACACCTCCACGCAGAGACAAAGACGGGCAACTCACCGAATTCGGGTGACTGACGGGTGCAAGCCCCCAGGTCAGGATCCCCCTCCCGCTGTAGGCGTCCTGGAGCATCTCTGTGACCTTTGACCCCAGACCGGCGAAGCCGTCAGCCAAGTCGCACAGCACTTGGAAACCCTGAGAGGGGAACGAGGGCGTAAGGAAGTGAAGAAGACGGGGCGCAGTCCACCAATGGGACGGGAGCGCACGCACCTGGAAGTAATCGCACTCTTCTACAAAGAAGTGCAGTTTGTCTTCCAGCTCCTCCAGCACCGCCCCCTGCAGGAGAGCCTCCCCCTGACCAAAGGCCTCCAGACGGTGAGCCTCCCTGCACGGACACGGCACCGAACCCGTTAGGACCAGACTCGGAGACTCCGGGTTTCCACCTCAAACGACAAACTTTGAAACATCTACTGGAGGAAAGCTGCTACTGTCAGCACCTTTGACCTCTGGGACACCCGCAGACTTTCATCAAAGAACAACTAGAGTGAACGCGTCCGTCTGGTGCAGAGCTTTACCCGTCATGGTTGTACTGGTGGATGACGGAGATGGTGCGGGGGTGCAGGTGGATCCGCAGGAAGTCGGACCAGACCTTCACGCTGCCCTCCAGCCGGTAGCACTTGTGGACGCGAGCGAGCTGGTTGTTGACTGTGTCCACACTCAGGGAACCTGCTACTGGGAGAGTCGTGGGGTGAGAAGAACGAAGTGTGTGTGTGTGTGTGTGTGTGTGTGTGTGTGTGTGTGTGTGTGTGTGTGTGTATGTTGGGGGGCGTTGATGTTTGATGTTATTTCATCTTGTGTGTCACCAATGTGGACATTGTGCCATATAAGGTGAAAAAGGAAGAAAGGAAAGAAAAGAAAAGGAAGAAAAACTGTACTGCTAAATAAAATATATTTGGGGGGCTGAAACACATTTATACTTTTTGATGTTTTTTTGAGGG
>JBBMJM010000016.1:2019560-2029749 GCA_037832705.1 Centriscus cristatus | reverse complement strand
TGGTGACAAGTTCAAAGCTGCAGATATTGCAGATATTCATTTGTAATATTCTATTCTGTATCTTATATATTATTATTAGTTCTAATTGTATCACACTAGATAAGGTCTCTGTATCAGTTTTGTGGTGATGAGATCTAGGTCATATGCAACTTCGTTGGTAATCCGTGCTTCCACTGGGTCAAATGAACCGGTAAAATCTGGATTGTGTTTTTTCTGTGGATTAATGTTCTCCCAGGGTATTTAGGACAGACAATGACTGATACTACTAATCAGCAGTTTACAATATGAACACATGTACATGGGCCACATCACAGCTATTGGACGTGTCCATTGTTACCTGATCAGTCAAAAATCTTTTTTTTTTCAGCAGCTTGAAAGGTGTTTTTCAGTCCACACTCATCCATTCACTGACAAAACTGACAACTGTGTGATTCTGGGGCGCTGCATATAGGGCAGGGGCGGGTTACTGTTTTTTTTCTAAACATTTACCAAAGCTGAAGTTCCATGTGAACTTTACAAAACAGTTAAAAAGCGTCTGAACTCAAACACCTATATCATGAAAGCTGTTTGTCTCTCAGGCTCTAACTGAGATTGAGAAACAATGTCAATCATTACTGAGCACTTAGCTGCGAGCCGCGAATGTCCCCACACACGCACACACACACACACGCACACACATACACACACATATTAGTTCCATACCAATCAAATGACCTTTAATCCATTGCTTCCTCACTCACGTTTAGAAGGGTGTGGGCACACACACACGCACACGCAGACTCATGGAGAAGATGTATATAAGGCTGAGATCAGGATTTCACCCACCGGGAACACAGATGCACCTCACAGGCACTGATAGAAAGATGAGAAGTAAAGGGAAAAAGGAGTCATGAAAAGATAAGTAAACCGCAGTGAGCAAGACAGAGGAAGTAGATCCACGGGAAAACAAGTGTGACAGCAGCACAAAGGACTTTTTCTTCTTTCTTTTTTTTAATTTTTACCGTGGCTCCTATTTGAACTATTTCTGTTCTATTTTTATCACCAAAATGCGTCCGTGTGGATACGTACACCTCCGGCTCTTGCTTCTGATTTGCTTAATCTCAGGCGTCACAAGCACGACGAGCAACGAGACAGAAACACATCTGCATGAACACGGACAGTCCAGCGTCACGGGGATCCCCATTGTGACCCTGAAGTATCACCACGTGGAGACGCCTTTTCTCATTGCATTGTGGGTACTAGTGGTTTTTCTGGCTAAACTGGGTATGTATCAAACCTTTGGTGGCAAAAACAAGGACGATTGATTTGAGAATGAATAGTGTCTGATGAAATGAGGGAAAAAAAAGTTTAACAAATGATCTTCAGCCTCAAGATAGTGTTGTTACAGTCATTTTTCTCTCAGAGAAGATAATGTGTTCTGTTTGTAACCTACCCAAAGGGAAATAATAACCATATATTCCAGTGATGACAGGAAATGTAAACATACAAATCAACTGGAATATTTTCATCATCTGTACATGCCACATCCATTGCTGGTCTGTCTGTCTGTCGTGTTTCTGATTTTTTTCCCCTATGAAGTGGGTTTTTCATGCCAATCAAGGATCTAAGACAGACGAGGAGAAGTCAGAAATCCCTGTAGTTATATCAAAGCCACATGATATGTGTTTCTCATGTTTATTAATATTAATGACAATTGTAAGACCAATATCGATGTTGATTAAACGTTGACGCTGAGCTACAACTTTGCTGCAGAGTTGAGCTTTGAGTGTATCAGAGACGTTGTTGAGATGTCTGTGAAGGTCGTCCCGGTCGTGGCAGCATGTTGGGTTAGAGATGAACAAGCATCTAGATGAAGGAGCAGTAGTTGCAGACGTTAATCGCTAATCGCCATCAGCAGCATTGAAATCTGACAAAGTGTTGTCTAAAGAGAACATTGTCCAAGTTTTGAAGCAGGTGAGTAGGGGCAGGAGTAGGGTGACTTCTACAACATGCAGGGGGGGGGGGGTCCAGCCCGTGGACAGTAGCCTGTCCAGTTCTGTGGAAATGAATCCACAGAACGCTTCAGTAGGTTTGATTGCTGAACAGACCGGAGATATATTGACACTTTGTTGAGCCATTAAGTCAAGTAACCTTTTCCAGAAGTCTCTCTTTAGTCACGCAGCGATATTCCTGGAACCGTCCTGTGCGGGTTAATGATATGCCCGTAAGAAAACAGTTGATCATTTGCAAAATTTTGCAACCTCATAATTTAGTTTGATGAATGCCTCTGTCTCAGGGGTGTGTGTGTGTGTGTGTGTTGGGGGGGAGCTGAGCAAATAAGGATGTTTAAGAACGTATATGGGCTTCAGATTCCCAGTGAGGACATGCATTTTAAGGATTATAAACTGAAATTGTAAATCGTATTTAACATACGCTTGATTCTTGTGAAAGTTCTTTTCTTTCAGTCAAGTTCCAGACACGTTTCTCTTGTCTCATTTCTCCTCTCGGCTCCTACCTCTGTTTCCCCGCAGTCATCGAGGCGAACCACCATGTGACCAATGTGATCCCAGAGAGCGCCCTGCTCATTTGCTTCGGTTTCATCCTGGGCGCCATGATCTGGGGGGCAGACAAGGTGCAGACATTCAAACTGACCCCGACCGTGTTCTTCTTCTACCTGCTGCCTCAAGTCATCTTGGACGCGGGATACTTTATGCCAAACAAGCTTTTCTTCAGCAACATGGGGACCATAATGGTCTACGCCATCATCGGGACCTGTTGGAACGCCGCCAGCGTGGGACTCTCACTGTGGGGGTGTCATATGGGAGGAGCCATGGGTACGACAGGAATGATTTCACTTAAGCAGGTTCCCAAAGGGGTTTGTAACAATTCAGCACAGTATGGTTGATGACCTGCATTCTATGTGATGGCCAGCAGGGGACGACGACAGCATTTGTAAGATTGTAGTTCACTCATCGTTTTAGTTGCTAAGCTAACAGAGGTTAAAGGTCACATGATATTTCCATGATTTGCAGGTCCCAGCCTGGGCCAAAGACAGGTCAAAGGTCAAAGTGAAGTCTGCCTTCTGTGTTGTAGGTGAGCTGGACATCGGTCTGCTGCAGTACCTTCTGTTCGGCAGTCTGATCGCTGCGGTGGACCCGGTCGCCGTCCTCGCCGTGTTTGAGCAGGTCCATGTCAATGAGGTCCTCTTCATCCTGGTGTTCGGCGAGTCCCTGCTCAACGATGGCGTGACAGTGGTTGGTACCGCTGCTCTTTGCTCTGACTGGTGGAATAGGCTGCAGCTGGGTCATGTGACCAATTGTCACTTTCCCCGTTTGTGTGGGAAAAGCCACCATTGGATAACAACACTCACTGGTGGATGCAATCAAGTTCTCGTGGATATATCAAGAAACACGAGTGGGGTGATGGAGAAATGAATAAACAATACAAGAGGGATGACATGTAAAACGTGTTAAATGTGATATGTTTATGTGATAGTTGCAGACAATCAGTAGATCGAAATGACCCTGAGACGGCGGTTACACTCCTGTCTGTCTCTCGCTCTAGGTGCTCTTCAATGTGTTCGATGCGTTTGTTTCTCTGGGAGGATCCCAGATCAATGCTGTGGAGATCATCAAAGGAATAGGTAAACACATTTCTCTCACCACTCTGGGGATGTTCACGTTTTCTCACGTTTTCAGAAGTCTTCACTGAAGATGCGCCTTCTTTCTGTCTCCAGTTTCCTTCTTCGTGGTGGCCTTTGGCGGCTCCCTTCTCGGCATGGTGTTTGGCTTCCTGCTTTCTCTCCTGACAAGATGCACTAAAAACATCCAGATCATTGAGCCGGGCTTCATCTTTGTGGTGGGATATCTGTCGTACCTGACCGCCGAGATGCTCTCCCTGTCGGCCATCCTGTCGTGAGTCGCCACCGGCCGAGTGAATCGCATTTTTGAACGCACATAAGACATTTGTGTCTAATTAAGCGTGAACCCATTTTGTTTGTTGCTGTTTGTAGGATTGTTTTCTGTGGCGTCAGCTGCCAGAAGTACATCAATGCAAACATGGATGAGAAATCCATCACCACAGTCAGATACGCCATGAAGGTGTTCGCCAACGGATCCGAAACGATCATCTTCGTGTTCCTCGGCATCTCGGCCATCGATAAGGAAATCTGGGTGTGGAACACCGGCTTCATCCTCCTCACACTTCTCTTCGTCTTTGTGTACAGATTCATCGGTGAGATTCCTGCAGTTGTCTGAAACTATTGGACACAATCTAGAACACGTGTTCACTGATAATCTATTGTGCTTTTGTGCACGCTCACAAAACAGGGGTTTTCTTCCTCTCCTGGATCATGAACAAGTTCCGGCTGGTCCGCTTAGAGATCATAGATCAGGTAATAATGAGCTACGGTGGCCTGCGAGGGGCGGTGGCGTACGGACTGGCGGTGATGCTGGAGGAGAAGAGGATACCTGAGAAGAATCTGATGATCTCCACTACGCTGATTGTGGTGTATTTTACCGTCATCCTCCAGGTGACGTGTTTCACAGCCTGCTACTTACAGTTACAACAAAACCATTTACAACATTGGCAGCAGCTTGAGTAGGATTTTTGACATTTTCTTTTCCAGGGCGTAACGATGAAACCTCTGGTCACTTGGCTGAAAGTGAGGAGAGCGGCCATATCTGAGGTCACACTCGTGGAGAAAGTGCAGAATAAGGTACAACATTTCACCTTTCACAGACAGTCACCCAGAAATGATGAGTTATTTTTCTCCTTTTTCTCCAGGTTTTCGATCACATGCTCGTCGCCATAGAAGACATATCTGGACAAATAGGGCACAACTACATGAGGGACAAGTATGTAAACACTTTTCTAAAAACGGATTCTATTTGTATTTGATCTACTTGACTGCATCTTACTCATCTATTTTACTTCCTATTGACATTTGTTCATCCACCATCTTTGACCACCATCTTTCTTTCCTCACGTTTTCCTACTTAATAATGTGTTGTTTGATAAATAGAGTTATATAAATAAATAAGAGTTATAATAATGATAATAATACTAATCATAGTCATTCTCCACTGACGGGTGAATTCCTCTGTTGCTCTGAAGGTGGAAACACTTTGAGGAGAAGTGGCTGTCCTGGGTGCTGATGAAGCCGTCTGCGAGGAAGAACCGAGACTTATTGTTCCAAGTCTTCCACCAGCTGAACCTCAAGGATGCTATGAGCTACGTGGTGGAGGTGCATAAATGTTATTGTGACGTAAACATAAAGGAAGGAATCACCGAGGAGGGAAGCGGAAAGGTGACACTTGTCGTCGTTGCAGGGCGAGCGAAGAGGCTCTCTGGAGTTTATCCGCAACGAATCTGCATTTGTCGATTTCAAGAAAAAGTCTGACAACAAATATTCAGATATCATGCCCGACATCATGGCTGACATGTCAGAGGATCACGACCCAGCGCCCTCACGGAGGTGAGCGAACACCCGCTGAAATCACACAACCGAAGGACCTACACTCAGACACTGCTCCCTGGTGTCCACAAGCAGCATGTTCTCCCCCTGAGCAGACTGTTTTCTCCCCAGTAGAAGGGACACGGTGCCTTCTGTGAGCTTGGAGATGCACGAGCAGACGATACAAGGCATGAGGGAGACGGAAGACATCAACACTCACCATCTGCTGCAGCAGCATCTGTACAAGAGCAGGAAGCAGGTGAGGCTGCAGTTCATTCAGCGACAAGCTCTCTCCGACACGCAGACGTCGACTGAATGTGATCGAATCTTTTCTGGACACTAGCACCGACACAGGTACAGCCGGAGCCATTTCGACGTCAACAAAGATGAAAATGAGGTGCAGGAGATCTTCCAGAGGACCATGAGGAGCCGATTGGAGTCGTTCAAGTCCGCAAAGATGGGTGTCGCTCCACCAAAGACCATTACCAAGCACCCAAAGAAAGACCAGCAGCAAAAGGTCGGGCTGGATAGGAAACTGACAGAAACAGTCTGGCGTACACGTGCACATGTATTAAAAGAAACTCTCTTCCTGCTGCAGACGCCAAATGGAAAATCAACAGATAAAAGTAAAAGCTGCCATTCAGGCGACGAAGGTTTGTTCTGCTGCTACAAATTCAAAACAGACACATGAAACCCTTCAGCTTCTTGAAGACCTCTTTCCAACCCGTCCTTCCCCAGACTTTGAGTTCTCTGAGGGGGACAGCGCCTCTGGTTACGACACACCAGCTGGTTCGTTCCCCATGAGGGTCACCTACAGACCAGGAGGTGAAGGCCGTCACGTCACCTGCTTCTCTATCTTTGCTGGTTTTTGTAAACAGTTTTGTGTCTTTCCCTCAGCTGGAATCGAGAATCTGGCCTTCATGCCGGACCTGGACTCATCGGTGCAGATCCCGCCGTGGCTGGCGGAGGCCGAGCTCGACAGCGGCACGGTGGCTCCTTCCCAGAGGGCCCAGGTGAGGCTGCCGTGGACGCCCAGCAACCTGCGCCGCCTGGCTCCACTGCGCATCAGCACCCGCTCCACGGACTCCTTCATGCTCGCCGACACGCCAGCCACACAGCAGAGCAGCCACGAGGACCTGCCCCCTCCTCCGACGCCTCCACCGCCACCACCGCCTGACAGATTCGGTGACCACATGTAACATCTACTTCACCCTTCACTTGGCAGCCAAAGACACCGATCTCAGACTTTGCACATTGACAAGAGAATGTTTTCTTTTCCATGCAAACGTTTAATTCATTCTGTAACCTTTGTGCTCTTGAGACGTTGCTGTTGTTTCTTCGCCAAGCCGGAGATCCTGTGAGTATTTAACAGAACATGTTGAACATTGTCTTCTCTTCTCAACTAGTTCTTTTGTAATCTAGTCAAACATTGCAGAGGATCTGAACCCTCAATGTGACAAGAGGGAGTTTTATTTATAAAAAAAAGAACGAAGATGATTTTAATTATAGCCGTCGGAGCAGGAAAATTTATTAAAATCTGATTTTTAGTATTTGTTGTTTCTCAGAATTCTACTTAAGGTCAAACATTAAACTTGAAGGATAAAACTGTTGCTTGTAAGATGAATAAATAGTATATTTATTTCATAAACTGACTGAACATGGGTTTGGATTGTGTGGATTTTCTTGTGGATGTAAAAAAATAAAAATAAAAATGAAAACAAGAATAAATTGTTTCTTTGACTTCATGTTGCATGAATGTGTGCACAGCTGGGCGTGGGCCTCTGGCTCAGGGCGACATGAATAAACACAAGCAGGGCTGTAAAACCAAATTACATTAACACCCAACTTCATTACTTTTGTACAAATTTAATTTTCATATTGTAACTGTTCATCACATAACACTTATCGAGTGACCCTTATCTTCATTTCAATCATTTCAGTGATTTTTTTGGTATTCTGCATGGAAAAAAGACGCTGCTACTTCATCGGTGGAATGTACTACACATCTATTTTTAGATTTGATAGGAATTTATGTGTACCAAGACTTTTCTCTTCTTTACCTTTGTTATTTGGTTGTTGTAACGTGAATTTGAATGTGACTGTGAATTTACGTAAGCTACTAACGTACTTTCATGTCTATTCTAATACGTACAGATAAATTGTGTAAATGAGTTCAAATTATATAAAAACAGAATTTATTATAAATAGTCCATCTGCGATGTTTCCAGGCTCTTTGTGATGTAGTCCAAGATGATGCTTTCATTTCCAGGATCTTTCAGGTAGAAATGGGACCCATCAAGCATTTTGATGGTGAAATCTCCTGAAGTGATTTCTTTCCAGGCTGTTGACAAAAAAACCAAAAAAACCCCACTATTAACCTTATTTAGACTTCACTTATTCCGCACATACTGTACGTCACTGCGTTAGCCGGAATTCACCTGGGTGATGTGTACTACTACGTTAACACATTACTATTTGCATGGTTTGAGGTGATGTGGATCGTTTGTGGAGGCAGTGGTCTTCCTAGTTAGCGGCCAACCCTGCTGTCTCATGTCTCAGTGTCAGTGACTTTGGAGGCAGTCGTCAGACAGACCTTTTAAATCATGAGGAACATCATCCTTCCCGTCCAAACACGTGACGGGGCAGGAGAGAAACGGAGCGCCAGGCCTGTTACACCTGCAAACAGACAGATAACAAACAGGACGTTCTGGAGCAAAGCGCCAAATATGAACCGAGGCGGTGGGGACAGCGCACCTGTAGTTCTCCACGATGTGCAGATCGGCCTTCAGGGCAGGAAGGAAGAGGTTCAGAACTTCCAGGTTGGCCAGCAGCTCAGGAGGAGTTCCTCCAATGGAAATCAGCCACTTGAGGAAATCATCATCTGATAATTCGCTTCTCTTTGGGGCGCTGAGGCGAAGCTCCGACTAGAGACAAGAGGACGACACAGGAACGGCTTCACATGAAAGTCTGAAAAACACAGTTTCTATTTAACACGATGTATAAAAAGATAAAAGCAGATGTTCTGTTTTGTATAATGTGGTTAAATGGTTCAGCAAGTGGATGCTGTGTGGATCAGGACTGATGAAAACTTACCAAATATTTGTCAATATTTTGCTCCAATTTCACCCTTTCATCCTGGAGTCCAACAATATTATTATATTGAGCTCGGTTTTACATTCATTTACTGAACTCTATTTCATTTCTTTCTCTATCTAATTTGGAATTACAGTGTCAGGAAAATGAAATGAAGTATGTAGAGAATAAGTAGTGTTCACATACATAAGGTGCCCAGGCACCAGACAGGAAGATGTGGAGTGGTTCCAGGTTGTGGAGCTTCTTCAGAGCATCTGCAACAGCGAAGCTCGTCAAGGCACCAAAGCTGAGGAGGAGAGAGGAAACCAGGTCAGCATAGTTCACAGCAGAGCAACGCACGGCCAGCAGCCATCACAACTCTACCTGTGACCAAACATAGCAAACGGTTTCTCTTTGAGCACCGGCAACAAAACATCCAGAAGCTCATCCACTATCTGCTGCATGCTCTGGAAGAAGGGCTCTTTGGCTCGACTCTCCCTGCCGGGAAGTTTGACGGCAAACACTGCAATCGACAGGAGACAGATTTTATTTTTTTCATGGAAGTTTAAATGATTCGTTTCAATAGTAGAGGGACATTTGGAAATTAAAGCTCCCTTTAGAGAAGAAAATGAAATGTGTGTATAAACAGTAGTCCTTTCACCATGAACAGTCTGCACCTGCGGTCTGGAACAGGCCTCAGGTGTGGGATACCTTCTGTGGAGCTGCTCAGGACGTTTCCCCAGCGTGCGTAATGCAGGGAGCCACCTCCTGCCCAGGGGAAGCAGATCAGCCTGACCACAGCATCCGGGTTCTTCTTGAAACAGCTGATCACCTTCTCCATCCTGACTGATCCCCTCTGCTGACACCCAACGGGCCAACGCTCAGCAGAGTCCAAACAGGAAGGAGACCAGTGAGTCTCGTCGATCATAAGCAGATTCCTCACGCATGAAGGCTAGTTCCTGATCCTGTTCTTCTGTGGTCCGTGCATCCCAGCTGTGGAACCATGGAGACATCTACAGTGTGGAGTGCGCATGTGCAAGAGTTTTTTTTTCCGGCGTCTTGTCCCTACTCGTCCCTTTCTAATACCTGCACACATGGTGCACGGAATGCTGAAGCAAACATAACTTACTCACACCTGTTTGGGGGAGCTGACGTATTTTTTGGGAAAAGTTCATAGGAAGTGACGTGTTATCGTTGGTTCGTATTTCTTGACAGGCTTCCCTCTGTCGAGGAGAGCTGCGTCAGGCTAGACGTAGCCACGCACTGAAACACCGGAAACTACGAGTTTTTAAATTTTTATTTATTTATTTATTTTTACAAACGATTAAAAATCACTGGGGTAAAAGAAGATAAGAGAAAGACAGTGATAACACAAAAACACCACGTGTTAATAAAAGATCGTAATAATAACACGAAACTAGCTGTGAAAAATCGTGGAGGGTTGAAAGGTAAGAACATTTGTAAAAACTTTATATATATATATGGTAATAATCAATAATAAAATTAATAAACCCAATTACACAAAGAAAATACACCTTCTTATTTTATATAAGATATATATAAGATATTTTATACTGCATCATTACTTGTTTTATGTGATATTCTAAATAAGTTGCGTCTGATAATGCAGATGAAAAGTCACATTTCCTCATACACAGAAATTATACAGCTTCCAAACACACA
>JBBMJM010000016.1:1794022-1811715 GCA_037832705.1 Centriscus cristatus | reverse complement strand
CCAGTCTGAGGCCCTGCAGCTCCCAGACCAGACAGAGATGCAGCTGGTCAGCAGGCTCTCGATGGTCCCTCTGTAGATTGTGGTTAGGATGGGTATAGTATAGTATAGATTGATGTAGTACTACTAGTAGTAGTAGTAGTCCTTGTTGTTGTTGTTGTTGTTGTTGTTGTTGTTGTTGTTGTTGTTGTTGTTGTTGTTGTGTTGTGGTAGTGAATTTTCCCATTGTGGGACGAATAAAGGAAATTTCAATCTTAATTTTAGTACGCAAACCATACGCCTGATCAATACTCCAACACAGTAGGCGGCGCAGTTGCACCTCAGGCGTTCGATACTGCCTTCCATTAAACCAAAAGAAGAAGAACCATCTTTTCTCTCGGCTCCCGTTTTGTGTGTTGGGGGGATGGGGCCGTTCCGAGGATGAGCGACTCCGAATATTTACCACTTGGCTAACTGAATATCTTTATTTCTCAACCGGGCTTCCCTCGCTTTTGTACATATTATTACTTTACTACGCATGAGTTCCGGTGGAATTTAGCATTCACAAAGTGGAATATTTCTACGTCCACGACACACGTTTAAAAGTCGACAAAATGTATTCCTCTACTGGAGGTAAGTGCCGATGCTAACACTAGCCGCAGCTAAGTAAAGCTAGCAAAAATCAACACACTTCTTGCGGCATTTTGCTTCCATATTGGAGCGGACTATCTGTGAAACAGATTCGTTTGCTTTATTTATCGAGGTAATGGTAGCAGGTTTAAACGAAAGCAAACCCACAGATTAAGAACATGTTTCTACTCCAGTCGTAAGTGGCGGCATTAATAAATGAGGCGAGCTTAGCTAACTTAGCATGCAACAACAATCTCCTGTTAGCCAAGTTAGCTTCGAACGGACCTCGTTCCACAAACTTATAGTGAGCCCGACGAGGAGATCCTATAAAGCGGTCTACTGTTTATTTATGAAAAGGCTAGCGTCAGAGCCACAGTTATCAAGATCAATACATTCTTTCGACGGGATACTGAGTTAAATAAGTCCTTAGATAAATATGTAGCGGCCGACCATGTTATATGTTATCTAATCTCACCCCCAGTCTAAGCCATAGTTTGCAGTCTGCAATTTAACAGAAACTTGAAGTGTTTGCCTACAAGCCTTTGTATTGTCCAATACATGTTGTTTAGATGATCTATGGCATTAGATACACGAGGAGCCAACTGTGTTAATGTGAATACTTACAAAAGAATGGACTCATTTATATCAAGTAACAATCATTTAAAAATATTCGCTCTTTCTTACGATGATATGATGCCTAATAGTAATTGAATCAACACTGTATTAAACATTTATTGCAAAAGCAGACTTTAAGTTTACATTAATATTATTTAAGGTTTCTGTGTTGAATATCGTAAATAATTATACCAAATAAGATCTAACTTGCAGCATAAGACTGTTTCCTGGAGAAAGGGTGGTTCCACCGAGCTAAGATAGCCAGCTTGCTCGATCCCTTCTGCAAGCATATTGATAAGAGAAAAAGAAGTTGCCCTTGAATATAGACATGCCTTTGCAGAGGCGATAAGAGATCAAGGTAGGAAGTAACTAAGAAACAGTAAGGAGTAGTAGTAAAAGGATAATGTAGATATACTATATATGGGTTAACAGATTTAACAGAAGGAAGTGACACAACCGTGGTATTTCGGCACATTTTTTATTGTTTATTGTTTTGGGGGGGGTTTTAAAGTGTGTGCGATGAAATTTAATTTGTATAAGTTGTAATGTGTCATGTCTGGTCCTCTGCAGCTGCCGAGATGCTTGAGGGACCCCGTTCTTCTGGGTCAGCAAGCTCTGGTAAGGTTTCTTCCATATTTGGGCTTTTAGGCCAAAAGCTGGTCCCAGTGCTGGTTTATTGTAGTTATGGTCTTCTAGGTAAGGACTTTGAATGGCGTTGTTGACGGTACATTTCTTTCACAATACACTGCATTTAGATATCTTAATGCTAGGGCAATTTCAACTGTTGCTGTGACATGTGTAATGGTTGATTTGTAAATATGTGGTGTGAGTTTCTGTAGATCCACTGTGTGAGCGCTGTCAGGTTTATCATTCAATCTAAAGCAGATGCAGCATATAATTTGATGATGACACTCAGGTGCTTCTTGTTCAGGATAGTGCAAAGAATTGAGAGCACCTAAAAAAACCTCTGCTCTGACATGGAAGCAACAGAATAATCTCAGAGGCTGATGATTTTAAAGAGTTCCATCACCCCAATTCATGCCTGAAAGAAATCTCATGAATTCTTTAAGATAATAAAAACAATAAACCGAACTGTCTGGTGTTTGTAAAATGATTGTGCCTTTTTGTGGTTCTCTCGTTTAGACCCACCATCTTCCCCAGTGCCAGAGTATGTGTTCAAGCCACCATCACGACCGGATTTTGGCACCATGGGCAGGACAATCAAACTACAGGCCAACTTCTTTGAGATGGAAATCCCCAGACTAGAGGTCTACCATTATGACATTGACATCAAGCCTGAGAAATGTCCCAGGAGGGTCAATCGGTATGTGAGAGCGTGTAATTCATCTGCAGCCTTGGGCTCTTGGGTAGATTAGTGGCTCATTGTCCAATGATTACTACTTGTCTATATCGTTTTGCTTTTCAGTGAAATCGTGGAGCACATGGTCCAGCACTTTAAAACGCAGATCTTTGGTGATCGTAAGCCAGTGTATGACGGGCGGAAGAATCTGTACACTGCCATGCCCCTGCCCATTGGCAGAGACAAAGTATGTATAACATGTAACAATTACGTCTGAACATAGATGTTAGCGTGTGAGAAAATCTGATATAATGCGTATTTTTCCCCATCATTGTCCCAGGTGGAGCTCGAGGTGACCATTCCTGGTGAAGGCAAGGACCGCAGCTTTAAAGTGTCCATCAAGTGGGTGTCCTGCGTTAGTCTGCAAGCTCTGCACGAGGCACTATCAGGACGGCTCCCCAGCGTCCCCTTTGAGACCATCCAAGCATTGGATGTGGTCATGAGACATTTGCCCTCTATGAGGTGGGTGTAATATTGCACATGGTGATGGCTCGTTTCATTATTCAGCTGTGTCACAGTGATACTCAGTGTTTTCATTCTGATAAAGCAACGTATCCATCACTCTTGCTGAGGTTCTGCTAACAACTAACTGATGGGACTGTACGACATACAGGTATACTCCAGTGGGCCGCTCTTTCTTCACTCCTTCAGAGGGGTGTTCAAACCCCCTCGGAGGGGGCAGAGAAGTGTGGTTTGGCTTCCACCAGTCTGTCAGACCTTCGCTTTGGAAAATGATGCTCAACATCGATGGTAATTCTTGCAGCTATTTATAAAAAAGGCTGCTGTAGTGTGTGTGTTTTTTAATTCAAAGTTTCTGGTTGCAGTTTCTGCCACTGCCTTCTACAAAGCCCAGCCTGTAATTGAGTTCATGTGTGAGGTCTTGGATTTCAAAAGCATTGAAGAACAACAGAAGCCCTTAACAGACTCTCAAAGAGTGAAGTTCACCAAGGAAATCAAAGGTAAGTGTTTTTAGGTTTGTGTTCTCTGTTGATGTGATCTTTTATATGTTTGAAACACTTGATTGCTATTCCTTATTTTCTATTTGTTATTCCTCCCTCTAGGCTTGAAAGTGGAGATAACACATTGCGGGCAAATGAAAAGGAAGTACAGAGTGTGCAATGTAACCAGAAGACCAGCCAGCCATCAAACGTGAGAATACTCCTCTATTTCTCGTGACAAAAATGAATTTGATATCAAATTACTATTGCTTTGTTAATTAAACTCAGTATCTAAAAATCAGAGACATGTATCTGATTTCCTATTCAACACAAATAATGAATGCAAAATTATGAATATTAACTTGGCATAGTGAGCGTGCGGCATGATTTTCAAATTCAGTGGGGAAAGCTCGTGATTTCAGTCGTGCTGTAACCTGCAGTGTGTGAATGAGAAGTATGGTTTGTGTTGCACAGGTTCCCCCTGCAGCAGGAGAATGGCCAAACTATTGAATGCACAGTAGCACAGTACTTCAAAGACAAGTACAAGCTCATTCTGCGATACCCCCATCTACCATGCCTACAGGTGGGACAGGAGCAGAAGCACACCTACCTACCTCTGGAGGTAAGCACTCGGCATGTTTCCTCTCTTCCTTTTTGTGATTGATTGTCTCTAACACTTTGGTCCATGTCCATCCAGGTGTGTAACATAGTGGCAGGACAGCGCTGTATCAAGAAGCTGACTGACAATCAGACCTCTACTATGATCCGTGCTACAGCCCGATCAGCACCAGACCGTCAGGATGAGATTAGTAAGCTGGTGAGTGGCATGTCTTTACTGGATTTAGAAAAAAACTACCTAATGCACGAAACTAAATGCATCAAGTTCTGACTTCTTCCTCCCTCGACAAGCACAAAAACAGGCGTAGCCTCTAATTTCATGTTCCACAGGATGAGCGGACATGTTGGATAATGACTCATCTTTCACTAACGCGTTATTGCAGATGAGAAGTGCCAACTTCAACACTGACCCATACGTTCGTGAGTTTGGGGTGATGGTGAGGGACGAGATGACGGAAGTGAATGGCCGTGTTCTACAAGCACCTTCCATTCTGTATGGAGGGAGGGTACGTCGGAGTAAATGTCCTTGTCACAACGTTGTCTGTGTTGTGTACCACCGAGTGCTGCTAAGAAGGATGCTTTCATTCTCAGAACAAGGCGATCGCTACACCAATCCAGGGAGTCTGGGACATGCGGAACAAGCAGTTCCACACTGGCATTGAGATCAAAGTTTGGGCCATCGCCTGCTTTGCTCCTCAGAGACAGTGCACTGAACTCCTGCTCAAGTGAGTCAGACACATGGTGCTTCTTACTGCACGTGTGTTACATGCTAATGTGCATGTGCTGCAAGGTTTTGGTGCCTTTTTTTTTTTTTACAGAGACAAGAATCCATTCATTAAGTCTGACTTTCTGAAATATAATATAAAAAAAAATACAGATTGTGGCCGTTTGGAAGTCTAATGAGATGATGTAGATGCGATTAAAAGTCTCTGATGTACCCGGAATGGACTTTAACAGTTGTTGAATTGCATTTCTAATTGTAAGAATCAGCATTGTTTGGTAAACATAAAAGCTAACTCAGTGAAACTAAAATGTTCGTCGTCCATTTCAGAGCATTCACAGATCAACTCAGGAAGATCTCTCGGGATGCAGGGATGCCCATCCAGGGTCAGCCATGCTTCTGTAAGTACGCCCAGGGTGCAGACAGTGTGGAGCCCATGTTCAGGCACCTCAAGTACACATACCAGGGCCTCCAGCTGGTTGTCGTCATCCTTCCCGGGAAAACACCTGTTTACGGTGAGGACATGATGTTCTCTTCTTGTCATTCAGGGAGGAAGAAACAGTTCTTTCCTAAAAGGATTTCCAGTATCTGTAGATTCCCTCGTAAATGCGGTGGTAGTTCACGTTCCTGCTCCTCAGTCAATGACTATACATGTTTTATATGTTTCTGTTTGTTCTTGTGACAGTGGGTTTCATGTGTCTGCTTCTTCTCTGCACGTTTTAATGCCATGTTTTTGAACGAGGACCAAAATACCACTCAGTTCTCCCAATCTGTTCCCCTGTTTGTTTGACGCACGATACTATTTCTAATCCTTTCAGTCCTAACAACAAGATTAAAGGATTTAACACATGTTGCATACACTTTATAGTCCCTATTGATGCCCCGATCCAGGGATGTCGACGGGTCACTATACCTGTTTGCACGTGGCCTATAGCGTCAAAGCAGATACATCAGTTCTGTGGATCATGTGCAATGAACTGTTGTCTTTGTGTGTTGTAGCTGAGGTGAAACGTGTTGGAGACACAGTTCTCGGCATGGCCACACAGTGTGTGCAGGTGAAGAATGTTCAGAAAACAACACCTCAGACGCTCTCCAACCTCTGTCTGAAGATCAACGTCAAACTCGGCGGTGTCAACAACATCCTCCTCCCACAGGGCAGGTTAGTGGAGCAGTACAGCACTCTGACATCTTGCCCATTTATCATCTGTGTGTTTGTTCATTAACACTGAGCAAATATTTGAAGCTCTGTGTGATCTTTTTTTTTTTCCCAGGCCGCTGGTGTTTCAGCAGCCTGTGATCTTCCTTGGTGCAGACGTGACTCATCCGCCTGCAGGAGATGGAAAGAAGCCTTCTATCGCAGCTGTAAGAATCGCACAGTATCACCCAGCATCAGACGCGCTGCCTTGTTAATTGTAATACAATCACTCAGTGAACCCTGGAGAATTATCAGCTGACAAATGTATTGTCACCACCGTCGTCTTAAGAAACAATTTGCACAATCCCAGTTCGTTAAGCCTCCATTTGATTGTATTGTGTCATATTTTTCCACTCAGGTCGTTGGTAGTATGGACGCCCACCCCAGTCGATACTGTGCCACAGTGCGTGTGCAGCAGCACCGGCAGGACATCATCCAGGACCTGGCCACCATGGTGAGGGAGCTGCTCATCCAGTTCTACAAGTCCACACGTTTCAAGCCCACCCGGATCATCTACTACCGCGATGGCATCTCAGAGGGACAGTTCAACCAGGTGATGGACTTACCAGACACTACGCCGCTTCAAAAGAAGCATAATTCACTTTATCTTTAGCTGATTTGAACCTTTCACCTTGTGTTCATGAAGGTACTCCAGCATGAGCTGTTGGCAATCCGAGAGGCCTGCATCAAGTTAGAGAAGGACTACCAGCCCGGTATCACCTTTGTAGTCGTGCAAAAGAGACACCACACAAGACTGTTCTGTATGGACCGAAACGAGAGGGTCAGTACACAGAGAGGAACTCATTTCTGTGAAAATAGAATGTGAGATTGGTCTTCTATGGTTTTTTTTGTAGTTAACAAAAAACTACAACTACTCTTAACTACTGCAAGTAATTGTGAACACGCTGTGAACGCTTGAAGCATCATGGAGACAGAATGTTTGCACCAACCGAAACCCTTTCTGCTGTATCCTGCAGGTTGGAAAAAGTGGCAACATTCCTGCAGGCACCACGGTGGACACCAAAATCACTCACCCATCTGAATTTGACTTCTACCTTTGCAGTCATGCTGGCATACAGGTAAGGGCTGGATTGAGATGAGTTTGAAATGAGGGTAAATGTGTTTTTTGTTTTGTTTTTGTTTTTGTTTTTTTAAAAAGGACCAATTGTCAGAAGGCTGATAAAGTGGAATACACTGTGTCATCATAAGGTTTTGAAAGAACGACTCAGGATCATGATCATATTTCAGAATTTTGTCAAGGGTGTTTTTTGACGTAGGTTCAGTAATTTACTTAGGGTTAGGATTAGCTGTCTTTACGTCTCCTAGTAGACAGGCTAATTAATTTTGCTGCTAGTGTGCTATGTGGGGAAGCTTTCTGTCTGACTGTCTGAGTGAGGACCACATGTCGGTCGCTGGAATATTGTCACAGGAATAAGCATAGCAACGTACTGAAAAGGAATGGGAAGAGGATGTAGTAGAAGTGAGGTATGCACCTGCAAGGCAGTAGTTGTAGTTCATGTTTCCTACTGTCGTCCTAGAAAAAACACCGACTGTCTCCCTCCATCGCTGTCACCTCACCCCAACTGGTTGAGGCAAAAGGTCATCCACGTTTAGCCTTGTATCTGCCTGAGGTTTCTGTTTTTCCTCATCGGTGTCGCTCAGCTGCTCGTGTGAATATTGGATTTCTATCAGAATAGTTCGGATGTTGCGAGAGATCTGTTGGGAATTTGTGTGACTTGACTTGACTTGACGCCACGGGGCTTCTTGCTCGCAGGGTACAAGCCGGCCGTCTCACTACCACGTGCTCTGGGATGACAACCACTTCTCTTCGGATGAACTCCAGGTCCTCACATACCAGCTCTGCCACACATACGTTCGCTGCACCCGTTCAGTTTCTATCCCAGCACCAGCCTACTATGCCCATCTGGTAGCCTTCCGTGCCCGCTATCACTTGGTGGACAAAGAGCACGACAGGTAAGGGTTCGCTGTCAGTTGTGTGTACACACACACGGGCGCACGCATGCGCCATATGATTCCTCCCTCCTCAGTTCATTACATCTCTGAGACAGAGTTCACCGGAATGTTTTCTGTGTTTCAGCGCTGAGGGCAGTCACACATCAGGCCAAAGCAACGGGCGCGACCACCAAGCCCTGGCCAAGGCTGTTCAGATCCACCAGGACACCCTGCGCACTATGTACTTTGCCTGAGAGGGAGAGAGCACACACCCCCAGGTTAGCTTGGGCGCCACTGGTGGAACACACTCGCTGTCTCACTGTCAATTGTAGATCGCGTCACAGTGGTTTTTACGTCATGATGGCCCCAACTAACTCACCTGCCAGCTACCCAGTATGTCGACACTTGTACTCCAGCCCAGCCGAACCAGCTAGCTTAGACCTCTTTCTTAGGGTTTGAGCTGGAAGGGGGTTTTCATGTCGTGCGTTAGTGTGTGTTTCTTGTAGGGAAATGTATCGCGAGTAGAAAACCAGCGTTTCTGAATTTGTGGGCAGTGTCATATTGGGGTGGGGGAGGTGGGGGTTAGAGCAAACCCATCCACCCCCCCCCTCTCCTGTTTTTATTCTGTCATAGGCAGCATCAAAACATGGCGGAGCTCATTCACTTTACTTGCCTAATAATTTGCTCCTTTGACAAACATTTATCAGCCAATCAAAGCAACGTGCACTGAGCAGAATGGGTACGTCAATCAGGACTAAAGTACTTACACTTGTCGAGGGTCTTGATAAAAGTGCCATTGTGAGACCACCTCTGTCATTTCTATGTAAAGCTACGAATTATTTGACCTATTGACCTCGATTGTCACTGAGGACCATTTCATGCCAAATCTGGGACAATTGCGATCAACCCTTGAAGCGACACTTGCCGTTAATCTAGAGGGGGGCTTTGAGGCAACAGCCGTTTTATTCTTCACTGTTTAAACACGCCGATAGTGGATTGGGACAGGTTCCCAACAAACTTGTTCATGTGCTCTGAGCCGCCATGTAGTGAGACAGACATTGTAGAAATCAACATAGGGAACATTTTTTCCTATCTCTTTGAATACGATTTTAATTTCCACCATTTTGTAATGAACATGTATGTAGCTGACTCATGTTTTAGACATTTAGGTGTTTGTGACGTGTTTTTTTTTTTTTTCTCCTTCCTGACACATAACCCATGTTTTATTGTATATAGTAGCGAGAGTTGGTTTTTTGTTGTTTTTTTGTCAGAACAGGATATTCGTGTGTTGTTCCCATATCAAGAAATTTGGTACCATGGTGTGACAGCTGCAACGTTTTCGAGTTAACTGATCTCAGTCCCAGTTTAAGAAAAGTACTCATTGACTCCGATGTTAGCTCCAGGAGTCAAGAGCAGTTGTCGCACAAAAGTTTTATGCAAATGACCTTTTGTGAGTCTTTATATGCTATAGAAATGGTCCCAATTTGGTATATTTTCAGCAAGGCTTCAGTAAACGACTGAAACTTTTTCAATGGCAGGCCCGCATGTAGTCCACAAGTACACCGTCAATTTGTATACAGGTTTTAAACGCAGACGTTCTCTTGCCTTTAAGACTTTTAACAGTCTTACTAATAATGCTAGAAATGTCCCTACATCCCACCTACTGCCAAGTGAAGCTTGCGAATGTTCCTGGGCTCGATTGGAGGAGATTAGTGTCTATTTTCTAACTATGCATCGTTTTTAACCGAGAGATTTAGCAGTGGGGGTTTTGTCACATGAAATAGGGTCATTTATAGATAGATAATCAGGGCTGTTTTTTTTTTTGTTGTTAGTCTTTTTTATCATGTTGCATTTAGTCTCGTTTCATAGTGCTCTTCGGCATCTTCATGCCTTTCTACCAGAACAAGGTGTGTATGTGTGTACATTGGCGTATGTATATATACACACACACACGGTCATTTGTAATGTCGATTTTATAGCTTGAGAATTGGGCCTATCCTTTGTAACACACATTCTTAGCCAAACAAGATTATAAACTATTCATGATTAATATTCAAAGACACAAAAGCACAAAGAGACCCGCAATTCTGGGTGCTAGAAGAAAAAAAAATTCACTGTAAACCACCTTAAATCCTTACTAGACCGGCCCGCATGTCTCTGTACTTGTTCGATGTTTGGTCTTCTTCTCCGTTCTGGCTGCGTTACCCTTTTTACTTATTTACCTGTAAAGCAACTAGAAATCCGACTGACTGTGTTTGTGGGGCATTCTGAAAATTCCGTACTTGATATTTACTGTTATGATGTCAATATTGTTCTTATCGGTGCTGGTCTCACAACATGTAAATTTGGATGCACTTTTGATGCAGAATGTGGGTATGAGTTTGCGTAGATGTGTGTTCCTCAATTGTAACAGGAGACGCTGCCATATTGTGTGACACTGGTGTAATTGCATGGAAATGGTCGTGTGTTCTACCTCTTGTTACCTGTTAAAGTGTTATGGTAACATCACACTGCTGGCCATTTCTGTATAATTACCCTGCTATCCATCTAATTGGCGTTGTCTGGAGTATGTGCAGGTTTTAAACGCTTGATATGCATGGTGGCGAACTCGCTCTCGTTTATGTAGTTGTGTGGTTTATCATAGTCATACTCATTCTGACGACGCTAAGAGAGAATGTCTTCTTGTTTCCTGTAGGGTTTTAGAGGATTGAGCTGAATGACCAAATTGTACGAATCATTATCTTTCCTTCTATGCACCAATGCAACAGTCTTTGTATTGTCTACCCGAGCTGAACAACAGGCATATCCTTGATTCGGGCCAATTCAGTCGTCAGTGCTGATGCGTACAAACAGAGCATGTCTGGAAAATATCAAATTAGACTGAAATAGACGATGTGAGTAAAACAAACAGAATCATTTCACCTTGAACTGCTCGTTTCCACATATGGTCACGATGTGAATGGTGTGACTGGTTTACGGTGATTTCCTGGATGTCTGGTGGAGCGTGTGCTTTAGAAATGTTACCGCAGGCCTTTGTAATACAGCCACAAGCGTCTCCTATCTTCCTGGAGTCATGCTCAGTCTCTCAAAGGGATGGCTCAGTGTGTCACAGGTCGGATTCTTCTTTCTCGCCGTCACCGATGTCACTGGCGCGAGGAGTGGAAGTTTGTCGGAGACGCCCGTTGGCATCTACTGGAGGGAGGTGTGAGTCATTGGTGACGCTCAGCTGCCAGGAGTGTAGTAGGAAGTAGGAGATCTGTATCAGGGTTCGAGTCTTTCAAACGGAACAAACTGCCTTTAGATTTACAGTGGTGGAAAGTAGTTTGCTGTGTTGGAGCTGGAGATGATTCCGGTGGGAAGTGTGTCAGTTGTGGGCATGTTTGTTTTGGACGGCCGTTCTCTCCCCACGTTCCACACATTCTCCCGTTCAAATTGGAAACCTCCGTGAGAGACAGGTATGTACTTGTAGTGACGCCGTGTTTGTGTTTGACATTACCTACATCAGCACCTTACCATAGCACATGAGAATGGCATTGCTGTTCCTGGAGATAAACATTCGACAGTGTTGTTCTTTGCACTAAACAACAATCATCAAGTTTGTTTGTTTTTTTTTTTCGTCAGGTCAGAAAGGAGCATGTGTTTTCGGGGTCTTTTCAAAATAAGAGTTGTGCAGATAGCTCTGCCAGCTGGGAAATAACGAAGCGACCAGCATCCTTTTTTTTTTTTTTTTTTCTTTTTTCGTAACTATCCCGCTGCCTTTAAAAATGGTGACGAATGAGTGAAGCGCAGTTGTGTTGGGTGGGTTGCCTTTGTGTCTGTGGTCGTAGGGGGGGAACAGACGCTTTATGCAAAAGAGGCCGACAGAAGTAACTGCTCATCAGTCGGTGGTTCAGACATTGTTGGAGATGTGATGCCAAAGCGTGAGGATGGTTGAATACTGCAAAGTGTGCCGATAATCAAGCTAAAAGACCCCCCCTCCCCTCCAGATGATACATATCAATATCCAGAAGAGGCTTTTCACACAAATCTTTTATAATGATCTAAGTCAAGAATGTGTGTGAATCAAATGAAAGCACCTGCCTGGAAGAATGTGGCACTACTTGACAGGTGTATTCGTGCCCAGGGTGCCGAGCAGCACCCACACCACCTGTGGCAGGAAGCGTAACGGACATTAGAAGATGCATTTCTCAGATACTTAAATTAAATGCACATGTACACCTTAGTTTGGCCGTCGTTTGATGTGGCCAAAACCAGGGCACGGAACGTTCTCAGTGTCCGTTTGTAAACTAAAAGGCATATCATAAGCTAAATGATCAGTACATGTTATTTGTAAAGTTAGCAGTTAGTTAGAAGTCGAGACTTCCTGGCTCTTCGGTGGCCCTGGAATAAAAAGATTTCAAATGAAGTGAGAATACATGAGTCAGCAATTCCAAAGCCATCACCCTGTACAGTTCTGGGTCTCCTCTCCGCCGCTCATCCGTCTTTTGTAAAGGTTTCGCTGAAGTTAAACAACCTCTTGTAGAGTAGAACCTATTTTCCTACGCTGTTCCAAATAACAATGAATGTACTTAGAGCCTGTGTGTTTTTCCACAATCGTGTCCAGTCTGTACATTTCCACTTGTCTCTGCTACTTGTGTACTGCAATTTCTTTTTGTTTGTCCTTTGGGATTTTTCTTATTTATAGGCTAAATTGCTTTAAGTATTGTTTTCTTCATTTATTCTTAGTAAGATATGTAATCAATATATGAGTCAGCCGTTGACCTCTCCGTCTCTGGGTGTTGGCTACTGTAGTATTAGCAGACAAACTTCACACTGGTGTACTTCAATGTTTCCCATACTTTGAGTCATTTGCAGCAACGACATATGAGTAATTTGTGGGGGGGGGGGGTTCCTGTTTGCAATGGGCAAACTCTTATTTCCTTGTAAATCTATATGCAGCACATCAGTGACCAGTGTTCTCTAACACTGCTGGACGGAGCCTAAGGCCAGTGGTTGTAACGCTACAACGTTTTCCTCCCACTTCCCTTCACACCACTGTCACATGAATAGATGCCAATGTCAAATCCCAAAAATGATCCTGAGTAAAGACACAACCTTCGGATTGTTCCTACAGCTTCTGCTCTTTCAGGACGGAGAATCTCTCCCCCGACGTGATCTGCTGCGAATAGGATTCATTTCTATGGGAAACACTGAAACAGGCGATGAGCCCATGTTGGGGGTTGTAACTGTGGTTGTAGAGTGTTTGCTTGTTCGTGTTTTGGCCTCTGCTTTAACCCTCAGTCTGATATTCTCGTAAAAGCCCACAAATCCTCCCAGAGTTCACTTCACAAACACGTTCGTGCCACTTTCGTCTTCTTTGAGTGAGTGTGCGTGTTGCTTGTTTTCATGACGAGTGGTGATTGTATTACTATGCAGCTTTATCTCCCCCCCCCACCCCCCTCAAACATTTCCATGATCTGATTTATAAGAAAATAAGAAACCGTTGGCTGCGGCGCCATAATCCTTCCCGTGTGCATGCTGAAATAAACCTTTCTTTTTTTAATCACGCCAGCGTTCACCCCGTTACCTGAAGCTGGAGATGTGATGCTGATTGAATCAGCATTTTGATTGGTTGATCACAAATTGGGCACGATAACTTTTTACCCTTCATAGACACTTGGTGCACCGACATCGTGTTATGGTTTCATCCTTTCGCTGTCACTTCCTTTGTTGGCGAATCCCCTCAGTCACATGCTAACATTGGATCGTTTGCAGGAAACGTATGAGCAGTGTGACCGCTCGCTGTGACGAAGCCAGAACGTGACTGTTGTTAATGCAGACATTGAGGTTTGATCAATTCTAAAAACGTTCTGGAGCTCCACTAAACCAACGCCATCCAGCTCATCTCGTGTCAGACTTGTGGGTATTTTCAAGTCTTCTGAGGTGGCTTTTTATTAACCAGTTTAGTAAAAAAAAAACTACCTCAGAGCATTGTTGGGTGCTATTATCCCCGAGTCATAGTAATTGTAAGAAAATCAGAAATTGACCAAACCAATCCAAGGCCATAGGCTTTGACAGCACTGATATTGTGTAAACGCTCATAAAAGGAAAGTAACAACGTACACCTGCTTGGTTGCTGTGGTCGGTTACATTTTAAGGGACCAAATTGTTTGTAACTGTGGGTCAAACCTCAGATCCCTTCAGTGCAGGAGGTGGTTGGTGGTGCAGCGTCAGGTTTGACTGGAAGCTGTTTGGTAGAGCAATAAGGTCAGAGTGGACGTGAGTTGATGGAAGTTTGTCCTCTTCCCTCTGGTCGGTGACTTTCATGGGACGGGTTTGGATCGAGGTTTGTGCAGTCGGAGCTGCTTGACGTGATCAAAAGGAGACGTTTCCATGCCGTGTTTGTCCCTTCAGCGCAATAAACTCCAGGAGGACACCCCCCCTCCCCTCCTCCCCGGTGTTTTCCTCTAGTTTCACTTCCGACGCTGTTATCGTTCAGGGTATATGTGGCAATTTCACAAAGGGAATACACACATTTGAACGTAGTTCACGTTGCATCTTCAAGACAACAACAGGTACATGTGAGGTCGTGTGGCAGATCAGATTATTTCTGTGGGAAATCATCCAGTGTGTGTGTTTGTGGTAGTGGTCTTTGTGCCTTTAGTCGGATCTTTCTCTCCCCCCAGCTGCCCCCACCTTTGGGTTTGTGATTCCTTTCCTTCCTCCACTTTTAAGGTTTGACGAAATCTGCTGCGCCTCATGAAAATAATTTCCATGCGTATAGATGCTGCATAGAACGATCAGTATTTGTGTTTTGCACTTTCAAAGCAGTTGATTTAAGAAAAAAAAACTAAAAACAAAAAAAAAGTGCCCCACTTGAAGTTGGGCAAAAAAAAGAGAACTGACGAGGTATTTTATGCTATCCATAGGAATTATAAGGAATAATATGACTCTGAAGAGCTTTTCTAAAAGGTTGAGATATATATCTATATCTATATCTACACATTCATGAAGTACCTCATAAGCCTGATATATGCTGCATTGACTTTTTTTTTCCTCCTCTAGCGTACTTCACATTGTCCAATAAAATACTAACTTTCCCCTCTGAGAGGTTTGGATGTCACGTCCGGCTGTGCACACGCCTCAGCCGGCTAATCTGAGATCATCTGTCGTAACCAATTAGCTGTTACAGTTTGTGGCCAAATGCTAAAATCCACAAATCATTTATGCAACGTAATGTCTCTGTTGAAGCCACAACGTTTGTATGTGCTGTGTCTTCTTGTCTCTACATACTGTGTCTTCTGTAGCCGGGATTATTGGGGTTTATCGACCAAGAGTTGACGTGCACCCCCGCGCGCCTCTCATGTGACTGTTGACTCGGGTTTTATCTGCGAAAGGGCTCTGAACTTCTCCAACGCTCCCGCACCTTTGTCTATAAATAGCCTTAGATCGACACCACAGGTTCCTTTTTGGCCTTAAAAGTTGAACAAATTATGCACTACTATTACACCAGACCAGACCGAGAGCTCCGTTCCTTTTCGGACCCGTTGTCCCGAGAGTTTGTGTCATTGCCGTGTTGATCTACCTCCTATGAATGTGGGGGCTGCCCTGGAGATGAAGTCGACTGCGAAACCTTGGTTTTCACGCCCATTTAAGACAATCATCTGTACAATAATTGAAACAAGCTATACTCTGTCTTGGAACTGATTCAGGACACTCCATTCTACTTTATGTTTGACCTCTTGAAGCCATTTCTATTTCTTTTGATTGTCAGTCATGGGGGAGAGGCAAGGTGACCAAAATGTCTTGGCGAAAGGCAAGCACAGCCACGTGAATTCAAACCTCCCTTCATTTGTGTCATGAGCTCGCCTCGTAAGCTCCTTTGTTTTTGTTTTCCCTTCTTCTCTCGTCCCTTATTTAAACCACGACATGCCAAAACTGAATTTGCTGTCATTCCTTTTCTGATGAGGGTCTGTTTGTTGCTGATTTATGATTTGTTCTCGTCAACTGCTAAGCTCCTCGTTCTTGTTGTAAGCTTTGATTTCTATTTCACGTTTCCTTTTTTTTTTTTTTTTTGGTTAACAATTATGCTTACAGAACACAAGATATGCTGTAAACCTTGTTAGGACATAATGTGAATACGTATTACTTAATATAGTTCACTCTCTGGCTTGACTGTAAGTTGCGTTAATTAATAAAAATGTTTTAAAAGTTTTGTCTCTGTCTGGACTGTTAATGATTTTCTGTCCGTCCTAGGAGAATTCCTCTTCCGCTAATCTATTGTATATGATTTTGGACTATACAAAAAATGTGAATTGGATGGATATAAACACAGGAGGCGTTTAACTATTTGTATTAATATTATGTTTTATGAATCTGATTCAATACACAGAGGTTGGTGTCATTGTGTGGTTTCCCACACAAACTATGTTCAACCTGCAGCCAACATACTGCTCAGATGCAACAGTGGATTCAAACTTTATTTGGAGGATGACTGGGCCTTTGGCATACGGCATCACTGGAGGTCAGGACCATGATGAGGTCGTGGTTTCGTGTCACTTTCATATGTATGAAACAGGAACAAATTGGCGTACAGACGATAACAAAAACAGTGATAAAAGGTCATAATTCAGACTGGCAGGATCATTGAAAACAAGCGACCATGTCACCCTATGTTCTACAAAACACCCAACATCAATGAGAAACTAAAGACTAGACAAAATTAACTGTTTGATCATGATTTTTTTTTTTCCTTTTACACACTGAAGGAGTTGAGCAAACAAACATTCAACCTCTTGTTTCCAGTTGATGCAGTGATTTTTTTTTTTTAAAGCTACAAATCAACGCTAACAGATTTATTGAACAAGGAGGGAAAAACAAAACTTACACATGTTGCTCGAGACACGACGTGCAACACTGGTTTCGCTGACAGGGACGTGTTCGTCCTTTGCTTCTCTATCGTAAATCTGGTTGTCAGATGGGGGGGGAAAAAACGACGGTATTCAGGAAACAACCAAAAATAAGACTACAACAATAAGTTAATGCAAAAATATGACCAGATTTTTTTTTTTCTGTTTCATTCTCATTGAATTTCCACATTGAATAGAAAGATCTTTCATAAAAAGTTATAAAATAAATAAGCACTCTTTCCCTTTGATTTTGAGTAGTAAAAAAGTAACATGGTGTGTTGGCCTGAGAGGAGAAAGAGCAATAAAAGCAGTGATGTTTTGTTGTTTTTAAGGAATATTATTTTACAGAAGTTGTCTCTTCATCTCCTCTCCGGCCTGTGTGGCTGGAAACACACACACACACACACACACTCACACACACTGACGCACACATACACACACAGGCTGGTGGTCTGTGCGACCTGCTCAGGGGTCAGCGGTCACACCGGACCTCAGTACACCCAGTTCACCGGGACCCACTGAGGTTCACTGCACAGTTTGTCCACGGCAGCCTGTAGCGTCTCGAAGGCCATGTCCAGGTTGTCGTTGACGATGGTGAGGTCAAAGTAGTGACTGTAGGCGCGCTGGATTCGAGCGCTCTCATCCACCGTCTTCCTCAGGTCCACATCCTGCCAACACATGACACAGGTGAGCTGTGGCCATAAAGAGATGTTGAATTTTTTATTATTCTAATTCATTTTAAAAACAAAAAACAATATTTGCGACATAAGGATGAGCACCACCATACAAGAACTATCCG
>JBBMJM010000016.1:1714875-1725463 GCA_037832705.1 Centriscus cristatus | reverse complement strand
CACACACACACCTACACACCCGTGGTCTGTATGTGCAGGATCTTGTCGTAGATTCCATCGGAGAGCTCGATCACTGCGCGGCTCGCCTGGACCATCTGCACACAGGGAGGCATGAGAACACACATCAGTTTATTTCCAAACACGACGACGGGTCCGGGATCATTTACGACAAAATTAACTTCAGCTATAGGAACGGCTGATTGGTGTCCCTCACTAAACGGTCACATCTTTCCTACAAGAAGCATCGGGGTGGTTGAGAAACGCACATGAATCTGCTGTTCGGGCCCCCACGGAGATGAATGCGACAGCTCTTTTAAAGCAACAGCCACACAAACAATACTGACATGAGGGGCCTGCGGCTGATTCATTCTGGACCCCGCAAAGCCGAGTGTGATGAAAAAGAAAAAAAACAAAAAAAAACTGCACGTTGACAAACAACAGATTAACTGCAGAGCTCCATCCAATTCAATGGCACACACACACACATCATTTCCTGTCTCTGCTTTTCATGCACACACACACACACACACACCACCACCCCCCCAGCACCTTCTTGGGGGTTGAGGTGTGGAAACCATTTAGTCTAACAACATTCAAATCTATGCAAATTGTATTCAGCAGCAGGGCGAGGTTCTTCAACTCTGATGTGCTCGGTTGAAAATGGAAGGACACACACACACACACACACACTCTGGCACAGGTCCATTTAGTTGCGAGATGCACGGCGGTGACAAACAACCAATGTTTATTCAACCTGTCAAAGTTCATGCACCAAAACTGTAATCACAACTTAATGCGTGTGGAAAAGGACTGATTCGGATGATGAGAACGGAATCGGTAGATCCCTGTCGGTGAGACCGTGGGGGAGAAAATACTTCTTCTCAAGGTGTCTTCGATGTGCTAATCAGGGAATGTTAAAGAAGGAAACACTGGAAGGCGTCAAGCAGAGCGCGAGACACAGCTGCGTGGTCCGTTCCTGACACAGCCGGAGGGGGGGCAACGAACGGAAAAAGACAAAACAGAGAGAGAAAAAAAAAAACACCGACAGACATCGACCCACTCACACTGAACGAGTCAGTGACGGTGAGTCGGGCTCACAGAGCGTTTGACCCCCCCCCCGACGCCGACGAGATGGCTCCCTCTCTGGGTCTATTTTTAGCTGAAATGACTCGCTCCTCCTCGGTCAATGAAAGTCTGTGGTTTATTTGGCCGGAAATGTGTCTGGGATCCAGACCGAGGTGATGAAGAGCCTTGTTGCAGCCAGAGAAAATGTTGTCTGCGGCCGAACAATGAGAGGGCGTTTGGAGTCGGACAAAGTGTGAGCTCCACAGGAAGCTGTGGAGGGGGGGGGTCATTGTTTGGGTCCAGCAGACGAGGTGGGAGGTGGTTCTGGCGATTGTCTGCGAGTCGTTTCTTTCCCGTAGCTTATACGTTTGATGATGTGTGAGCCTGTTTACTTCTCTAGAAAACGACAATCAGTCCGTCTGCTGTTTACTCTCCTCCTTCCTCACCATTTCGTAAGTGGAGACGACGCGGCGGAGGACATCAGGCAGGGGTCCCTGAGGCTCCAGGGCGGGGGCGTGGCTCCGGAGGTCGAACAATAGCAGCGGCGTCCCGTCTGGTCCTGACACTCGCGAGCCCAGAGCCAGGATGCACTGCATGAGGTTCGCAACCGCCGACACCCCACAGAGCTCCCGGAACACCGCCACCGAGGTCTGATGAAGGAAAGAGTCAGCGTTAAACATACTGAAGGAAACACCAACGAACGAACGAGGCACGCAGCAGCCCCCCTTCATGGACATTAGTTCTTCAATTCTAGTAAAAAGCAAAAATCCAGGATGAATCCGGGTAAAGGAGAGAAAATGTATGAAGCTTCTTCTTCTTCTTCTTCTCTCCTCCTCCGTGAAGTTTCCTGCTGTTTGTCCTCTGCGCAGCAGCTGATCGCCAGCTGTTTCACTCGCCCCGACAGACGTGGGACACTCCTTCATCATCCGCCTGCAGCTCTCTCTCTCAGCTTGTCAGACCCTTGGTTTTTTCCCCCGTTGCTGCCGTGCGCGCCCTCCACCTGTTAGCAGGGTCCTCCAGCTACCACCACCGGAGAATTCCCCCGCTGAGTTCGAGCGCCAAAGGACTCGAAATATATCACCTTCATATGCTTTGTGAAAATCAATATCCGACTTGGTTGTACATGCCCGCTGGGGGATGTTGACAGTGATGGGTGGGGTTTGGGGGGGGTCACGATACGAATACTAACTAATTCTGACGTACTAAAACGAACTTCTCATGTTCTCAACCCGACCCTCACCTGCATGTTTTCCCTCAGGTCCGTGGCGTCTCTCAGCAGAGGAGCGGCGTTCCTGAAAACGTCATCCACAGAGCGGATTCCCAGGTCCCTCAGAGCAGTGTAGTCCCGCCCCTTCCGGGCCTTCCGCACAGACAAGCCCCTCTTGTGAGGCTTCCCCCCTCCTCTCCGATTGGTGAGAGCCACGTGGACGAAGAGCTTGGCGTGGGGGAGGTCCTCCCCGGTCAGAGACTGGAGGGGCACGTGTCGGTAGCCGGGCTGGAGACACTCCAGAGGGATGGCATACTGACCTGCAGAAGGAGGCACCAGACACCATCAGAAGATCAGCGTGCTGTTGACGTCATCCTCCGACCGCCGACGCCGACCTATGAACTCATCCCCGATGAAGTCATCATCCAGCACCGCGAAGCGGACCATGGCCAGCTCGGGCAGGTTGATCTGGAACTCAAAGCTCTCGTCGAAGATGGGGTTGTCCCCGTTTTGGTGGACTGTCCTGGTGCGGCGCTCCGTGCAGTCGGCCGGGATGCCGTGAATCTCCACAAACACGTACGGATCGACGACGTCGCCTTTGGCCCCGGAACCCCTCGGCTTCGGCAGGTTCTGGCCACTAATTACCTGGGGAGGGTTTGTATTCAGAACACGCAGAGGATGTTTCCCACCACAATTCCTTAAATCAAAAGAACACTTTGACGCCGCTCCTCGTCAGCTGAGGATTTCCGTTTTGAATTAATAATTTCCGAGAGCTTAATCCGTTTTCAGCATAATCCCGCAAACGGGATTTCTGCAGCACATTACAAAATCAAAACCTGAGGGAGTTCACAGTGTCAAAGGGGAACACGGACTGAGTCAGACGTCGTATTCTGTTCGCTAACAAACGGTTCAAATGGGGTGTGCCAATGTCGACCCACCTTCACATGGAGCAGCTGAGGAGACACACCAGGCACGGTGTCGGTGGTGTCCGCGCTGAAATAAGACACCTCCTGTCGCATGATCGCCGGCCGCAGGACGTAGCCGCAGTTTCCGTTCTGTCTGAACCAGGCGGTGTTCAGGTCCATCATCAGTCCCGCTGTCTGAAAATTCAAACATACAATCTGGCAGCCGCACTTCCACAGGTCCTGAGGGTTCATGTTGCTGGAGTCGATGCGCATGGGGCTGGGGTACACCCGAGACAGGAAGTGCTTGTTGTGGTTGACGAAGTCGCCGGGGCTCTCGCCAGCGAGTCGCACAGCCAGGGTCTCGTGGTAGGAACACCATTCCCAAGGCTTTTGAGAGCCGGACGACGTCGGAAAGTCGACGAAGCGGACTGACTTGCAGAGGGTCACCAGGTCTGAGAGCTCCTTCATCAGGGGGAAACGTTTGGGAGGGAAGTGCGGAGGATGGCACTGAGGGGCTGCTGGAGTCGACACACCTCTCTGCACGGGGTCCTTCTCACTCCCTCCGGCCGCTGCTTTGAGCCTCTGACACATCTCGGCGCCCTCGTCCTCCTCGCTCACCTCCCCGTCTTCCGCCTCCCAACCTGGCGACAGCTTCTTCCCCTTCAGCAGGATCTGATGCCTTAAGGCGTGTGGCGACGGGAGGTACGGCTGCTTTTCATCCGGGGGATCCACGAACAACCTCTCGCCTAATATTCCCGCAAGATGCCGCACCATGACTTTCTGCTGTCGGAGCGAACAGTGGTTCTCGACGCACACGATCAGCGGGTACTCCGACGCCACAAACGCAAACCTCGCTATCGCCTCCAACACACAACGCAGGGCCAGCGGCGGGGACAGCGTGTGTCCCGTACACACCACGGGCTCCTCGTCCGGGCCGTCCCACACGTCCACCTCCACGCATCGGCAGCCCATCCTCAGCGCGCGGACGTAGCCCGACACGTCCGAGGGCCCTTGAAGTTGGTCCTCGATGAGGTAGGTGTTGTGGGAGGAGTTGATGAAGTAGTGAGACAACGGCTGGGACATGTCCTGACACACGCCGTTGTGCTCCCTGTCGAAGAGGTGGCACTCCGCCGACGTCAGGTAGCTGTTGAAGCCGTCCAGCGACAGGTAGCCCTGCTGACGGCCCTCCTCCGACGGCTCGTGGGACCGGATGAGCTTCAGGCTGTCCGCCTCGCTCACCTGGAAAGCGTCGGGGTTGGATGAGCAGCAGGAATACCCAGATTGCGTTTGTAAGAATGTGTGAGTTGCTCCTCGTGGCTCTGCGTCACCCACCTGAGCTACACCCTGCTCCGCCTCGAGGAACCGCATCAGGTCTTTGGTGTCCAGGAACTCCTTGTTGCTCGAGAACCGCACCAGCAGGAAGTAAACCTCCGGACGAGTACAGACGTCGTGGAAGACCTCGAAGAACTCCTGCTTGGTGACGAGCTTGGTTCTTCCGGTTGGCGTTTTGTTTTCGCCGTGAGCGTCCGATCCGTCGTCCAGTCTGAGAGCGCACATCTTCTCCCGGACTCTCTGCAGCTCTTTAAACCTGTGCTCCACTTTGCTGCTGCTCACGCCCGGGTTCACGGTCTGGATCAGCCTCATGGCCGCCTGCAGGCAAATGCCCTCCTCGGCGTCTCGGAGTCTGTCCGGGTCGGCGGCAGAGCCGAACAACTGCTCCAACCAGCCGAGACGGAGGCTGTCCTGACTGCTGGCGAGCATGTCCAGGGCGTGTTTGCCGTACTGCATCAAATACCTGCAGAGGAAGGATCACAAACATCACGTCAGGGGTGTCGCTGGGGTGACACAGGAGAAACAGTAGTGACGGGACTGCTAGGATGTGCTGCTGGCACAGGAACAGCTCGACTGATGACTTGTGTTCCTACTGCAGCTGTGCTGTGATGCTGCGCTTGGAAAAAAGTACTTCATGTTTACGGCTGTAAGTAATAATGTGTGTCAGCGTTCATTTTCACTTAGAATGCAAATATAAACCCACAGCTTTAGCAGCCAATATGTTGATAATTTCACTCACCCTTGAAAGCTAGTGCTGCTGAACACCTCGAGGTGAACAATTAATGCCGACTCATGCATGGCGGGCAGGGAGAGTCACTCTCTGCTACCTCTCACTGTGGATTACTGGCCCATGAACATACACCGTAGTTACCAAATTCAAATGATGTATGTAAATCATGTCATCATCCTACAAAGTGAAAATAATTTGAAGACTAACGGGCCAGTTTGTGTGCATACACACATGCGTGTGTTGAATGTGTACACATACTTGCAGATTCCTAATAACTGTCTACAGGATATTGTGTCATTGAAACCAAGTTTCACAATGTGTAAAAAATGCCAGAAAACACATTTACAATCTGATCTGATTGAATGTTTTTGAGTAGTTCCTCAGTAAAAGAAACTATAAACTGAAAATTAAAAAAAAAAACACACAAAAAACGGTGTGGTTAAGAATGAAACCTAACAGTGTGACAGGGCCCCAGTGTGTTGTACCTCAGGCCTGTTACCCAGATATTGGCCACTTCGGCTGAGTTGGCCACCAGGTCCAAGCTCTCATACGTCTCTCCGTAGATGATGGAGAACGCACAGTCCCCTGAAATCTGCTCATACACTCCACTGGTGCGGAAGGTTTCTGTGTTTCGGCCCGTCCGTACCTGTAATTAAGCGTTTGAGGTGCGTCGGAACCGATACAAACAATCCTACTGTTGTCAGTGCCCTGAGGCTGCAGGAATTCATCAAAGCATTAGCTGGAAAGGCAAGATCAGAACGATTTCTGAGGACACTGACCTCTCGTATGGAGTCAAGAACAATCCGAGCTTTGTCTGACTCCTTCTTCGAGGGCTCCCAGCACAGGGCCTGGAGGCCTGCATCTAAAAGGTAGTACCGCTGGTACACGCGCGAGTTAGGACGCACCTTTTTCAGCTCACTCCCCTCAACCTGGAGGCAAAAGATGCACGAAGTGGCCGCTCACGGTCGGTGTTTTCAGCTGTTCACCAAGCTTTGCAGCCAGTCATCGACCAGATGATGCGTTCCATATACGGTTATATACTTAGCACAGGTATGTGGAGCGCGTGTCTTATGTAAGAGGTCACATGGTATCTGACCCACCATGGAGTGGATGCAGTCAGCTGCACTGCTGATCTTCTTCTCCGACAGGCTGCTGCTGAAGGACACCGTCTTCTTCCTCTCCCGGTTGGCACGTGAGCCGCCCTGGTGAGGAGGTAAAGAGAGATAAAGACAGGAGGGGGGAGAAAATGGGAAAAAGAAGACAGAAACAAAGAGAGTTTTCCATTTTTTTCTCTTCAGAATAGACCCCAGAAGGATTAAAAGGCATGTTATCTTATATAACCATACATAAACACAGATTATTTAGCCTACATTAAGCCCCCTCCCTCCAATCTGCTATTGTTTTTTTTATACCAGGCTAAAAGCCTTTGCTTGCCCTTCACCACTACACCATTAATCATTCCTGACGAGACAGAGGCGGCAGCATTCTAATTCTGCGCCACCACCATGACACAGGCAGGCGAAATCAGTTTACGGGCACTCCCATCACAGCCCCTCCCTCTGATATACTGAACGATCAAACCCGGTCACCCCGACCGACAACCTCCTACAAACCGATAAGAGCGCGTATGTGGGCGAACTTCATTCAATCACGGCCGTATCAGTGCCCCGACGAAACCCAATCAAAGACTTCGTTAAAGCTCGTCTACAGCAGGACACCAAATGCAATCTAATTGTGGTTGATGCATCCTCAAGTGTCTGAAGACGCAAACGCCCACGTGCGCCATGCCTCCATTTACTGTGCGTGCTGTTACAACCGAAAAAAATCCAACATACCGTAAAGATGATGTGTACAGTTACTAGTACTGTTATAACAACAACAACAACAACAACAATAATAATAATCAACCCCCTAAAAAATACCCCTGCAGAATAGATGACTGTCTGTTTTGGAGTCAAATGATGTTGTGGAGCCGCAGCACAAACTTTTCTTCATCAGAACCTGAGGAGATTAATAACTTGTGCTGTGTTTCCTGGTGCCCCCGGTACTAAAGTGACCGTGTGGTGCAAACACACATATGTTGTTTTTTTTTCTTTGCTCTGTTCCTCCACTATCTTCCACTGCGAACGCTTGTTTGAACGGGCCTTGAATGAACTTAAGAGCTGACAGATACACATTGTTGCTGTTGTGTCACGCTGCAAGTGACACAGCAAGATGTTGTAGAAATCCGATTCTCATCGTATTCGAAACCAACTTCATGGGTGGTTTGAATCAGATTAGAAAAAAAAAAATCTGATTTCATTTTTCACCGTTCAGATACAACTTAGAAACAACCTGGACATGCTACAAATCACATTTGGGGTTGCACTGTGAATAAGGCCTCGGTGTGGGAAACTCATAAGCAGCCCCACTGTCTCTCATAAACACCGAATTTCAAATCATTTTATTCCATAAACGCTCACGGGACGCCAGCAGGAAGACGCGCGGAATCATCGCTCACTGACTAAACTCAGAAAAAACAGGCTTACGCACAGATGTGTACAGTGCCACCATATCATTCCCGCTCGCCTTTCATGCCGTGCAGTGACAGGAAAAGAAGATTAATGGTGGCCTCAGTCTATATATCTCCCCCTATGCGGGACATTAGCACTAATGGCTCCTCTACGGCTGCATCCAAAAACCAATTGCTGTGCACACGTTGCCCAGTGAGGCACCTTCACATAAATAACCTCCACAGAATAGGTTCGAGATGTAGCCAGAAACAAACACATCACCCTGATGAATAGCCTGGAAACGGACGTCGTCTTTTTGAAAACGCTGCGCCGACGTCAGGCTGTGCCGAGAGAGAGAGAGAGAGAGAGAGCACAGAGATTCGCCTCGTGAGACGTGGGATTCAATCATCTCACACGTGGACGCCATCCTGCGCGGTCACCTCTGTGGGCCGACAGCGTAAATCCTTGGCAGAGGAGACGACAAGAGTCGAAACACACAGCCAGACGATGCTGTTATCGCTGGAGAAAGACAATGACTTTTACCGGCAAGGTCAGGCCTCGGGGCGCAAAGTGAAATAGATGGTTAATAAAACAGTATTCAAATGACACACCGCCGGATCACGGGAGCCGTGTTTTATCTGTTCGGATGCAGCAGTGGTCTCACACACACAGGACTCACTTTTTTTCCCACAGAGGAGAGAAGACGCGTCTTCACAGTACTTCAAAAACAGGAAGCAGCCCATCTGCCCGTCACACAGGACTTCCTGTCAAGTGACACCACATATCTTTTCTATCCTCGCACACTGGCTCCACGTTTTAGATCCTGTTGCTTCGTCCCGTCTTTTGTCCACTCAGGCTTTAAGTAGTTGTCCATACTGTGCACATTAGTAATCATGTTGCATATTTCCAGTTCTCATGTACGTGGAGTACATATAAGTATATATAACCATACATATACAGTATTAGCACATTCAAATAACATTCAGAGTTCCTTAATCTAGTTTAGATTGTATTCTCTTCAAGGTAGTTTTCTTTTTTTTTTTTTTTTTCCACTACACAGATAATGGTGTACAATGTCCGCACATCTGGTTCGGTGCTAAACTGCATTTTTCATTTCCTTCACTTCAGGACACAGTCTGCAGTTTATAAATCTCATTAAACTCGGCAACAGACATAATGTTTGTCGCAATATCAACATTATTCATCACGGGTGAGTCCACCTGCTATGAGTCAATCTATTCTCCTTTCTTTCTTTTTTTTCTTTCTTTTTTTCTATTCTCCTTTCACTGGTGCAAATTTCCCATTTACTCCACATTATACAATCAAAATTAAGTTTTAAAAGACATTGAGTTTATAATGTTGAAATAATTAGAAGCTGTTTGCGATTTGAATTGGAATAATTCACCATCACCTCGGTTTGAGATACTTGTCGTCTTCTTGCTGCGAGTGGACTGGGATGATTGACTTTCCAATGAGATTAGCTTTTATTCTTGAATGAACCGTGTGGTTCTTTTAAGATCCAGTTATGTTCAGCCCGAAGATGAAAGGGATGAACACCACAGAGGAAGAAGATGTGTTGGGGGGGGAGCGGCAGAGGGGGGAGATGCTCACAGAAGCGCTTACACTCGGAATCTGCCCTCAGGGACCCCTACAGCCGTAAGCCCTTATTAACCAGCTGACATGCATGCTTGGTATGATAGATTAGAATCTATGTTTGTGTGGACGCAACATGCACGTTTCCCTAATTGCAACACTTCCAAGTCAGCAGGATGACGATGTCGGCCATTGGTGTGAATCGTTCTTCATCTGCTAATTGAGGCGATTTGACAAAGTGAGATAAACTACTGAACAGAGGGTTGATAATTAGCAGTCAGGATTAAAGCCTTTGTGTGTTGACAACTGGTGACGGAGGAGTAACGAACGGCACACTTCAATCAGGGGGATTTACAGTGACATGATGTATTGAATGTGCAATAGAAAAGAAAGTGAACACAGTGACTGTTGAGAAAAGTTGCACAGTCACATCAGGGTGCTCGATGACACTGGCACATCTATCTGCAAGAGCAAATGTGTGTGTGTGCGTGTGCACGCGTGCAATTAGCCTGAAGCGCGTTTCACTGCTCACAACAGTCTATGGTCTATGACCATAAATAAATCAACTTTTTTTCTGCAGAAATAACAGACTGGCTTCTGTTTCTAAGCAACAAAACAGAGACACAGGACACAAACGTAGTCACTCAATTATACATTGTCAGCAGATTTACACACACGTATCGTCACTGAGCCTAATTGACGAAAAGGTTTGCTTTTATGTCACATGTTCATGTCAAGAGGTGCAAGGACATTCAGATGGGAGCAGTGAGAGTGCTCAGCTGTTCAATGTGAGAAGAGAACGACATGGCAAATGTGGTGGCATCCTCCAAACAGACAAGTACCAAAGCACAATGTCGCCGTTTGAAAGAGAAAATAATACTTTCCTTCAAAAGCTTTAATGCTGCTTTTGTGACGTGAAGCCACAGGAGCGTTGCTTTTGCCCACTCTCTATATGCAAAGTCACGCATCACAGGAAGAATAGTTCCTTGTATTTCTAGATTTACTTTAAATGGCACGAAAAAAAAAGATGCTTAGCATTTCCATAAATTACCTTTTGGAACTCACACGTCGGGCTGAGAGAAAGCAGCAACGTGACTGTACGCTAACAATCACCGTGATGGTACGCAGACTTGCGATAGGCTCTATCATTCTCAGTCCGTCCGTGACCGGCTGTCTGGGGCCGATTTAACGCGGGGCCGACAGTCCGAGGAGCCTGACTGACACTTTAATGCAACTAAAGTGACCTCAGAACGCTCAGGTATGG
>JBBMJM010000016.1:1655562-1669129 GCA_037832705.1 Centriscus cristatus | reverse complement strand
GAAATAGATTTTACATCAATTCATTATTCACACACACTCTGGTTTATATGGTCAATTTATGAATGGGTCACATGGAGTGATGCTTCATGACACATTATTTTGCTGTTTGTCCCTCAAGTTTCTAATTTAACGTTTTCTGGTTTGACAAAGTTTACTTTGCTATTTGTGTAAGTTTAAGTTGTCGAGGTTTTGTCATTGTTTTGAACAAATGTTTGATTGCATGGTGATTGTTGGATTTTCATGGTATGGTTTTGCTTAGGGAATTGTTCTGCAATCATGATTTTTTTTTTTCAGATTAAAAAAGAAAGAAACAGTTGTCCCCCCCCCTCCCATTATTATGCAACATCTGGTTGGATACTGTGATGGCTGTGGGGCTTTTGTCTTTTTCTTGTCTGTCTGCTTCCTGTATTTCAGGCAGTTGGGGGGTGGAGCCAGAGGCTGAAGTCCCTTCCCTGACTGGTTATTGTCCCGTTTGCATCCTTTCCTCACACTGACTGTAGATAATTACACCACCACCCGTATAAGTATCTTACTTACAGTGTAAAGACAATTACATGGGAAATGAAGTTTGTTAAAAATAACACTATTTAAATGTAATAGTGGTGTAACAATTTCAACAGTCTGTTTCAAATGTTGAGATTTGACAACTGCAGCAGCTTCAACACTGACTACTGTTGAACTCATTGGAACATCCTTCAGAAATTATTTTAATTCATTCTGATACCAAATTATTAAATCTTACTGTATTATTAGAAAGTTTATAAAATAATCATTGCTACCTGTTACTTCGCAGCACTGTTTGCTAAATCCAACATTAAACAGCCCACGGTGACATCAACCTTTTTGAATATGGATGTTGAAACTTGATAGCTGCAAAGTCGAAACAATCCAACTTTACTCCTGAGGTGGGAAACGGTAAAGGATGTGCACAAGAAGAGCATGCAATGCAACTCGAATCATAATCTTGAATATTTCCATAATGCAATCGATTAGTTGCTTATTTTTCTAAATTACATAACTCAGTTACATGTAACTATTTGTCACAAAACTGATTATTTATGGTCTTTGTCACCATATGTTCCAATGCACCTGTGTTTTCAGTAAATGCTGGAAGATCAGCTAAAACAGCAGATCACAGCAGCTACAATCTACAATCAGCAAATCAAGTGCTGCATCCATATGTGTTTACTTTCCAAATGGGGGATTATGGATTTAAACTCAACCAATTTCCTAAACTGAACTTTCAGCAGAAGGAGGTAATTAAAGGAAGACCAATGATCTCCATTGAGAGACTAAAAAACTGAGGGATAACACGTGTTAGTTATGATTTATCTGGGCTATTGTTGCCTGTCATCACAACCGAAGTTCATTTTCTCTCCGGAAGAGGGTGCGGCGCTAATGCAACAATGATCTGGATGACAACGGCAGTAAAGGACACGAAGAAGAAGAACGCGAGGCAGCAGCAGAAGAAGGGCGCGAACGCGTCACCTTGCTTTCCAGGCTTCCGTAGATGAGTAACAGTGAGGCACTTTGCGCCAGCTTTGCCGAGCAGGACATAAAGAGGTAAACCGCGTGGTAAGGAGCCAACCTTCAATCATTGCTTGCTGCTGTGTAGTAATGGAATAAAGTGGGTTCGCATGTCCAAATAAACCGTGCAGTTGCAGCCGTAAAGGCAAACAAAGTGTCCGGTTCAAACTAGCTATCTGCGCTGCACAATTGCAGCGTTAATAGCGCCGCCGTTCTACGAATACTTCTGGTGTTTGGTGTTTAAATCAGCAGCTATTGAGCTTACATGCACATCTGAAGTAATGTACATTAAGTGTGTTTAACACGGTCGTTTCCGGTCATGGTATCCAAGCGTGCTGTAGTGCAGAAGTCTTCCTTAAATTGCTTAGGCCTGCAAGGGCCTTTTTTTCTACTGCCATTGTTGAGCATTGGGCTCATTTATTTATGTTTATCTTGCTAGCTTAGCATCACTAAATTATGGTAGTTTCCATCCTTTCTTCATGCAACCTGTAATTATCTAAATCGATTTGTAGTCGATGCTCCCAAGCCGACGTTACGTCCACTAACTTTTGCCCGAATGAGGCCTGTAAATACAACATTAACTTCTCTAGCTTGCTCAAAACTCACCCACCTGCGCGCTTGCGCTAACATGAAAACTTCTAGGGTACCTGTATTGATGTTATGAGGTTAAATGGCTCAGTGTAACGGTGGCTTGAACAGTTTATAAAGTTTTAAGGATTAAGGCTGTTGACTACGTGGATGCGCAATGTGTTACTCCAAAGGACACAAACAGTAGTTCTTTTTCTCCGTTTCAGTACAACATGGGCAAGAAGCAGAACACCAAGGGTAAACGGGATTCGCAGGGGACGTTAGAGCCACCTGAAGAATTTGTTGTGGAAAAAATTCTGGATCAACGTGTTGTGAATGGGAAAGTGGAATTCTTCCTGAAGTGGAAAGGATTTACAGAGTGAGTTGCCTGGAGCATCTGCACACACCCCCACCCCCGCCCCCACCCACCGCTCAGCTGGAAGTGCCTCCCTGTTATGGGGTTGTGCTGTGCTTTTGTCTGTAGTCAATGTGTTTGCATATATATTGATGGCAAGTATTTAAAATGTATATTTTCTAATGGTATCCGGTATAAACGGTGTAAAGGTATGCTGAAGTGTTTCCCTCCACACACACACACACACACCCCTGAACATCATGTTCATGCTTCGCTCCAGGGCTGACAATACCTGGGAGCCGGAGGAGAACCTGGATTGCCCTGAGCTGATATCAGCATTTCTGGAAGCACAGAAGAATGTTAAGGAAAAACCTGCCTCTGTGAAGAGGAAGGCATCGACGGATGAGTCGGAATCAGATGCCAAGAAGAAAGATGTTGTAAGTACGCTCACTTACCCTAAACCTGGAAAACGATCCCACCCCCTGAAATCGTGTATTTTTATAACCTCTGTTTGTTAAATGTCTTCTCGTACGGCCTCTTGTAGCCTGAGAAGCCCCGTGGTTTTGCGAGAAACCTGGATCCAGAGCGGATCATCGGCGCCACAGACAGCAGCGGCGAGTTAATGTTCTTGATGAAATGGTGAGTCAAGAAATAAAAATCCACCCATGTACGCTGCTTGACATATTTTCTGTTTGTGTTTAAATTCATTGGGACATTATGTGCCTGTTAATCAGACACAAACACGATCTAAATACATGAAGGATCCACAGTTACTGTTCCGTCTTTGCTTTCGCTGCAGGAAAGATTCGGATGAAGCTGACTTGGTCCCAGCCCGTGAGGCCAACACTCGCTGCCCGCAGGTGGTCATTTCCTTCTACGAGGAGAGGTTAACGTGGCATTCCTGCCCCGAGGATGAGGCTCAGTAGTACTTCTGTCTGGTCACTGCAGTTCTGTGCACCAGCGGCACCCTTTTCCTCAGGACTCTATATTCTTTCCTGGTTTGCCTTCTAGTTTTATCTCTTTAGTTTGTCTTTCAGGACGTTGTACCTTCCAGTTGTGTGGCAGTTGCGGCGAGCGGCACTGTTGCGTGTTATTAAGCTGAACTGATTGCTCAGATGATGCGTCATCAAAGTCTTCCGTTGACATCAGAATGATTGATGCGAGTGTTTTCATGCTCTATTGAAATGCGATGCCACATTTCTGATTATTTTCTGAAAGGACACTTTATAACACCTGTTATTCACCATTTAAACCACACAAGGTGATTTTTTTTGTCTTTTTGTAGTGCTGATGTTTTGTTTAAAGGTTTGTATTGTATTTGTAAATATGTCCTAATAAAGGTTTTATGTGACCAAATCTTTACTGTTTTTTTTTTTTTTGTTGTTTTGGAAAAGTAAAAATGAATGTGCAGATCGGTCATCAAATCTGATACATACCACAAGCCTCAGTGCAAGTAATCTTTGAATCCTTTTCAGGTTCTTTTTAAATGATGAGCTGTCGTTTACAACAGGTGAAGCTGTGAAATGTTCAGAACATGCAGTGGATTGACCTGGAAACACGAGAGCCATGACATTTTACAATATAAGTGCTTTATTCATCCTGTGAGGGAAATGATGAAAAAGAAAAAGTCTTTAGAGGATCTAACGAAATGAAATGAAGCATAAATGAAGCACATCTAGTAAATCTAAAGCTAGCCGAATGGGTGATGTGGCAAGGTGCCCGCGCCAGAGTACGTACCGTTGACAATGAGCCGTGAGAAACAGCCAGAAGTTTAATTACAGGTTGCAGGATGTAGTTCTGGTCACACAGGTGACCTAATGTTGAGGCGGGGTCAAAGTCGCCCTGCGTTGCTGAACAGGATGAGAAGCAGCACTGAGCTGCTTCTCCCCGTCTTGGTGCGCTCACTGTTTGTGGCAAGTGCCTGTGTGGATGGAGTTACTGATGGACCAATGACTTAATTCCTTCTTACAGACCGTGTGTGACGATGTCAGATCCATTTTAGAGTTTCTTTCCGAGGTTTACAAGTCTTGTTTTGGCCACTCATGACATTACAGAGATCCGTAGGCTGGCAGTGGTGCTGACCCAAGGGTCACGACACCAGTCGGCATGGCAACAGGGTGCGTAGCCTCATGACTGGCATTAGGACCGATCGATGGACTTTGGTCCTTTGTGTATAACTGGAGATGCTGTTTCCAATGCAGTTTGCAGTTTTCAAACGAGGTCCCTTATGGCCCCTGCCCCCGTCTACTGTACGCCTGTATATGATTTGTGATGAAGGAATCTGAGTCTTTTTTTTTTTTATTGGCTCCTTCTTTGTTGCATCAATCAAGTGATACAATCACTGTTTCTATGCAAATGTCCTGTTATCACATCACCAAGTTTATAATCAGCTGCTGCTGAGAGATGAGCCAACCAATGGCCAAACTCATCTAATGCTTAAAAATGCGACTTGGGGCCTCACACTCTCGCGATGCAGAACATTTGTATTAAGATACAAGTTGTATCTGTAGTTTTCCATTGCTAATCCCAAGGCTTTGGTTTCTGATTAACCCGAGATTAAGCAGCCTTTATATGCAAATCACAAAAGATAAAAGGAGCTATCTTGTCAGTTTGGCTGCACTTGACACATTTACTTGATAAAATGTTCCCTTCATAATAAATGGACAGAATTTGAATAATAGGCTTCACTCATAGAAAATAATGTTCTGACAATGGGAAACGAGGCCCCTATGCTGTCATTGCCCCCAGCCAGTATACCAAAGCACGATGTCAATGGTTATTGGAATATTAGTAAACCTATCAGTGTTCATTCAGTCACCTGACCAGCTGACACCATTTAAACTAATCCAGCCTGGGAATCAGGCTGCAGCTGTGCGTTCAGGAGCACACTGGATCTTTGTCTCTTTTGGGCCTATTTAAGCTACTTACTCACAATATACATTGTTTGTTTTTATTTTACATAGGGTTTTTTTTGTTTTTATGTTTTTAAGAGTGTGGCCCATCAGAAGGTGTGGACAAGGTGTGAAGTGCCCCTGAGGAGTCAGCGTTAACAGTTCAGTGCTGCTGAGACTTATCCTGAAGCCGAACTGCTGCGCTCGCCGGGAACCAACAACACTGCTCAGGGAGAGACGGCAAAGGTGGGATCAAACTGTACTGTTCCAACAGGAGGGAGACTAGTTTGTTATAGGAACGTCATTCTACAGCCACATGTGGACTGATTGGTTGGTGTCACTATGGGTTTGAAAAGCTACGTGAGTTTGTGTCAGTATGACAGTTTTATTATTGTAGTGAATGGAACACGATTCAATCCTTTTGTCATAAATCCTAAGCGTTTCCCTTCAGTTGTAACATACGTTCCTGTGAGTAGTCAATATGTAGGATGGCGTGCATCAGTCTCCATTGTCGATTTACTCTGAGCAGATATTTCTCCTCACTCATGTCAGGACTTGCAGGGGCAGATGATCCTGTGTTTGTGCTACACGTTATGTTAAAGTGTGACATTAAACATTTTGCCCAGTCTGTTTTTACTTTTTTTTTTTGAGAGAGGGAGAAATGCTGCATGTGCTTATCCATTAACTTGCATCATCGACTCTGTAAATGAGTAAAGAGCTCGTTGGCCTGTATTACTGCCCATTGTGTCTGAAAGAGGCTTTAGGTTAAGGTGTTTAGAGCTAAGATCTCCCCCTCACATGCTAATGTTTCCACTGATGTAACATCAGCCGCATTGTTTGCAATCATTCTAGAGAATGATTTGTATCCAACTCCCCACCAGACTTTGACTTCCTGACCTGCAGTTTCTGTAACTTGACGTTTTGTTTTTGTCGGTTGTCACAGTCACGGCGGGTTTTGCTGCAGGTTTATCCTTGCACTTTGGAAAAGATTTTTCTGTGTTGCAGGACTTTGTTCCCCCAATGGAGCATGTGCTGGACAGTCTCGCCAAATCTGTGAGTGGTCACACAAGTCTTGTTTGCCTGGTAGAAAACAACCTGTTGATTTTATCGATTTGATTTTTATTTTATTTAGGAGTTCATCACCATTTGTGTCCAAAACCCAAGACTTCATAAAGATGATCCCTGGCACACACATGTCAACTATGAAATCAGTTTGACCGTGAGTGGACTTGCTTCATGCCAATGAGCTCCTGGTCTGTTTCAACGTATCCTCAGTTCTCTCTGAAATGTCTGTTCAGACCAATAGCATGTGTTTTCGAAAGAAGACCTCCTGCGTGAGACGGCGTTACAGCGAGTTTGTTTGGCTGCGGCACTGTCTGGAACAAAATGCCCTCATCATGTACGTACACGTGTTTGTCCTCCAGATATTATGTTCTGTCTAGATTTATAATCCATCATGCACAAGTGTGTTTTATCCTCCGTCCAGGGATATGCCCAAACTTCCACCCTGGAACCCTTTCTTCAGCCTGAAGAACACGGAGCAGGTTACCCAGAGGATGAAGGGGCTGCAGGAGTTTTTAGAAAGGTGAGTTTCACTGCAGCCCTTCAGCCTTTGACAGTTCACTAATCAACCAACCTGATTTTCACTTTTCTCCCCCCAGTGTTCTCTATACTCCACTGTTGTTATCAGACAGTCGACTCCATCTGTTCCTCCAATCTGACCTCAGCGTCACAAAGATAGAGAAGTGTGCTCGTGGTAAGACCAGTTTCACTGTGGCTGAGGCCATCCAGCGTTCAGGCAGTGGTTTCATCAGTAGACTAGGGGACAAGGCCTCCTGTGACTCAGACTGTGAAAGGTATCGACCCAGTTACGAACTTCATAAAATATGTCTCGCTGAATTAAATACTGACTCGACCCTCCTGTGTTTGCCCTCCTTGTAGCAGCTCTTCATCATCGTCTGGCTTCGGGCTCAGTGTGGACACTCCTCAGCGGGGAAGCCCCATCCCTTTCTATGAGTCCTCTGACAGAGACCCAGAGTTGTTCAGCTGTCCCTCGGCAAAGAGCAGCTGATGGAGCCTTGAGGCGCACCAGTTGTATTCAGCGACATCTTCGTGTTAACCCATTTGCACCAGAGCTGATGCCTTATTGACTCCTTAAGAGTGAAAGGCTTCCTTTTTACCAGTTGTTGGACTCCTTATCCCCTTTGCATGTTTTATTTAATGTTTACTTTTGTCTTAAAGCAGTTCCTAAGCCATTTAATCTGTACTTGGAAAAAATATGTTTTGTGTTTTAAAAATATATAGTGACTCTACCTTTATATTGTGAACTCTTAATTAGTCCCATTGTTTATATTTTTATTTGCACTGACGCTGTACTGAAGTTGGCACGAGATGTTTTCAATTGTAACCATGCGCTTCTTTTAGAAAAATATTTCAGTACTTTTATGATTTATTAATGGATGAATAAACTCTTTCAAAGAAAAGGTACGTCGACATGTATGTGGCCGGTGCTTTGATGGAACCTGCACAGATGTTTCATGTGGTGCAGAAGTTGTGCACTGTTTAATCAGCTCCAGTAGAGGGAGTGTTGACATCATCAGACCCTCACCTGAGCAGACAGGGTCTGCAGTAGAACACAAAGGTCTGGAAACTGCGTGAATGTCTGACGGATGTACCGGGAGTGTGTAAACAAAGAAAGAGACCCCCAACCCTCTTATTTTACGTTTGCTGCTGTCCGTCATGGCTCTGAGTCAGGTTGTACCATAAAATTCAGTTTTAGCTGTAACACTGAAAAGAGGAAAATTCTACAGTTTTCCTTATTTCAGGATTAACGATATTAAACCTCTGGAGCGAGACCCTGGTCTGCGCAGGAGACTGAACAATGTACTATTCTTCCTTTAGAGATGCTCCGGTTAACTGCTCTGAAGAGCGGTTGTACCATGACCAAACACATTTCTAAATCTAAGGTGTTTCTTGTGACCTTCATTATTGTAAGTTTGCTATCTCTGTCTTCAGAGTGTGAACATGCAGTGGGAAGTGGTCCAGAGCTGCGTTGTGTCTTCGTGTCACAGCTTTCTCCAGGTGTGATGGCCTAATTTCGAGACGACAGCAAATTAATGGAACTATGACAGATAGGTGACTCTTGGGGATCACCTGCCGGAGATAAGACAGGCTCAGACCGCACGCATGTCACAGGGATGTGGGTGGCTGGTGGGGATGAAGGGCGGTGTGGACGCACCGGACAGCTCTGGAAATTGGAAGCTGATGACACAGGCAAAGCAGACACACTTTCTTCACAGCTGTACAGGAGTGGGGCCGGGCCGAACGGTTGGACCCAGCTGGTCCTGCGTGTGTCCTCTTCTCTCCTTCCCCTGGATGGTGCTGTCTCCCTGTGCGCTCAGACGGCCATAATGGAGCTGTCACTGACGTACAGACACACACACACCAGCCTCTGAGCTTTATTCACACAGCAAACAGGACGCGCAGCGGCGGCGTGTCTGACAGCTGTGGACACAAACGCACACTCGCTGCTGGGGGAAGCTGTGGATGAGTGAGCATCCTCCGGTTTCCTCCTCCTCTGTCATTTCCCCGCTGGTTTCCGGTTGGAGAGGTCCCCATCTCTGTTTGTTGTTAAGGGTGACCTTATCAGCGTGGCCTTCTGATGGGACACCTGCACTGACTGCCGGATTCAGAGTCAGTCAATTTTCTGACAAAACGAAATGCGGCTGCAAGCAGTGGCATCGTGTCTGTGTGTGTGTGTTTGCGTGTGTACAGGCATCTGCTTTGTTTTTTTTTTAGGGGGGGGGCATCTCACATTTGGATATGGACTATTCACCGTACATGTCTATTTCAGCTTGGTAATTTATAACTCAATTTCCAGTGCGCACTGAAGCGCGTCATACCTCCAAAACACCAAACAAAGCCCCAACCCACTTGTATTTCAAAGCAATTAGGGTGTCCACTGAGTTGTGAAGGGACCACGGCGCCGTTGCTCTGAGCTTGTGTGATATTTTTAATTGTTAATTTTCTGTCGCATTAGTCAACTTCAGCGTCTGCGGACAAGTGACCAGGTTCCTCATGACGTGACACGGTACACGCCCTGTTTTTGATGCAGCTCTGTTTTAAATCGATGACTAAAATGAGGGATTTTTCTCCCTAAACCATTTTAATATATATATATATACGTAGAAGTTTACGAGTCTGAATCATCAGCTCATTTAGACTTTCACCTGAAGCCACTGTAGGAACGACTTCCCCTTCTTGACCCTACAAAAGTCAACAATGACAAAATCCATACGAGCAATTAGCCGACGTAACTCTCACTCTCTCCACTGCATCTTTCCATATCTCATTTGCCTCTGTGTCGCCTCATCTCTGTATTTTGTAGTTAGTTAATTATCTGGTCTTTTTGTTTTTTTGTTTGTTTTTCTGCTGACATTGAAGACCTGGCTCGCCGTACCTCAGACGTCCAAACTCCTGAGAAAGGAGGTCTGGATGCCGACCTCGCAGCCGACACTCCTCCCTCTTTAATCTCCTTCGAGCTGGGAGAGCAGTCAAAGTCAAAGGTGACGGCTCACATTGTATTTCTGATTATTACCTCTAAAGTGCTGTTGCATAGTGTATCATTAAAAGTCAATGTGTCTCCTCTTTCCCACCTCACCCTGCCGCTGCGAGCCTAAAACACACATACTCATTTTGCACGCTTGCCGCACATCAGCCGCTGTTTAACTCCTAAAATACGACCCGTGTGCAGATAAATGTCACCGGGCCATCTATCTGTAAGTGTTAAAAGTCGGCTAATGGAGATGACATATTAGCAGCCTAAATGACTGCCATAAAAACTCCCTCCATACCTTGCAGCGCCACCCGTGCTGTGACTGCAATGGGATGTGGCCGTGGCACTGCAGCTATCTGTTCACAGACAGACGGAGAGGAATGGAGAGTGATGTCATATCTGGACCGAGTTCTTCACATTTAATAAATTGGGATTGCAGCTGACCACTAATAATCACACGCACACCTACGCTCTCCCAGCAACACTTTCAAAGTAATGACCACCTTTCACCTTTGACCTTCTGTGGAGACACTCATCCGGGGGTCAGCTTTGTCCGTGTCAATTTCTGTGTGCGTCAATAACACGGCTGCCTTCGCAATCAATACTCCGGTTCAATCCTACTTGAGGAGCCTCTGCAGATGCACGTTCACCTCCTCGTTCATCCCTTCTATCTCCTTATTAATTACCCTTCTCTCTCCATGCGTGTCTTCCTCTCTCTGAGTGAATGGAGCAGTTGTAATTGCTTCTCTCTGGAGCAGTTACAAGCGGCACAAAGGAACTGTATAAGAACCACATTTGCATTCAAGATGAGCTGAGATGAAGCGGGGGGGTGGGGGGGGGCTGCCCTATACAGAGCAGCCGCACTCTCTCTCTCTCTCTCTCTCTCTCTCTCTCCCTTCTCTCATCTGTTGTCCCCATCCCTCGCTCCACCTTATCTACTCCTGCCACCCCACCTCCTCCCTTTCACAGCATGGCTCCCCTTGCATTGTCTTTCCAGAGAGTTCCAAGGTCGAGGGGAGCTTGCTCATCAGAGCAGGGGGATTGTACAGTTAGCTCTGGTATGGATGAGCTAATTTATGTGTGTGTGTGTGTGGGTGGGTGTGCTGGAGGCCTGCATATGTGGACATAAATGTGTAGAAATATGTGGTTGCTCTGGCATGTGGCAGTATTTCCACTGGTGGATAAAAAGAAAAAAGTGGTGGGTGGGGGAGGGGGTTAATTAAAACCTCAAAAGCTCAGAATTGCATTTTTTTATGACCGCAAATTTCTCATCGCCTCTCAGACCTATTGCCCATCACTCTCACTCACTCAGCACACACACATCTCCAGGGGGGGCTGCTCCTTTCCATGCTCAATAAGCATTACTCTTTTGTTTCAGCATTTTGATCAATACAGTTAAAACGCCAAACCGAACATAATTAGGTTTGCGATGGCGCCCTCTGAGAGTGAGTAGGCTTCACCTGGGGAGGTGCTCACCATTATCATAATCACCCCGTGTGCATGTGTGCTTACTGCACGCAGCATGATCTAATAGAATTGACAAAGTGCACATCAGGACACAGATTAACGGAGAACTTTTATCATCTATCGGTGGATTTTAGCAGGTGATGGACTCGCCCATTCCTTTACATCCACCCCCATTTCCGCTCCCATCATCATTTAGACAACCTTTACAATACATCTCTGCCGGCAGGTTCATTTCAATATGTTATAGGCCACCTTAATCATTTTTATTGGTTTATTTACTCAGAACAATACATAGATGGCGACTAAAGAGATCATAAATTGTCCACAATTACCATTATACACAGAGAAATGGGTCTCTTTTGTGCAATAATCCGGGGTAAAAACCTTTGTAAAATCCATCTCAGACTGTAACGAGAGGATGGCTGCAGGCACTCAGTGCTCATTTACTCCCACGCATTACATTCATCCCGGACTAAAACCAAACCAAACCTTAAGCAAGCTCCGTGCATCTATTTGTGAACCAAATTCATCATCTGAGCCCAGAAAATACAAAAGTGCAAAAAAAAAAAAAAAAAAAAGTATCACCCGTGTCAGTGTGCAACATTGCATTTATGTTTAATCATTTATTAAATGATTAAACCTTGACTTTTCTAATAAAATGCTTATATCCTGGACAGTCTCCTGCCATTTAAGGAGACTGACTTAAGGAGATTTCACAGTTCCAACTTGCCTATTGTCAGAAAGCCGCAGTCGATAACATACATCCTCTATCTTGTTTTTACTCCTTCAGCGTAAAAGAGCTGTTAGCTTTAGGGTCACTGTCAACACTTAGAGGGGTTGGGGGGGGGCAAGGCCAGATGACCCAGTCAGGGTTTACATCAACACAGATGGGAGTTGAACTGTCTATTTAAAGAAAATATGGCCTGAGAATGTGTGAAATTTCATCACTGCTAACTTAATATGATGTGTGGCAGAGTGTCTGCGTGTGCACGTTTGTCGATGAGCAAGTAAGAAACTGAGAGGGGGGGGGCAATAAGTGGGAGAAATCCCAAACTCTTGCTGTTTGGGGGGATAATTTCAGCCACGAGACATATGTTGTGCATGTGTATGCATCTACAAGCAATTTGTGTGTGTGTGTGTGTGTGTGTGTGTGTGTGTGTGTGTGTGTGTGTGCGTGCGCGTGTGGAGGATTTAGACCTATCATAAAGGAATTCTCCCCCCCAGCCCGTAGCTCATCCTGACACTTTTATGCCTTTTTATTTTCAGGCCCATTGCAGCCAAGCCCAGAGATGTGATTTATACTGCCTGGCAGCATGGGCACTGCAGCAAGAAAGACAGATGGAGGGAGGAGAGCAGGGGGAGGAAGGATGAGAGGGGTGCGTAGGAGATGCTGAGGGAAAGATGGGGAGAAGAGTCTGTGGGAGGAGGTGTATGTGTGTGTGTGTGTGTGTGTGTGTGGGGGGGGGGTAATAAAACAGAGATATGGGGAGGACAGGGTCAGAAGAAGAGAGGAGAAGAGATGGAAGGAAGGAGAACGGAGGTCGAGAGAGGAGCATAGATCGGCTTTTGTTGCGACGTGCTCTCCCCTCATCTCCCTCTTCTCCTTGCTGCATCTCTGCCACGTTGTCACCTCTACATCTCTCTCTCTCTAATGAGTTATTGGCCCTGTCTGACTCAGGAAGAGAAGCCCCATCTCTCCACCTCTCTGGCGCCTTGACAGCCTAAATCACCCTCCTTCCCAACAGCCCCCCACCCCCTTCCTCTATCCCCCCCCCCAGGCGACTAGGACACTCCTCCGACTCTTGCTCGCCTCAGGCCTGCTTAAGATGTGTGAAATATTCATGGCGCTCCCATTGATTGCAATAGGAAGCGTTGGGAAGTGGAGGTGGGGGCAGTTGCTGACGGGCTCAGGTCTCAGGCTATGACGAAGACAAGGAAGCTGCCACCTACCAAGAGACAGCTCACTTACCGGGAACATGGAGGGGGGGTTGGTGGGTGGTGGAGACAAGTAGACAGAGGTGGTGGACAGAGATGGCGGGGTTGTGTGTGTGTGTGTGTGTGTGTATGTTGGAGACACCTGCCAGCCAGTATGGTGGTTGCACTGTCTCTGCGCTGTAACATCCCTCTCTGTCACCCAGCCGACTGAGAGGAGATGAGCTGCCATGCCTGGTGTCATTCATCCATCACCGAATACAGCGCACGTGC
>JBBMJM010000016.1:1480366-1496167 GCA_037832705.1 Centriscus cristatus | reverse complement strand
CGCCCCGAGGCTCTATAATCATCTTTCTAAAAGTGTTCAGACGAAACTGGGAACAGAATGTCATTTCGAGGACTAATGTTTAGGAATTCTTAACATATTCCATCCTCGCCTCTCGGGTACACACGGTACCATTCTCTGCCCAAAGACAGTAATTCAATAGATGATGTGCCATCCTGACTCTGTGTCATATTAGTGAGGGTAATAATAACAATATGTAGGAGAATCAAATGTTTTATGTTTCTTTGCATGGAATCAAAATACTTTTTCTTTTCAACAGCTCAGTCACTGGGTCCATGTCTCCTGGCAGCACCTCACAAATTCTGGCTCGAAAGAAAAGAAGAGGAGTAAGTGGATTAGAGCTTCGCGCTGACCTTTATGATCTCGTCTCCTAGGTTGGCACTGAACTTCTCTTCGCTCTCCTTACTGTGTAGATCATAGAAAAAAGGCGCAGGGACCGAATCAACCACAGCCTGTCAGAGCTGAGGAGACTGGTGCCCAGTGCCTTCGAGAAACAGGTAAGTGCTTGAGTTCAAACGGTTTCCTTTGGGTGGGCTCCAAAACACCCCTACATCTTCATGTCATTAACTAACTTGTAGGTCACATTCTCCTCAGGGTTCGTCCAAGCTGGAGAAAGCAGAGATTCTTCAGATGACCGTGGACCACCTTAAACTCCTGCATGCTATGGGAGGAAAAGGTTAGATATCTTTTTTGTTGCTCTTACGTTATGAAATTATAATTCCAGATTTATCGACAGTATCACACCACCAAATTACAAGAAAAGGTATAGAGCTGCGTTCCATTCACCCAGTATTTTTTCATCTGGCAGGATTCTTTGATGCAAGAGCTCTGGCAATTGACTACAGGACCTTGGGCTTCAGAGAGTGTGTTGGGGAGGTGGTGCGGTATCTCAGCTCCCTTGAAGGGGAGTCTCCAGACCCACTCGGAGCCCGCCTCGTCTCCCACCTCTCCCATTGTGCAAGTGAGCTAGATCCTCTCCTATTGCAGTCACCCCCAGCCTCCACATTGGCCTTCTCTCCTTGGCCTTGGACGTCCTTTCCCCACATCACCCCTACCTCACCAGCCTCCTCATCACCCAATTTCTCCAACGGGCGAAGGGAACTAGCCCTGCTGAGGAGCTACTCGACACCCACCTCTGCCCGCCTCGCCCCGCTGGCTGCCTGCCAGCAGAACACATCACCACTCCTTGCACCGACCCTTCATAGGTTGCCAGCCCTCACTGCGTCCCCGGCCTTAGGCCCCTCCAGGCCAAGCCAGCCGTGCCCACACAATGCCTCAGGGGCCTCGCCTCTTCCTCTCCTTACCCCTTCCTCTTCTTCTCCCTCTAGTACCTCCGGTACTTCATCGGCTTCTGCCCCAACCCCTGTCTCTTTCCGACCTTTCACTCCTCTGGCATCTCCTACAGCCCAGCGCAGGGGCTTGAGTGGGTCTACCACATGTGCACAGGCGTGGGGAACTGAGATCGGAGCTTTCTAAGGACCAGCTCTGGTTTTGCCTCCCAGACAACCTCTGCTCCGTACACATGCCCACCATGTAAACATGCCAAACATGTTTCTGTTGGGTAAACAATAATGGACATTTAAAGACGGTTCTCTTCCTCTAAGACATTCCGAAGGCCATATCACAGGGTGACATTTGAGAAAATCCCCAATAAAATGTTCAAAGGAAGATCTATTTATACTGCACATGGCAAAGAATGCTTTGGGGGAAAAAGAACACCATAAAAACAACCTTTGATCGTGTTTTCACTGCATCTGTGTTCTGATTGTAAGATGAAGCAGCAATACAATATCTGCAAAAGGACGCTGCATGTTTTCCCCTTCATCATCTGTATTAGTCTGCAAACACTGCTTCCATGTGTCCCAGATGTAACACCATGGGTGTCTGATCCGCTGCCAGTGAAAGCTGATGGAAGCCGAGGCCATACGCCTGCAGAGAACAAACATTGCAGGAGCTGGTGATGTTTTAATGATGCTGCAGCGAGGCCAAAGGCCATAGCGCTTGAATTATCAGCCCCTACCTATTAATGTTGCTATCATACCAGCTGATGTTTCCCCTGATGACTCTTTCCCTCCAATCTTGAGGTATGTCCTTTGTTTGCATCTGAACAATAGGCAGAAAGCTAAGCCCGGCGTGAAGGGGAGGGAGAGGCCGAAAGAAGAGCAAACTATGGAAAAAGATCTGAAGGGCTGTGGTTGTGTGAATGATTTGACGTTGACGGGTGGTCGTGGTGGTGGAGGGCGGGGGGATAAATAACAAAGTAATAGTGTGAATCACAGAGAGTTGGCCATTATGTACAGAGTACACAATAAACCACAGAATAGTGATGGATGACAGCTGTTTTTTTTTCTCAAGAGGATCAGCATAATTGTGCCGTGCTTCACCAAAATGGTTCTGTGGGGATGAGAGAGCTGAAGAGACTTGTGTGTGTTTACTGGTGCTTTGATCCACTTCAGGATGTAATGTCTGTGGTCTGTGGTCCAAAAATGTGTGTGTTCCATAAAGTGCACATTGTTTATTTGAGTGAGTGTGCTAAAGCCAATCTCATGCGCTTGTTGACCCTGGTGTGTGTGTTTGTCTGTGCCTTGTTTTGTGTTTGTCGTGTGTGTGTGTGTGCGTGTGCGTGTGCGTGTGTGTGTGTCATGTCTTCAGAGCTGGCGTCAGGACTGAACCGCGGTGGTAGTGTGCCTCTCGTGCAAGGCCTGCTGGTGGTTAGACGGACGGTACGATGGTGGAATGTTTGTGGATTGCGCATGCGGACACACACATGTGTGCACACACCAGACAAAAACACAGACACACACAAGCTGGTTGGCAATACTGTGGCCTCTTACTGGAGGAGCCAGAGTCACCACCACAACTTCCAGAGGGAACAACCACAGTCACACTGCACTGGGTTTCCCACGGGGAGGGGAGTCTGGAGGGAGCAGAGAGCGCAGTGAGGGAGGGAAGTTAACCATAGAGTAAGGAAGTGCATGTGTGTATGTGAAAGTATGTATTTGAGGAAAGGGGCAGGGGCCAAAAAACATGGAAGGAGCGTTAGAGAAAACACATATTCTCTGATTTAGAAGTAATTATGATTGACTATGTGTTTTCTGATTATTTTACATTTGATGGAACAACAGCTAAACAGATTAAACAATAAATGACAAGGGAAATTAAAGAGATCCATCCAGCTGAACAAGTGTGTGGAAATAGCAGAGGTGGTGTATGTTAGCTCCGCCTCCTCTGACCTGGCTCAGTTCAGCAGATCCTGAGTGGAGCCTGTGAACCCCCACGGCCAGATACCAGACAACCTCCGCAAAGGTGAAAGCAAAGAAAAAAGCAAAGTGTGTTAGCAAGGAAATAACAAACAGAGTATGGTAAATAAAAGGGAAATGCAAATGATGGATATAAAATATGTATGTCATTACACACCAAATGTGCTCAAAACAACACAAGGGTTGGGTTGCTTTGTTTGTATGCACGTGAGAACATGATTTTTTGTTACAAAAACAGATTTTATTGATTAGACACAAATAAAAACTGATGTATTTACAGAAATGTCACATAATCTGAACATGCATGAGACTGTAAAAGGGACTTGAAGGTCAAATGCATTCAGAGGAGTGCATGCATGTGCACAAGCTCAACTTGCACATTACTTAAAACAAATGATCTCCTGAGTGGCCAAGCGGATGAGCTGGTTGAAGTCAAACTGGATGTATTTCCTCCAGTAGCGCCTGTCTCTGCCATACGTTTGAGCGGGATAGCACGGACTACCTGAAAAAGATTTTAAGCAACAATAAGACTGAGACACAGGAAGTTGAGAATCAACAATAAGGTTAGTGACCTGGTTTATCATTAGCTCCCTATCCTGCCATCAAGGGTCAAGTTTGTCTCCTTTCTTTTCTCTGCATTCGTTTGCTTGTGACATTTAGACTCTACTCAAACACAATCTGTTTGGTTGCTATAGCAATGACACTAATTGGGCATAAGGATGTGTGTTACTGTTTATCATGTGTGGAAAACCTCTTCTATAGCTTCAGCCTCATAGTACAACAGATAACATACAGCCCTTTTTTCACACAATTACCCTCTAAAGCCCTCTAGAGGTTAAGACCAGTCATTACAGTTCACCACCTCCACTCAAGCTACTTATCAATCGATGCAGGTCCGAAATATAAAAGTTAGTCTGGAGAAACCAAATATTACTTCACAGTGCGATGTTAGTGTGTTCCCTTTTTCTCACCGATGCCATGAAAGATTCGAGCAACAGCTCTTCCTGAGAACTTCTCATCACTTCGGTTGGAAAGAAAACTTCGTATGTCAGCCCTGATCTGATTCTCCCAGTCCAGCAGCTACAAATGCAACAGACAAGTCAGTACAGCACAGAACGTTCAAAGATACACGCACACATCAACACTGTGTGTTTAACCTTTATGTGGTCGAGCTCCTCGGTGTCCACCGGTGTGCGTGTGTGGTCCCTGTCTCGCCTCTTGTCAAAATACTCTGAGAGATGGTCTTTCAGCCGAAGGCTGCGACTCTCATCTAAATCATCTACGCACGACAACACATTTCGGAAGGCAACACTGGAAAACAGTCGACAAACAGACATCAAGAAGACATACAGGAAGCTTCTTCTGCAGTTCTAAAAGTTTTATAATGTATTATAGTATATTCATATTTTACTCATTCAACATCGCCCTCTCCTGGCACAGTCAGTTATTACTGGCACCATGAATTCAGTTGATCTGGTACAGTGGTAAAGTACCGCACAACAGGAGCAGATGTTGCTTGAAATCAGTGAAAGAACTGTTCATTCCTGATCCACCTTACTGTGAATACCTTTTGAAGGCCTTGAAGCAGGCAGTCAACTGGTAGAGCTGTGACCTCTCTTGTTCTTGCACTCGATTATGGAGGAACTGACACACTCGGTCCATCTCCTCATCAGTTAAGTCACCATAGGAGCGGAAGTAGAAAGAGGGCGAGGAGAACTCCACATGGATCCCACTACGTCCGCCAGCTGAAACATTCACACAATTAACGGTCTTCATTAATGTGAACAGAATTTTTACTGTGCAGCATGATGAAGCACACACTTCTATCAGTGGCCCACTGCAGCTGCCTGAGTCCTCTCTTCACAACTGGGAGCTGCCATCCCATAGTGTCCGCTACCTCGACAACATCAAACTCCACCTGGTCACACGTCTGAACTTGTTTTCCTGCCATTTTTTGTCTGGCCAGCACCACCGCAATTGGAGGGCAGCTGTAGAGAGAGAATGAAGCGTAGACAGATACTGTACTATCTCTCCAGCTGGGGGGGGGTTTAAAGCCAAAGCTTCTGAAAAACAAAGTGACTTTTCATACATTTTAGTGATTTTCTGGAGCTGTCGTGGTCCATCATAACAGCTGACTTTACATACGGACAGGGTGGAGTGGAGAAGTTCTACAAAACGCTGAGGATGCAGCTCCAGGTAGCAGAGCAGCGTTTCCACACCTGTAACACACAGACACTTGACAGAGAAATAACCACAGACACCATGGCTCGACTCACGGTGGTTCTGCTCACCCTCCTCTGTGATGTCCAGAGCTTCGACAGTGTCCTGAATAGGAATCGCTCTCTCATGGGTGTGACATGTTCGCTCTCTGGGCCAATCACCAGCTCCCATTGCCTGCATATCCTGGGGTTTCCCTGAGCCCTCTGTATCCTCATGCCCAACTCGCTGCTCCTCTTTCTCCTCGTCTTGTTGCTGCGTCACGTTTTCCATTTTTTCTTGGAGAGAAGCTTCTGACTCAAGATGTGACACCTTTTAATGAGAAACAATGAGAGTAATGTTAAGTTAATAATTCGCGCAAAACAATTCATGTGACAAGTATTTCGTTAAAAAGATCAGTGGTTGCAGAAATGGGTATATACAGGACTTCACTACCCATAATGCTCAAAGCAGATGTGAAGATATGCCATGAAGAGTAATTTTTTTTTTTTTTCATGTTGCTGTTTGCAGACAGCAGCAGCTAAGGTACAGTATGTACTTTCAGTACGTAAACATGTTGGAGTTGAAGTAAAAGTCTAGTAAGACTAAACTGCTACATAATTATTCATTAATTGTCAATAAGAAACAAATCACTTGTTTTTAAATGTTTCTCTGCTTCAGCTGGTTCTGTGTGTGTGGTGAATGCAGACGATACCATCTCCTGCTCAGCAGGGGGGTTGAGGGAGCTTTCCTGCTCACATATCTCCATCATCTCCAACAGCTCAGAGTCTTCAATGTCCTACAAACACATAAACAGACGTTTTCACCGTTGTTTCACAACTGATTCATACATCTGTACCCGAGCTGAGCTACCTCAACAAGCTCCTGTTGTTTCTGGTGTATCAGTTTACATTTGCATGGCGGGAAAACCTTCTGGACCAGTCTCTTCACTGAGTAGAAGTCCACTGTGTCTGCGTATATGTGACGTCTGAGCTCATGGAGGTCTGTGCCCTGAACACAAAACCAGAGGCATCAAATTCACTTTTAGTGATTTTTATCCACGATGAGGACAAAATTAGATGTTCACAGCTTTGTTTCTACCTGAGGAGAGTTCTACATACCTCAGGGTCGAGGAAGAGGTGACAGTGAGCCGGTTCTCCATCTCTCCCTGCTCTCCCAATCTCCTGAACATAGCTTTCGAAGCTCTGTAGAAAGAATCTATGAGTAAGAGAGTTCCTTTAAAAAAACGTTTCAAAACAAAGCAAACCTCCTTCCACCTACTTTGGGCATGTTGTAGTGAATGATGCCACGGACGTCAGATTTGTCGAGGCCCATACCAAACGCCACAGTGGCCACCACGATTCGCAGCTCCCCACACATGAAGTTGTTCTGAACTCGACGACGTTCAGATGCTGAAAGGCCAGCATGGTACGACTCCGCCTGCCATTTCAGCGGTTTACGGATCTTCTTCCTGGCTAGATACAAAGAAGATGAAACCGTTGAGAAGGTGAAAACTTCTGCAGTTTCTTTCCCCGGCCCTGCATACACACCTAATTCTTTCTTTCTTTGTCCTATGGGGTTGCTTTGTGTTTCACTGCTACTGCTGATTTGGGGGTTTTCCTTCACTAGCACCCCCTGTAGACAGGTCCTCAGTAGCGCTGCCACACGAGTAGTCTCCTCCCTTCTGGTGCAGTAGACAATAACTGAGTCCAGACAACCAAAACGATCACCTTTTAACAGCGACACTAAAGCCTACAAAGATGTAGAGAAGAGACAAGAGAATTAGTTGGACCAGTACTGAGTATTTCCCTTACTAGCAGCACTCTAACCATCACACCTGATCCTTCTCTCTGTCCATGGACACAGACAGATGCAGGTTGGCAGGAACTGCCGCAGACCTGACTGCGATGCCGTCCTGATCACTGATGCCCAGATGTTGCGCTATGTCCAGAGCAGTGGACAGCGTGGCCGTAGCAGTGAGTCCCAGCAAGCACTGCACCCCCAAGCGCTCCCTGAGGACCTTCACAGTTCGTATACATACACTGTCAATTGCGTTGCAATGACAGGTCATGAACAACAGCAATCACCCACTCACCTTACACAGCCTCAGGTAGCAGGGTCTGAAGTTGTGTGACCACTCTGAGACACAGTGGGCTTCATCTATACAAGCAAAGGCCACAGGAGGGAGCTCCTGAGCAGAGGGCAGACACCCTGAACCTGAACTGCCTCCACCAACTAGAGCCTCCGGGGAGAGGAGCAACACACACACCTGACCTGACTTCACCTTCACAAACACAAAGCAGAGCACGTAATCTTCACTGACGTACTTGTTTTCGTTCATTTGTTCCTGAATGTACCAAATCCGGTGATTTGTTTCATCCAGGATCGTGCTGCTTGAGTTCCACAGTTGGGTATCTACAGTAAAAGCGCGGTACCTTTTCTACCACAGCTTCTCTCTGTTTCATCGTCATGTTGGAGTGGATACAGGCTGCTCTCAGCTTGGCCGGCACACCAGAGAGCTACACACAGAAGAGGTGTACATAACAGAAAGTAATAGCAAAATAGGTCTTATAGTCTGGTTTCTCCACGTCAAAGACAGGGAGGATGTGTACCTGGTCATCCATTAACGACACGAGAGGTGAAATGACCAAAGTGATGCAGTTCGATCGCTGAGCATAGATGTACGCTGGCAGCTGATAGCACAATGATTTACCCATCCCTGTTGACAGGACTACAAGGGTGGAGAGACCTACAGCAGGACAGGGAAAGTATTCAGTCACAGGTGAATAGGAGTTTGTAGAAAATGTGTGAAGCCGGCAGGTTTCAGTTAAGCCTGCATTCCTTATCAATAAAAGGCAGATAAAGTGTCCTTAATACACAATAGATCCAGACATACAGAACATGTGTACATGTACAGGTAATGAACCGACTCTGAGGTTGTAATTACCCGACAGGATCCTCATGATAGCTTCCTCCTGTCCAGGTCTGAACGAACTATAGCCGAGGTCTCTCAGAGCAGCAAAGACCTCAGATGGCGTTTCTGAACAGATACACACAGACACACAGTTAGGGTCTCTATCCGTAGCAGGGGGACACAGTAAGGAAACTCGGTCACCTTCATGTACACTCTCAGTGATGTGTCATTTAAATGAGTGTGTGTTTACCCTGAACTTTCCCATCCTCTTTTACATGATAAAGTGGCTCCATCGGTGGAGGAGGTGCAGGGCGCTCATAGTCGGGCCGAATCACATTCAGCAAAATTTCATCTTTAAGGTTACTGTCCACTTCCTTTTCCTGAGACTGCTGCTGTTCGGTGATACCTGGAGATGACACTGAGCACACACACCCACAATAAACATCTGATACTGCAACTAAACATTTACAGTCTGATGTTGTGGTGCGACATGCAGGCGTACCAAGCGGTTGAGATCGCAGCGTTCCTGTTGCCCGGGCAACCTCCTCCAAGGTGGGCAGCTCAAACGGCTGCTCCTCCACAGGCTGCTCCTCAGGAACAGATGGCGGAGGAGCTAAATATTGAGATAAAGTAAACACTCTCTCCAATGACAAATGACTTTATATTGTTATCAAACTTGCACGTTATGCGTTACCTCGGCCCTTGCACTCCATGGCCCAGTGCCCATTCCCACCACATTTGTAGCAGGTGTCACTCTGGCGACTGTGTCCCCCTCTGAAGCCGCCTCTCCTCCCTCTGCCATAATATCCCCCACCTCCACCAAAACGCTCCCCTTTCAGCTGGAATTTCTGCATGTACAGCTGAAGCAAACAGATGTATGACTGTTTTTTCTTCTTCGGGAAATGAGGCCTCTGATTCAAACGAACGTCGGTGAAAAGTAGATGCAAGCTGCCATGCACACTCTGATACCTGTTTGCGTAGACCAACCCCTCTTAGTGCGTATCCTTTGACATGAGACTTCTTCTTCAGGTTTATCTTCACAAAGTTACCCTCTGCTCCTTTCACACCTCTGCTGAGGACAAATAAGCACATTACTCACACAAAAGCAGAAACCATAATGTTTATAAACCATTTTGGAGTTTAAGGGTCTTACTTGGATCTGGCAGGTGCCGTATGAAATGTCCTCTTTGCTCCAAAATCATCCTCTATTTCTCCGAACAAGTTCTCTTGAGGGACCTTCACAGGGGAATCGTACTGCATTTAACTGAACCATAAAGAATGCTACAAAAACGATCACTTCCTTGCCTACCTTCTTCACTACCGTGTTTTGTTTCCTCTCCTCCTCCTCCTCATCTTTTTTCTTCGTTCTCCTTTTCTTCACTACTCCTTCTTCAGGTGAGCTGGGCTTTTCTTCATTGTCCTCTTTCTTTTTGCCCTTTCGCCTTCTCTTCTTTACTCTTCCTTCTGTCCCCTGTCCATCCACGTTGTCGTCCTGTCTCTGTCGCTTTGTCCCTCTTTTCTTTGTACCTCTGGATTTGGGACAACTGTCGTCCTCTGGTGCTGTCAGACCTCGCTCCAGCTCACTGTCTCCGTCCCTGGTCTCTTTGACCTCATTGTCTTTTTTTCTCTTTCGCTGAGCAGCAGCACTGACTTTACTGGCATTGTTACCATTTAAGCCCTCATCTCTGTCTATGTGTCCTCTCCTTGTCTCCCCCGCTTCCTCTCTTTCACCTTCTCCTAACCCATCATCTCTGTGCTTTTTATCTTCTTTACTTTCTTCCAATCTTCTGTCTCCCTGTTTCTTTGTCAGATCTACCTCCTGGTTGCCAGCTCCAGGCCTCTCCTCAGCCATCAACTCTCCAAACACCTGACACCTCTCCAGCCACTTCCTGTCCACAAAGCTCAGCCTGCTAGCCGGAGAGGGCCTTTCCATAGCTTTGCCGCCCATCATTCCTCTGAATTCTCCAAGGCAATGACTTAATCTCAAACCATCTCCTGCTGGATCTGATAAATTCTCCTTTTCGGTCTTAGAAGCTTCAACACTTTCAACTAACTTTCCACAGGCCTCTCGTCCTGAGGATGGAGGAGACAGTGACAACAACAGAGCAGATGATTTGTCTAGAGACGGAGCTGAACTAGAAGCCCGCTCATCTGATGAACAAATACCTTCAGTGCCGCAACTCTTAATAGTATAATTACTCTCATTGCAAGAACTTGACGCGGTTCCATGTTCCTGTACAGATTCACTAACATCTTTAAATTGTTCAAATGGCTCTTCATATGCCACTGGATGGAGTGAATTAGATCCCAGACGAGGCTTCACTCTTCTGCAAACAGAGATATCATTGAGGAGGAGGACTAACGCATACTGTCAATATTGTTGAGCCTCGATTACAATACTTTTTCCTTGTTTTACCATTTGGCATACCTGGGTGAAAAGGGTCTGGATTCCAAATTTTTGAATGTGGATTTAGTACTTGCAGCAGCCTCAACGGGATTAACAGACTGTGCACTTTGTCCATCTTTCAGGGAGTTCAGTGTCACACGACCTGGACCAATTGATTTCTTCAAAGAGACAGGTCTTTCCTGGAATAATACAACATAACAGGATGATATCTTAGTTGTCTCGTCTCCTATTCTACAGCTATAGGAGACTATTTTCCTTGTCATCATAGTAAGTTTACTGATAACTGTCACGTGTGTCTCACCTTACTGAGTGTGACCAGGTTGTTTTTAAGTTTCAGGCCATAGTATTGAGCAGAGGCTTGAAGGCTGTCTCTGTCGAGGGCTGTAAGTTTGGGAGAAGATGTTGGCATCACACTGCGATTCAGATGAGAACCCCAACAGCCAGACTCCTGAAAAGACTGATGAGAGAATGAATGAGTAAAACTAAGATGGTGGAAAATAGAAAAGATGAAGAGGACAGGGTCATATTCATTCAACTCCAGTTTCAAGAGGAAAGGCTGAAACAATATACACTCATGCAGTAAGTTCTGCAGTACCTTCTGTCCATCTGTGGCATTTCTAGTTGCATCTGTGCTGTTGTTGTTCTCTTTGGCCTGTTTCAAAGTACGGTACTCTTTGTAGAGTTCTGTATAAAAGATATACAATGATACACGAATGTTTCCAATATTAACTCTGGAAATCAAACAGCTATGTAGGACAAATCAAATCTCGTTTCTAAACATGCATAATCACTCACGCCTGGTCTCTTCTGGAGCTTGGTCGATGTCATCCTGGAAGTGGTAGAACTTTTACTTCATTTACTTGCTCAAAACAATTCATATGAGCGCACTATACGACCCGAATCGAGGATATGAGGAGTCACCAGTCACAGAATACCATGACAAACACAGACACAATGTTTTCATTAGAAGGTTACGAACGGCTAATGTTTGATTACCTTGCTGGGTTTCCTCTTGTGCTCTTTCTGAAATCCTTGTTCCCAGCTTTTCAACTTCAGCTTTATGTCATTGTAGCGATCCATTATGTCGACGGAGATGATATCAACATTACAAGATAGCTTCTAATAAGTATCCCACAAGTTAAGAGTACGAGCTGCATGCTACCGTCTAGCAGCTAGCTAACGTACATTGCTATGTTAGCTAATGTCACACGCACGTTATTCGGCCTGTTTCTCTGACGTTTTTCTAATGGACGGTCAGTTCCTCAAAGCCCTTCAATTTTCACATACATAATCAGAAAAGCTGCTCGTATGTGTAGTACAGTTTCATGATGACTACAGTCTTCAGCTGTTGCCTGAATAGCCAAACCTCCCCGAGGGTTGTTATTTACGATTTTCCCGCGCCGGAAATGACAGCTTGTGTTGCCAGGTTATGCTTATCCTCCAATTTCTCAGAGATGTGTACAGCTCACGTATTCATGTATGAAACAATTTCACAAAGGGAAAATATTGATATTGTTAACATTAAAGTAATTAAACAATTGAGGAACAATAGGTATGTGACGAGCACGCTGACTGGTCGAAGTAGTAATATGAACTATGACAGAGGGGGCTCGATTGAGATCCACTTCCGCCAACATGGAAACCCCGCCCCTTCAATTAAAGGGGCAGTGATGAGGACTCAGCAAGATGACTAACGTAGATTTCCGTTATACATGGGTTCTGTAGTGCATCGCATTCCAGTATTTATCTGAGTAACCACTGGTAACATCCACCTTCCATACTAATTGTACATATGCATTAAATAAGAGTATATCATTTATCTATACTGTATATATATTATGCAGACGTTTTTTGGAAATGTCTGAGGCAATGACACTCAGGATTGATGATTTTATTGATTGATAGTTTTCCATTTTCTTGCTAGAAAAAGACTAAACACAGGTATCAATGTAACATGACACAGAAAAATAACACTGTAATTATGTATTTATGAGGAGTGTTTATATAAAACAGTGGAAAGTGATTTGAGTGAAAAGTAATTCATACCAAACAGTATGGCTCCGATACTAAGGAAGGCCATAATTTTACAATTGTCATGCGACATGCATTCACTGCAGCAGGGACACCTCGTGGAAGTATGCACCCAGCATCTTGGTCCCCTCAATGTAGTTGGATCTGGACACAAAAAAGTTGTTAGAAATAGAAAGAAGCTGTAGTAATTGTGAACATGTTTTCTTTTGGATTTGTTATCTGATTAAACATCTAACATACAGTGACACATTACACTTCACATTCCAGGTTCCATCCTCTCAGATGCTGCCAGAGGTGGACTAAACCTACCTGTTGATTTTTTCATTCTGCGAGTGAGCACCATCATCAGAGGAGCCGACAGGTAGCAGCATCACATTACGACCTGTGGCCTCCTCGAAGGTCAGAGTGACAGGGATACTTCCACCCTCACGAGTCAGGTCAGGTTCAACACCAAAGACTATAATAATGTGAGAGATTAAGCATGAAGGAATGTGGTTTTCACATTCTGATTTTTTAAATGGATGAATACGATACTGTGACTGGAAAATGTGTACTTTCTCTAGCTGATTTTAAAGCTGCAAACCTTCAGAATAAATATCCCTTAACTGTTGAGCAGTCTCAGTACCTGTCTTCATGGCCTTTCTACCAGCCATGTAGTGAGGGTGGTTGAAGTCGGAGACCCAGGGTTTGGCCCCATGGCCCATGTAAGCATTGAGCTTGTTTGGGCTCTCCAGTTCAGCAAACTTCTTCTGCAGATGACCAATGACCTTTAAAATAAGGAAAAGTTTAGGTTTTTTTGTCACTTTCTTTTATGTTCCTTTCCATGTTTCTTTTGCATCTGTCTAAATCTTTAGTTCATATGTGAAATAAGTAATTTAGTCTGCAAATCTGCTTTAAATGCAAAACTTCAGATGCAAGTGAACTTTCAAGCTACCTGCTTCTCCACAACTTTGGGGTCCATGTCAGGAACAAGGCGTATGGAGAATTTGCCATTGACCTTGCGGGGGATGACGGTCTTGGCCCCTGCCTCAGAGAAAGCCCCTTCAATACCATGAAGAGAGAGTGATGGATACCTCCATCGGTGCATCAGAATTTGCTCCTACAAAAATAGGAAAAGATTTTTTTTTTCTCCTAAATATGCAGCACCCAAATGTATTACCTATTCTGTACAAATGCTATAACGTTCTGGCGGAGATTCCACTTTTGTCAAAGTAAAAGGTCAACATGTGGAAGACTTCGGAATTACAAAACAAAAGCAAGGGAGATCACGAAAAAAGAAACGAGGGATGTTTCACACGTCGTTTACAATATCACAAGTATAGATGAAGGAATTACAGAAGCATTTTCTGAAATTGTTTCTTGCCTTGGTGTCGTGCAGTAGCTGTTCCACTCCCACATCTTTGCAGTACTCGTCCAAATCAAAATCAATTTGCTCATACAACCGCTTCTCCTCATCAGTCAGGGGGGCCACGTCGTCATATATCCCAGGGATGATAATCCTACCCTTCTTGTCCACCAGGGAGCCTGTTGAGGAAGACACAAACAAACGGCATAACTGCGCTGCAGATTCAGTGCAGCTGTTAGCGGTTTGTCTTTTAACTACACTTAGATAAGTCTGTGCAACTAGAAGTCAAACGGGAGTTTCACTTGCCCATAAGTGCAATGAGGTCCGCCATGGCCTCGTGGACGGAGCCGCCAAACACCCCAGAGTGCAGGTCCTTCTCAGAGCACTCCACCTGAACATTTTGAAATAAGATTGTTTTATTAAATCGGCTGAATCTCCAAACACACTGGAGAGAAGATGTTGAAAGAGGTCACCTCAATGAAGAAGTAGCAGATCCCCCTCAGCCCGTAGGTGATGCACGGTTTGTTCTTGCCCAGCCAGTAGTTGTCAGAGATGCAAACGTAGTCCACGTCCTTGAAGAAGGTGTCTTTGCGGGAGAAGACCAGCTCATCCAGTCCCTCAGATCCAGACTCCTCCATCCCCTCAAAGCAGAATTTGATGTTGATGGGAAGTTCCTAGGACAAGAACATGAAGTAACCATACAGTGAATATTCATCATACATCATGTTGTCATTTTGAATAACACGTGTTTCTGAGTAATACCTTACTATCAACGTGTATGAACATATGACATTTCATTCCAACTGGCAGAGAAACTTTCACACCCTCTGCCGGTGTGGAACTGTAATTAACTGTAACAAACCGAAGGTGGTTTGTGGCGGTTTGAGGTTAATCATTAAGAGACTGCTACAAAGCGGATTATCTGTTTCACACAGAGACCTTTGTCCACCATTCCACCTTTCACTGATGGACAAATGATCATTTCATCTTTTTTTTTGCCCATCAACTCAACGACTAAAAATACTGATATAGTTTCAGCATAAAAGGCAAAGCGCATGACGAGAGTGAGGGCAGGCTGAATATTGAACAGTAGACTATACGAGGCAGAGTGGTCTATTGCGCGTGACTGTGAGATCATCTCCCTGAATGATAGAAGTTAGCCAGGAAACTGTGATGGACCCTTTACCTGCTGAATCTTCTGGTAGGCTTCAATGCAGTTCAACCAGGCCAGGACGGGAGCTTTGTCATCAGTGGAACCTCGACCATAGAGCTTACCTGCAAGGCGAACACGGTGTGTATTGAATTTTGTGTCTCGCTCTTTCCACACACACACACAAACGCACACACACACACACGCACACACACACATCATCTGAAAACACTGAGGAAGACAGTTTGAGAGAAAAAAAGTGATGAAAGAGGAAGGGAACGTTGTGCTTTCTGTCTGCTGACCATCACTGGAAGTGAAACCAAAAAAAAAAAACAAGACACAAGCAGAGGAAGAAAGCGCCATCAAGTCCTAAATATGACAGATTATAGACAGTCCTATGAGCTGACTGGACTGGACTTTGGAAACATGCAGCAGTGATATGATCACAAGTACAACGCTGATAAACGCTGAAAGCAAGAC
>JBBMJM010000016.1:1444725-1456574 GCA_037832705.1 Centriscus cristatus | reverse complement strand
TTAATTTGTTCTCCTCAGGCTGACCACGGAGGTGAACAGTGATGAGTTGTCCCTGCTCCAGTCCAGTGTTGATGAGGTCATCACCATGCTGCAGCAGTCCCCTGGTCTCCCCTCCGTCCCAGAGGTCAGCACTCTTCTTTTTTTTTCTTGCCGTTTGCGACGTTGGCGCCAGCAACAGCTACAGGCGTCCCGTTCCTGGAAAGTTCCTCGGTGACATCCCTGAATGTCCCAAAGGGAATTTCACCGTCATAGGAGTTTATTGATGTGATTGATTGCGATGCAGGAACATCTGCTGAGATCTTAGTCTGCTTCCACACTTGTTCCCCAGAGCGTGTCCCTGCTGGCAGGAGGCTCCACCAGCGCCTCCAGTTCCCTGATGGAGCGACTGCTGAGACAGAACGCTGAGCTCACAGGTTTTGTCAGTCGTCTGACCGAAGAGAAGAACGATCTGAGAAACCATAGTCTGTCCCTGGAGGAAGAGCTCCGCCGTTACCGACGCTCTGACGTGGGATCAGGCGTGAGTCCATCAGCGCTGATGCTCCAAGCCTTGTTTCTCTCGGCAGATTGTGATCCCATTGTTGTTTTTTTTTTTTTTGCTCTTTTAGTCCAGCAGCCGGAAAGACACATCGTGGTTGGGCTCAGCAGACCTGCTGCTCTCTCAGGAGCGGGAGGCTTGGACTCAGGAGAAGGTGCTCCTGGAGAAGGCCTTACATCTGGCCCAGTCTCAGGTGGCCCGACTGAAGGGAGAGATGAGGACCGAGACACTGCGAGAGATCACTGGGCCTGAGGCCGACAATGCAGCACTGAAGGTCAGTGAATGATTCGTCGTTTGTTTGACCACGACCGTCACAGGTTGAGTTAACTGTCTCTCTGCTCTCCAGAGGATTTACGGGAAATACTTGAGATCAGAAAGCTTTCGCAAAGCGCTGATCTACCAGAAGAAGTACCTGCTGTTACTTCTGGGCGGCTTCCAGGAGTGTGAGGAAGCCACGCTGACTCTTCTCTCCAGGATGGGGGGCCGGCCGTCCCTCTCCAGCCTGGAGTCGTTCAGCCAGCGCAGACGGGGGCTGACGCGGTTCCGCTCTGCCGTCCGCGTGTCCATCGCCCTCTCCCGGTAGCTTCTCTCCCATGGAGCATATTCCCACACGCAGTTGCAGTGACTCAACTAACCCTTTTGTGTTGGTGCAGAATGCGTTTCCTCGTGAGGCGCTGGCACAAATCAACAGGGATGAACTCCACAACGTCCTGCCGTGTCAACAAGAACGGAGCAGGACAGATAATGGGTACGGGAATGTATCACCCTGGGGGTGTACTCACGGTAGCGCACCGTGGATTACCGTAATGACCCTAATCAGGAAACAACGAACCTGAAAGTTGACAGGTGTCACTCGGTCCACATTCCTGGTGTGTAGAAGGGGAAGATGGTGATTAGTTGCTGACGGTTGAGAACAGGCATGCTGTCATTACGGTAATCCTATTGGCTCTGTTGCTGGCAGCTGGCAGGTCATTACCGCAATGACAGCAACTTGTCCGTGAAGTAATTTTGCAGCTTTCATGAGCATATTGGTTTGACTGAATTATTTCTGATAGCACATTCTTTACAGTTTTGGATAAAACATTTTCTAGAAAAATCTATTCATGCATGTGTTTCCTCTGTTTCAGGTACGGAGGTCAGAGACTTGCATTATCTTCACCCCGGCAGCGTGGACATGTACAGGGACAGGGGAAGTGGAGGAGGGGTCTCCAGCAGAGGGCGCAGTGGACGTGAATCTCCCAGATCCGCTGTCTCGTCCACACACCACAGGTACAGCTGACAGGAAGTGTGAATGGTGCCTGAGGTGTCGGACGGCTGCTCAGTCTGTTTGAAAAGTCTGCAAACTTTTTTGTCTCTGCAGGTTTCACACGCCTGCAGACCCGGGGGCTCTCACCTGTTCCCACCTGCAGAGCTACGACCCCGACCGAGCGCTCACGGACTACATCTCCAGACTGGAGGCTCTTCAGAGGAGGCTGGGCAGTGTGACGTCAGGTAACACACACACACACACACACACACACACACGTTCCCAGACAAACCGTTCCTTCTGACACGCTGACCGGCGCGTTCCCTCGGCAGGTGCTTCTTCATATGCTCAACTGCACTTTGGCTTGAGAAGATAAGATGCTGAAAAGTTATTCTGGCTTGAAGAAACTCAGTTGCCTTTTCTTGTGCTGAGCGCTCTGCTGTTTTCTATCGTTATGGTGTGAATTGTATCTTTCCATGCGGACCAAAACACATTTTTTTATTAGCGTACGACATGTTTCAGGCTTTTCGTCGCCAGCACTTGAAAAAGATGTAATTTAAAAATGCCTCTTTGTTGTGGATGAATTCCAATCATGTATATTTGTCTGATGCTAATTTAAGACCGTGTGATTAATTTAAACGTTCATGTTGTATGGGTGGGCCGTTGTGTGGAGGATGTTTGTTGTTGTTGTTCCGGAGGCTGCTACTTGATATTCTTCACTACACTGTGTTTTGTTTAGGCTGACGGACAGAGGACATTTGTAGAGAACGTATTTTTGTAAAGCGTAGGAGCTTTTGAATTTTCTGGGTATTTTGTCAAAAACTGAAATAAAGAGGACTACACGACTACTACAAAGAGTTCTTTCTTTTATTCTTGAACAGCAGAATCACAACTATTGAACATGACAGATATAACCGCTCACTTGTTTCACCCATGTTCAGACTGAGACACTCTTCGTTAATCCTACGTATGGAGAAAAATGCACTGCAACCACAGCAGAGAACTAACTATACTCAGACTGATCATCGTCGTGTTGGGTCAGATTTGGACAAACAGTCAAAGAATTCAGACACTCATAGTTTGTGTTTTGAATGTGGAACATGGGAGTTCGCAGGAACTCAGGTGAAGCTGAGCTATCACACCAGTCACACAGTACAAAGGACGCCAGCTCCCGCTTTGAGTCCCTGCTGCTCACGGTTTCCTCCTCTTGTATCTGATGACGGGGTTGTGGGGGGTGTGAATCATTGTGGTGTAGTTGATTGTGGGGAAATACCCGTCCACCAGGTCGAAGTCATACATGCGGAGTAACGTGGACCAGATGGTTTTGATCTGGACGTAGGCAAAGTTCTCCCCGATGCAGCGATGTCGACCTGAACGTTGCAAAGAGGAGAGTTTTAGTGCAGGAGGGGTTGTTTTTAACTCTTTCAAAAAAAAATCATCCTGAACAAAAAATATCCTCTCACCAGCTCCAAATGGCACATAAGCAAACTTCTCTCCAGCTGCAGGGTTGTCGTTGAGGTAGCGGTCTGGGCTGAACTCCATCCTCTCCTCCCAGGTATCGTACAGACGGTGGTTCACAGTTGGTGAGACACAAACCTGGTGACCCACGGGGATGGTGAAACCTGCCGCAGTCTGAGGAACAGGAAGAGTTCACATACAGCGCTAAGGAAAGATATCGATCCGAGGGTCCAGCCGGTAGACCTTACCTGGGGCGAACGAGCCATCCGCATCATGGTCATTATTGGTGGGCGGAGTCGCAGGGTCTCCTTCAAACAACGCTCCAACAAGCTGAGATCTTTCAGCTGAGGGCGACACCACGACAACATGAGCACTCAGAGCCTCGGGGGGGGTTCCGACGCGTTTGCGTCTGTCTGCACGTCACCTGGTCAAAGTCGACGGGCGGCAGGTCCTCTCCGCACACGGCCTTCTGCTCGGCGTAGCAGCGCTCCTGCAGAGCTTTGTCTCTGGCCAGGAAGAAACCCATCCAGGCGCTGGTGGTGGACGACGTGTGCTGACCGCCCAGGAGGAGACCGATCAGCATCCCTGCGATCTCGTCATCATTCAGGAGTCGCCCATCTCTGGGGAAACGTAACATTCAGCTATCACCTTGGCAACAGTCTGTTCAATTGACCTAACTATTCTGTACAGAAAGACTGGAAAGTCTGGTCGCCCCCCCCCCCCAAATCGTCTTACTTGTACTCGGCATCGATGAGCGTCTGCAGGATGTCGTCCGCTTTCTCTCCAGAGCGCCTGCGCTTCTGAATCACCTTGAAGAAGATGTTCTTGATGTCTCTGTGAGCTTTGTCCCGTTTCCTGGTCGGTCACCAGAACAACACCGAACGCTGTTGTCATGCTTTGGTTCATCCTGGGGCAGTGGAACGTGTAGGTTCTTCCCCGGCCGTCCTACCTGAAGCTGGGCAGCGGCAGCCATCCAGGCAGGAGCCAGGCGGCGTGGCTGAACCCTCCGTCCAGGTCGGCGTACAGCTGAGCCACTCGCTCGTCCAGCATGCTGCGGATCTCCTTCCCGTGGAGGCAGCTGCTGGCGGTCAGGATGATCAGCTCAGACAAAGCCTCAAAGAGGTCTGAGGAGAACCCACAGCTGTCAACCTCCTGACTCGTCCAGCAGATCCCTCAGTGAGTTCTTACTTCTCTCCCCGCTGTCGCCCCATCTCTGGAAGTACTCGATGGTTTCCGCCTCGATGATCTTGACGTGTTCCTTGAAACGAGCGATGTTCAGTCCAGTCTTCAGCATCTTCTTCTGCTCCAGAAAGATCTGCCACATAGGATAACAAAGCGTGTGTAACGTCTTCAAACGCTCATTCGTTCCTCGGTGACCATCAACCTTGCTGCGATGGGACTCACGGGGTTGGGCACGTCGTAGGCGACTCCTCTGCCAAACACAGGGGTGGTCAGTCTGGAGTAGACGTCCTCCGCGTTCAGGTCCTCGTTCTTGCTGTTGAAGAGGAGCGTGGCTGCTTCGCTGCCCAGCAGGTACGTGAACGTTTTCCCCACCATGGTGAAACTGAACACAGGGCCGTACTAGTGTGGGGGTAGAGGGGGGGCAGCACAGAACAGGATCACAACATCGAATTATTTTTTCCCTTGTCCTCTGGATAATAAACCTGAGAACATTGGATCAGTTACGTTAAGAATCAAACATTCAGACCCAGATGATTTGAAAACCTCGGACACCCGATACAACTTGAACATCTTACACCGTCACGTCTGCCCAGAGGTTCCACATCCTCACAGCTCCTGTCATAAACAATTCCACAGGTGTGACTTACTTTTTCATACGCATTTTCCAAGAATTCTATGGGACTTTTTCCAAATGCTATAGCATGACCCAGGAACGGGACACTGGAGGGAATGTAAGGTGGATGCTTCTGGAATTAAAAAAAAAAAAACACACACACACAAACTGTCAATGGCGGTGTCAGAGTGAATATTAATGAAGAGAATTCCTTACCGCGTCCCGGTCGGGCGGGGGTGTGAGCAGTGTTTTGGAGAGGTATCCCAGGGTGAGGGTGACGACAGAAACTACCAGAACAACCGAGGTCAAGTTGTCGTGAATGTTCCCGACCGTGTCTCCCAGCAGTTTGCTGCTAATCTGATACAGATGCATGGACATGTCGACTGCGAGCGGTTGTTTCGAGCCACCTGTCATACATTCGATGAGCGGTTCTCATCCAGCGCCTCCCCCTCTGAGGAAGTTTGACGGCACATAGCTCTCTCTACTGCTGACTACTCGTCCTGCCCCCGCCTGACCAACGCGGCTTCCCATTGGCTGCTAGCCATGTGTCTGTCAAACAAGTGCCTCTGTGATTGGCTGCTGTGGTCTGAACAGATGTCTGCCTATATGACGTTTTTACAGATCGAAGGTGGTGTGTGCCGCTAGTTTGGGTGACATGAGAATTTTGTAGGGAAAAAAAAATCCCACTTTTTAAAATGTAACTGTTTTTTCATGTTCCTCTGTCCGCATGTTATAATAAAATGAATTCAAAGTTAATGCTGTCATTGAAGCGCCATATTATAAATGTGAATTTCCATTTTCTAGTAATAAAGTGAAACTGTCAGATCCCCATTATTTCTAAATATATTACTTCAAATTGTTCTCCCTCCCGATGAAATCTAGTTATCTTGCACGCAAGTTTTTGGAGGTATAAAACAACTATATTACTATGACTATGTAAGCATAGGAAAAAAATTGATCTGTAATTTTATTTTTTGCAACTTACTGGTGAATAATTACTTAACAGGGGAAAAAATTGTGGATACTCATTCAGTTTATTAAATCAAAACATTAAATAAACATATTTACATGTCTTTAAAATACAGCGCTCATCAAAATGCACAGCGTGAAGTCGAGGATACTGGCGAGATTAAAATAGAAACTGAGGCGTTTGGTTGGATTCGACTTGACCTCCATGCTGTCAAAACCAGCGATGAAATCTTTGGCAGATGTGTTGTCTTCCAGTCTTTCAGCCATACGTATATTTGTCTGCACTTTTTTCATTTGGTGTTACTGGCGCTATCTGTCCACTCAGCTTCATGAGCAGCTTCACAATCAGTCCGGCCTGTGATGAAATACAGTTCTTTCATTATTCCTTGAATCATCGACACGGTCAAAACCCTTCAAACCTTCTGCCAACTCTTCAAGTTACCTGCTTTGTGTAAACAATGAAGTTCATTTTATTTTCACCGCTGTGGATCTGGAAGTACTGGTCGGCGTGTCCGAGCTGCCACATGAACGTGCTGTACTCTAAACTGATGAGAAGCACCTGGCGACACAAAAAGTGGAACATATTATTTAAGAGTGCAGGAACGAGAGACAACCGAAATGACGTTCACATGTAACACAGCCAGAAAAAGAAAGATATGCTGGATGCTGTCATATGTATACAATAGGAAATTAAAAAATAGTTTGTGATGCTAACTAGCTAGTCCCACAGAGTCCTGTCTCCAAAAAAAAAACACTTTGTACGTTAAGAATCAGCAAAGAAGCCGTAGTCGTTGCTCTTGAGAGACGTTTGAGGCTCCAACGCCTGTTTCAGTTCACTCTGTTGAAGCTGGTTCACAACAGTGTTGACAACATTTGAGGCATTGAAACAGGGAAGTCAGGTGACCGTCAGGTGGAGTTTTGGCGCTGCTTCGTTCTTCCTCAGTCACATTCATGCCTGCAATAAATGCAGCTGACCACTAGATGTCACTGGTCAGTCTGTGTTTGTGCTACAGCAAATTGCCATACCCAGGAAGTTCACAGCTTGTGACAAAGACATGGGTAGTAAAAAAGGTTAGTTGCCTTGGTCTCCATGTTCATGAGGTGCAGACCCTTGGTGTTGACGCAGACGTAGACGCGGATGACTTTGTGGTTGCTGGCGCTGGCTTTGGTGTAAACCTGTCCGGTGAAGAAGGCGGCGCCGTAGGTTGGGATGTCCCAGCAGTTCTGCAGGAAGAGGCGCTGCAGGTGGTGCATCTCTTTACTCACGCCCTCGCTGGTACTCAAAGCCTGTCGGAGGGGAAGGAAACATCAGTGGGATTTAGGGGAACTGATGGAGGGAAAATGGACTTCAATTCACATACTTTGTACTCGTGAAGTATCCTGTTGGTCCAGTGGTACGCTTTGCTTTTCACCTTTAATATCGGCACAATCGATTTCAGGTTTTCCTCACTGGTGAAAGGGGAAAAGGAGTATTTGAGTCACGTTCACGTTCCTAGTGTTGCTTTAGACAATCACAGACAGACTTTGTCTTAAGATGTCAGTGCAGCACGTATTCAGACAGGATCTGTAAACAGTGATTTACTTCAGGAAGCCTTGCTTATGCTTCTTGCTCTCATAGTTGCCGTAGATGATCTGCAGGAGGAGGCTGGCCAGAGTGATCAGTTTGCTGTCCGGAGCAGGGAAGAAGCCCTTCAGGAGGCAGTGACGGGCTTCGTCAAACAGGATGAGAATGGCAAGCGGATCGTCCACCTGACACAAAACGTCAGGCTAGTGAGTATTTTCATCGTATTTGTCTCCAACTTCACCCAAAACATGACACTCTCATCAAGCGAGCGACCTTTTTCTCAACATCGAGAGGCAAGCGAACGTCCCGGCGGAGGAAGAGCTGAGGCGTCTCCCTCTGGGGATCCAGCACCGTCAGGTCCGTCACAATCTCAGTCCAGATCCGCAGATGCTGCAGGGGCTTGTGGTAGGGCTTCAGCTGCAGGTCTGTCACACAGCAGCACAGAAGGGGTGTCAGATGTCGAAGAATGAACCAACGTATCAAACTCACCACTGACATGAATCAATAGGAATAATATTATATACCGTCATTTCCAGACTATAAGGCGCACCTGATTATAAGCCTCACCCCGTACATTTTTAAAGTCTGTATGTATATTAAGAGACGAATGTAATGTGTTCTCGTATGTATTCTTCATTTGTACCATCTTTGGAAACCATGAAGAACAGCTGCCGTTTTGCTGCAGCTCATGGGGTTAAGATCCCCCTGATAAATGAAACTAAGCTGCGTCCCACTTGTTGCGGGTTGGTACAGCAGGTGTGGACTCACGGAGGTTCTCGGAGCAGATCCAGATGGTGAAGTACTGCTGGGTGTCCTGGGAGAGACGCATTCCCTCCATGATCTGCTGCACTGTCGTGTTGTTGCCGTGTTTCAGCTCCACGGAGCGATAGGAGCCGTCCATGCGGTAGATGCGCACCTTCTCATACTGTGGAACACACATCACACCCACCCACCCACCCACCCACATGATGCAGCCGATCAGCCCAGCGGTGAGACCGTCGTGTTAACATACAGACAAAGGTGAATCCCTGGTTCCTGTCAAACATCCATCATGTGATTGGGACAGTGACTCACAGGTTTGCTGTTGACCTGCTGCAGAAGCTTCACCGTCTCCTCCCAGTCGTTCTGTTTGTTCTCCTCACACACCTGCAGTGGAGATCTCTTCTGCTGGTCCTCTATGTGCTGGCGTGACGGCGAAAAACGGAACGTCAATGTTTACCGCCTCTAGTAATATGAACAACTGTGAGCTCTTGGAAATCAACGATTATATATGTGATATTTCCCATATTAAAAGGTTCTCAGTGTTTTTTTTTGTTTGTTTTTACTTTAGAATGTCAACGGATTTGACAGCTGCTAACAAGCCAAACATGAAGTCCTGCTGATGAAATGTATAGCTCAACAAATGTCACGTGTCACATCTAAAACACATTCCGCACCCGGTCGATCTCCGGGTGCTGCAGCAGCAGCTGAACAATCTCTGCGTGGCCGCCTCTGGCTGCGAAGTGCAGCGGGGAGCTGAGCTGTCCGTTCAGCAGGTTCGGGTTGCATTTCCCTTTCTTCAGCAGCAGCTGGGTCGCCTCAACTTTGCCGTGCCTGAGAGGAGCCACACCAAAAGTTCCACCTTCAACCTCCAGCTTTCTCTGAGCCGTCTCACAGGCAGACGAGCGTCAGCCTCACCAGCAGGCGTAGTGAATGGGAGCCCAGTGGTCGCTGTCCAGCTGCTTCACCGAGAAGCCGCTGTCCAGAAGCTTACAGAGCAGCTCTGTGTCGCCCTCGCAGGCGCTGCGGTGGAGGGGGAAGTCGTCCACCCACTGGTGATCCCTGTGAGGACACGACACCAGCGCTTCAGTCCATGAGTTTAGTGTGCTGGGTTTTTTTTTTCTCAGGGGTGGGAAAAATGAGGAGTCGTGTCATTTTAGTAAAAATAAAACCCTCACTTGTCTTCTATCACACAGTTGGGACCATGTTGCCACTTCTCCCTCGAAGGAATCTGGATCTTGGAGTAGTCCGGGGCTCCGAGCCCAAAGTATGGGTTGATGATGACTTTGTCCACCTGCAAACAAAAAGTAAAGCAAAGGAGAAGAAAAGCGTTTAATATGTGTGTTCTTTGTTTTTAAACACCTTTTATTTGTAATTATTTTATAATATATTTATCTATCTTTATTTATATCATCATTTATAGTTTTGATGCCTTCAATGAGAATCTACACTGTCAAGAAATGTAAAGTAAATGTCAAGAAAAAAAAACATTGACTGAGAAGATGTGAGATCTCCAAAGTTTCCCATTTTGCATTTGGAAACCTTCCAGCTTCTGGGGGTGCAGAAAACCCAAAAGCTCTTTTCCCAATCGCTGTCCAAGCATAGATGAGATGTGCTGAGTCACCCGGTTGGTGTACTGCAGGTCGGAGCCGTAGAGCGGGTTGAGGATGCACATGTCCGCCTTCTCCAGTGACATCATCTTGCTCTTGATCTCCAGGGCGGTGTAGCCCATGTGCAGGCCCTCGTCACTCAGTTTGCCCTCGCTCCCGTACGCCGGGTTGCACACGTTGGTCTTCACCCGCTCCCCGGGTGCCGGCCTGAACAGAGCTGGGATGGCGTGAGGGACAGTGTGCTGCTCTGCTAACCACCTGCAGGGGCGAAAACACAACGTTCAACGCCTCCTTTACCTCGCGAGTGTTTCCACTTGTCAAACGTCCTCACTTGTCTAAAGCCAGGAGCATCTTGGAGGTGGTGGAGCAGAAGTGAGTGCTGGTCTCGCTGCACACCCGCATGATGTCATGGAGGCAGTAGAAGCTTGGGCTCCCGGCGATGGAGACGGACTTGCTGTTGTCTGATCAGACGGACTCGTGAACTACACAGCTGAGAAGAGGCTGGAGATAGAAGAGGTGTTGGTCTGCTCACCTTTAACACTGACGGGCACGACAAAGAGCGAGGCCTCTTTTCCTTCATTGTCTCCATCGAGGAGGAATTTCTTCATGTGCACCACACGTTTCCCTGAAGTCAAAAAAAAAAAAAAACGTACATAGTTCCGCAGGTGGTAACAAATTATTTGTGCTTACCTGCAACACTTCTTGTAACATCTTCATCTTCCTGCACTCACCTGCAAAGCCTTGGTTACTGGACAATGGCTTTAGAGTTTCGTCGACATAATCCAGAATGGATCTGGATTTGTCTCCTCCTGAATGGATCTTGGTCGCAAGCAGGACTTTCTTTCTTTTTTTCTCCTTCCCTTCCAAAGGCACTTCCGCCAACAAGATCTTCACGGGCACCAGACAAAACAGGAAATCACCGTGTTGTTTGTTTAACTGTTTAGTCGTTGCATTCTAACATCAAACGGTTTAGGTGGAATGAACATTTACCTCGTAGACTTTGGCTCGGTACTCCTTTGAGCTCAGGCTCACTTGACTCTTCGGACGAATGACGGCGACAAACGCGTCCTCCAGGTTGTCCGCGCTGCCCATTGTGCTGACCTTTCCTCAGTGTTGACAAAACATTCGACACTGGGGCCAAATACTTTGAAGAGGCATGTCTGAAGACATAAGGTCATAGGGTCTGCCCCAGAGATACAAAAGGAAAAACAGACCACGAGATCCGATATCAGCCTTCAGGTTCTCAAAACAGCAGCATGCATAATGCCGGTGCGTGCTTGAAATGTTTCTTCTGTTGGGGGTATGGTAGACAGGTCAAAGGTTATTCCTTATTTCTACGTTGTATTACTTCAACTTCCATGAACCAGGAGACAATGTTTGAGGTATGATATAGTTATTAAATATTTACAAACTGATTTCACCTCTAACCCCTTTTACCAAGTTATGCCTCTTCTCAATATAATATAATATAATATAATATAATATAATATAATATAATATAATATAATATAATGCTAGATGTCCACAACTCAGGTCATGATTACCACGTAATGATACTGTATTAGAATATTAAGATACACATACTGTTTAGGAATGATTCGCGACAAAAGCGACGATGTACAGAAAAGAATTGATGTTTTAAAACGGAGGCTGAACGTCAGTCGAGTGTGAAACAAACAAGCAGCAGGCATCAACTTGTTGAGTTCAGTGAGGTTCACGCCCCGGAAAAGAAAAGCTCCATTACCTTGAAATAGCAATGCTGTTACAAAAAGTAGATGTCCATTATGTGTTTTACACGGCTCAGTAGGATCTGTTCGATTATTGTGTGTTTCCTCGTCCTGCGTAGACACGATGAACTTTTTAAACCAGATGTAGCCGGATGCTAAGCGCCTCTCATCATTAGCAACTCACCG
>JBBMJM010000016.1:1364107-1376658 GCA_037832705.1 Centriscus cristatus | reverse complement strand
CAGTAAACGTTTTGTTTAAACTCTCATATCATCTCTTCATCCAACAACAATCGTATCATTCTTTACACGCAAAAAAAAAAAAAACACATTAGCACATTTAATTTAAAAAGCAAAAGCATCATAACTTATCTGCGAATTGATTCATTATCTTATACTTTTCACTGTTTACATATATCCTCTGAGCAGGATAAACATCTTCTATTTCAGTTTGGTTGATTCTGGGTTATTAATATAAAAACTAAATTTAGTTTGACTTAAATGTTAAATATGACATGTTCCCCCCTCAGTCCCTTTCCTTTCTCTTTATTGTGTCCAAATAAACAGACAGTATACACTGACCTCCATACATACATTATCTTTTAAAGTGCTTCATCTGTAACATTTCTGCCATATTGCAATGCACACTTTCCCACAGTCATCTATAAACATAGCAGAGGAAAAGAAATCAAAGAAAAAGGGCAGGCTCATTTGCATGTGGCGGCTTCATTAGACAAAGCTAAGGACAGCGAAGAGTGCATCTACACCCACGGTGATGAATAGCTGCTGTATCATAAAGTCGCCTCAAAGTAGTCCTGTCATAACCCTCATTTGCATCTCGGGTATATTTTATATATGTATCACCTTGTTTAATGGTGGACACTTACTGTTATTCCAGCATCCTCCAGAGAAACCGCCGCAATTTAAATAGGCTAATTTTGATGGCGCTTAAGATGGTGTGACATGAGAACTGGGATGAGACTGATGATCGGAAAATATTCGTCTTACCTGTACTAAATTTATGAACATTATTAAATGGTGCGTTGATCCTTAATAACAACAACACACAAAAATATGAAGCTAATGTTAGCGATAGCGTTGCAGCTCTGACGACTGCGCGCCCTGATTCGGAAAAAGCATCTTGTAATGTAATGTTGTAATAGCTTACCAGTCTGTAATCAATCAGCTGTATCTTTGATGATTTAATGCTATTTGTCTGAAGAAACCTCTACCCCTCTGTATGCGTTTTCACCACAGGAACAATAAGTAGTCATTACGGCTCTTAGAAGTAGAAAGTAGAAGTAGAAAAAACCAGTCACCAGGGGACAGTCTTTTGGCTCCATGTTCGGTGATCTCAGGTGGCAGAATTATGAACTGTCACGTGTTTCCATGTGCGGTTAATCAAATGTGACTGCGACCTAGTCTGACAAAGTAGGACAGCAGAGGAAGTTTTAAAACCCAGCTAACGTTTAACTCACTGAATGTTTGATGGAGAAAGTCTTTGCTAAATCTTGGAAAGAAGTCAAACTTTCTCATGACGGTGAAATATGTCGAAGTTTTCGTCTTGTACGGGTCATAAGTACTAATGTCAAATTCACCAGGAGTCTTAACGGTCACACACTTGGGATTTCAAATCACTTTTTGTTCATAAAATCCATCTGCTCTCCAAGAAAAAGTAAACCATAAACATGCTAAATAAATCATATTTTCTTTCTTTTTTCATTTCTCACTGCTCTTTCTTTATTCCGATTTTTTTTCTATAAACATACCCATGGGCAGTTGCATCTCCCAGGCCTCATGCCATGTTGTCTTTTGAACGCAAACCTGTGCGGATGGGCCTTGAACGGCTGTTTCATCTAGTCATCCAGGGCCTGACGAGATTTGACTGGTCCAGTCCCAAGTGAGCTCTGCATCTCAACGGCTAGCCATCACCCTCCATAAACAAACCAGGCCCAGACCGTGTCAGATGCTGGCTTGCATTTAAACGATGGCCGTCCTGGGAGGATGGAGGGTATGAAGGGATAAATGAAAAAGAATCAACAGGAAAAAAAAACAAAATCCAAGAGATCATGAACTGAAACTGAAAAAGAATCTCTCAAGGGAACGTTCTCTTTTCAAATGAATATTGCTGCTGATGGTCTGAGCTGAAATTCCTGACACATTAACGCGGCATTACTCTTGTCTCTTCCACTCGTTATTGTTGGGAATGCTTTAGCTGACTTTTTGTTCCATGATGTATTGACTCTCCTCACACGGGCAATCTGCTGTCTGGAAAGCTCTTCGTTATTGAGGTTTTCAATAAGAAGCTGCCGAACAACTCGTGTCCACAAGTACATGAAAATGCTTTAAAAAAAACATGTATATAGACATGTCACCTATTAAAACTGTTAAACTGTTCGATCGGGAAGTGGAACATCTCACATCAATATCAATTCAGGAGATAACGTCAGACAAAGCTTACACATCATTTCCCAAAGTGGACCTGGCAAATAATTTCATCTTGCAGTATCTCACTTCTAAGTGTTTTTGCATCCCCCTTAACACTTGAGGTGAATTTTTTTTTTTTTTTTTTTAATTGGCATATAATAGCATAATAGAGAATATTTTGAGGCACTGACAAGTTTTTCTCTCACGATCTGACTAGAGCAAAAGAAGGAGGAAAGTCCCCCGACCTGGACCAGCATGCTCTATTGCCATTGCCAATTTTCATTCACGCCAATTGTGGAATAAATGATTATCCAGCGAAACACTTGTGGGCATGCAAGATCGGAACACGAGTGTTAACTTGCCGTCCTGTCAGTCAGCGACTGCACACGTCAAACTTCATAAAGCAGGCGACAGGAACAATGAAACTCATTCACCGAACGTCTCACCAGCTCGCGCTGATTAATTATCAGCCAGTTGGTTCTGAACCTCACAGAAAGAATTGTTGAATAAGTCACTGAAATGAAGTTTGCAGATTTATTACAAGTCATACACATTAAACGGATAACTTGTATAAATAATTATCATTTTGTCTTAAATTGGCTTTTTGGTAATAAGCATTTTGATCTTTTTAAGCAGAGGCGTATAGAAGTAATTTAGTAAGAAATTCAAAGAAAGTGACACACAACAAAGGCTGTACGTGTCTGTACATGGTCATCGCCTTCAGTTTCAAATCCAACAGACAACGCTTGAATTCTACCTTTGTTTCAGTGTGTTAAGTGGGCCTGCTTTTAGCTTTAATAGCTGTTTGTCTCGTAACACCAGCTTTCAGGTTTCCCTCCAGTGAACCAATACCCAGGAGTGAAGCTAAGCCAGCCTTCAGGACTGCAGTGCCTTAAATCTCAAGTATGAGCCTACTTTTAAAAGAAGAGAGCAAAAAAAAATCTCCAGAGCTTTCAGTCAGGACGTTAATTCCTATTCCCCGGCGCTGATTTATTTGATTTTTGAGGAAGTTTTGCTAAGCGGGCTAATGAGAAGCACTGCGCTCTTGAATGATTTAGTAGAGAGATAGAGCCCATGCAGAGATAAAGTCTGAAGACAAATTCTCTTTGTATGCTCTAATTGGAGAGACGACGAAGGAGCAATAAGAATAAGACAGAAGTATAAGTGTGTTTCGCAATTGTTAGCAAAAATAAAAAAAGAACAGAAACACAAATGAACAAGTGGTTTTGGAATTGCTTCATGGGAGTTTGTAAATTAACAAACCTCTGTGGTCATGTTCTCGCATGACATATTTGTATACTTCCACACCACGACCAGGACGCTACATTAGTCCTTTCCTACATTTTACACATCCTGAGGGAATTTGGTCGAATGTGGATTCAAGGATGAACTGATGGTCAGAAGTGGAGTTTAGGTCACGAACTCTAATTGGGTTGGAAACTGGCATTTGTCGTTATGACACGTTCAGGCCAATTAAAAGCCAGCCTCCATCGCTAACCTCTGCCGACAGCGGCACAAACACTAAATCCATAGTTGAATTGCATTATTAATAGGAAATATGACAGTTGATTAATACAACGTTTGTTTATAGCCGGACTTATGGAGCCACCAGCGTCCGTCTGACGGACTATGAACAACCCAGGCAGACCCACCTACGGTGCGGACTGATCTCTAATAAAACTTCTGTCAGCTACTTATTTTTCCGTAGCACAACCAGATGAGAATAAAAACACCATAACACTACAGCTTGAAAGGGAAGGGAAAAGGGTCTCTCACACTCCTCCCCTTCGGTGCTTTGAGGTACAAAGATGTGTTTGGGATTGCTGTTGGTGTTGGTGATTGACAGCGACATCCTAAAGGAGATTTACGTGTGTGTGTGTGTGTGTGTGTGTGTGTGTGATAATGAAAATGTCCAAACAGGTAAAAGTAGGTTTTGACACGTCTACTGTAAATACAGTAGAAAGTGCACGGCATTGCAGGCCTTCTGGGCAATCTGTGAAAGTCTGTCTATTCTCTCATAGCACATTTTGATTGTAAGTGGGTTTGCTGTTCTTGTAAATACAAACTTTGACCCCTTACAAGTGTAGCGGAAGGAGGACGAGGCTCATGTTTATTCAGCATGTGTAACAGCCCCCGGGACAAATCACACTCAAGACTGGCTGTCGCCCCCGGAGACTGAGCGAAACACCTAAAGGTGTGGAGCTATATATGGAATGTTCTCCAATATGCACATTCACTAATGTGCAACGCTTCAACCGCCCCCCCCAACCACCGTTCTTCCTGCTATGTCTTTTTTTTTTTAAAGGTAGAAATTTAAAGTCATCATTATCTCAGACATGTTTCATTTGGGTAAATTCACTCATGGCTTGTCCACGTGAAATGTCGTTCGTGCCTTTATACCTACAGTATGTCTGGAAGCTGCGTGTGTTGTTTGCCTGCCTGCTGCAGTTTGCTCAGGTCTGCTAACTGCTGCTAAAGTTGTCACTGTTAATGTGGGCTTGTATTCAATCATTCTGTCAGCTTCTGAGAAGCACGTTGAGTGACAGATTTAAGAGGCAGCCGAACCAGGGGCTAAACTCGATGAGAGCGATTTCTTTCCTGTGAACGTAAGATCTCAGACAGACGGGCGTTAGCTGCTGGAAGTTAGACAACACCGTCTGGTCCAGTGAACACATTGACAGTGATCAACAAAGAAGTGTTGTCTCACCTAGCCTCCTTTTTTTTTTTTTTTTTTGATTCGCCTTCCTGCGGTCTCAAAGATCAACTATTCTTTTTTTCCTATCATTTGTCAAGTGTTTGTCAGTTTTTGTGTGCGTAAAGGCTGTTGAGGTAAATGAGATTTCCCAAAGAGCTGTGTTCGCAGAGAAGCACTCAAAGTGATATTGACATGTTGTCAAGCTGGCGCCTCTCTCTAAGGACGCCTTTGGATGTTGACGGGCCAGAGCTGCGATCATGATTTTCTCCCCTTCCGCTGTTGAGTAATATCAGCTTGTCTCCCAGAAATGATTTGTTGCTCCTATTTTTAGTCCAAACTCCACTTTCCCTCAGTCAAGTCAGTCAGAAGTTGTCAAGAAAACACCTGCTGTGAAGTTCCTCGGAGAGGTTCCTGTCTAAAATCTGTTTAGTTGAAGGCTCCTTGACTGAACACAAAATTATTCTCTGTGACGGGGTATTAAGAGGAAAGGAAGGTGAGGTGAAACTTATCATGTATTACTTTGACTGATGTGTTTAAACGTCTGACTCCTTGAGTTAGATGATGATTTTAATGAAGGTGGTCGATGTGATGGCTGGGAGTTGGAGCTCGGATGACATGGAAACACCTTTGAGGTTTAACAGTTTAATTAGTTCGAACAAAATATATATTTTTTCAGAAGTATTTCATCATGTTTGCAATATACTCATCACACACGTGACTTTTTCCTCACTGTATCGTATACATATTCAGAAATTTGTAATTCTTTTTCCTGATAATGTTAATTCTTATTTCATTATGTCGTTACATTTCTGGAACTAAAGCTGGAAGATGTTGAACTGACTGTCAGAACCGAGCTGATTTGGAAGATAATTCAGTGTAACTAGTTAAGTAACTAGGTAAGAAATTAACTGCATTTAATTTCTGGAGTAACTAGAAACTCAAGTAACTAAAACATCCGTAATGTAATTAATTATTAAGTTATTCAGAAATAACTATAATAAGAAAAAAGTTATTAGATAGTTAGTAACTAGTTACCAAAGTAAGAAAAAAGCTACTAAAGTTGCAAGTTTCCAATGTAATTCTCAGAAGTTACTGAAGTAATAATGAGTAAATATGAGAAACATACTATATATATGTGCTGACTTGAACATCTTATCCCGCTAACGTCACAACTTCAGTGACTGAAGCAACTTACATCAGTAGTTCCTAGTTACTTTCGTTCCTAAAGTAACTGAATATTTACTACAATAACTAGATACTGAAATAAAGTAGTTACTAAATTAAGTAAAAAGTAAGAAAGTTGTTTGGATTATTAAGTATTTTACTTAAGTTACTAAAGTTACTACACTTAGAACCTAGTTCCTAAGTAACCGACTACTAAAGTAACTAGTTATAGATGAACTAACTTTTGTTCATGACACTAGTTACTAAATAAATAAATATGTTGTAACTAAGTAACTAATAACTTAGGTGTTAACAATCTTGACTTGACATTAGTCCCCAGGAGGAGATTTCCCCCCACGGTCCCTGGATCATTTGTCAGAGAGGAGTTTTTCTGCACGAAGGCCGTCGGTGTGACGGTGAGTCATTTAGAAATATGGAGAACATTTAAAACATGAAAAAGCAGCATTACTGCAGGCTGACTTCATCACTTGGTCTGTACAGGAATCACATGAGAGGAGGGTTGAAAAAGATGGATTGCCCTCATGCTGCTGCCACCCTCAGGATGGGGATGCGCAGTCAGAGTCCTACAAGGTTGAATGGCTGAGGTCATCAGACAGCTGTGTGACATATTGTTGGGATGTTTGGCTGTGTGGGCACCTCGCAAGCCCTCAACCCCTCATCCATTCATCCCCCTTTGGAAACACATGAGGCCAGACTAGCAGAGATGAGGAGCTTGTGGCTGTTGACCATAAAAAGAACATCAGGGCAATGAGCCACAAAGAAAAGATGGTGAAAGGGAGGGGGAGTTGGGGGGGTTGGTTAGGAATTGAAGGGGGGTTTGTGTGTCTTTTGAAAGGGGACTTGAGAGCAGGTTGGTGAACGGGTGGGGGTAAAAGAATGAGAAAATGTATCGAGCAATGAGGGGGAGTACAGGAGAGACACGAGGTAAAAGGTGATCGAGATGTAAAAAGACAGATTGTGCAGTTTGGGCAAATGGGAACTTTGGATTTCTCCAGCTGTGGCCATTAAACAGCAGGTGGAGGGCATCATTAAGCCCGACAGTAAAAGCAGGAATCACTGGTGTTGTCGTTGTTTCAATGGCAGCTCTCCTGGCGCCAGCCACTCATCCACTTAAAGATCATGCATCGCTGTGATGACATAGAACATAAAAGAGAGACACCACAGTTAATTTAACAATGATTCAACTCTCAAGCTTTGTATTTTAAGCAAACAAACAAACAAAAAAACACAGACACAATGCCGTTATTAATAGAAAGCATGATAGTGGCACAGGTGCACCTCATGATGGGCTCGATGGAAGGTCACCCCCATCCGAACGCCTGCCACACATCACATCACCGTAATGGCTATTTTCACAACAGCGATGCCTTCATGGTGCGCACACCCTTTTCTGAAAGTTGGGAATGTCGGGTCTCTGTCTCTGCATAATTGTGGAGGAAGAGGGACAACTGTCCCCTTATTTTTATTTATTTATTTCTTTTACAGATGTTACTCTTTTGGATGGATTCATTGTTGGATGCTGACTTTTGCAAATTGTAAATATTCGTTTCCATTTCATCTCATGTACAAATTCAGATCCTCTATCCTGACGAGCATCTGAGCTGCAGCTTCTCATCAACGTAACGGGATTCGGTTTGATTTTCAGACGCTATCGCATCTTTTGCTTCTGGACATATGCAAACACATTATGAAGCAGATGTCTTCATTATGTGCAGTTTCCTGAAACGATTAGCGTGCCCCTCCCCCTGTTTTTTTTTTTTTTTTTTTTTTTGTTCAAGACGAACTGCTGAAAGAGTTTGGAATATTGCTGGGAGTGTACCTAAGAGCTGTCATGTGGGATGATAGCTTGACGGCAGATGAGAGCTGCCATTGGAGCAGCCTCCAGGAGCCCTCGGGGCTAAATGGATGTCTGCAGCACGGCACTTTTAGAAGGTGCTTCTTTGCTCTGATTTGTCTCCTTTGATTGTGTTCATCTTGCCATTAGCAGACACATCGCACACAAAATTGTCAAAGGAGAAGTCAGATTATTGTAACGTGTCCATTTCCCTATCTTGATCCAGTGGTGAGTGTGAAAAATGATGCAGCGCAGCTTCCAGTTTAACTGGTCAATTAAAAGAACATGTTTTCACTGATAGGTGATAAAACTGTCTGGGAGTTGGTTTAAAGTCAGCCGCTTGCTGTGGTTACAGGTCGCGGTCGTGCTGGAGTCGATCCCAGACGTCAACAGGTGAACGTCAGGGTGCAACCTGGACAAGTCACCAACTGACTTCACTGAATTCACACCTACGGGACATTTAGCGTGAGACATTAACCTCACGTCATCCCACCTCACATTTGGAGGTTGGGAGGCAGCTGGAGTACCAGGAGAGAATCCACACAGACACAGGAAACTCCACGCAGAAAGATGAGTGTTTCGAAGTGATCCATGGAACTTTTGTTTGTCTGGTTTTTTTTTATGTCATCAATACACTATTCATTCAATTAACCTCAGACAGCAGAAACATGCTCAATCAGCGCCAGCAACCGCTCACTGAGAATCGCTGGGATGCAGATGATTTCCCTGATTCTGTTGTTTCCACTTCTACAGCTCACGATGCATCCTTTGAGTTTTTGATTGGTCTTCCTCTAGTGTCTACTCTTTTTTTTTTTTTTTTGCAGTCCTTCTGTGGCCTCAGCAGGGAGCAAAGTGGTGTGCGGAAACATGTCATCCCCTGATTTCCTTTTTAAAAGCCAACCCCGATGCTTTTAAATGCGTCATCAAGGCAATGGGCTGTCCAAGTGGGTTACAAGTTAACCAAATAAACACTGACAAAGAAATTAATAATGCATATTGTTTGCGAATGCCTCAGCTGGATGATTTGACTGATGTATGCAAAGATGGTAATTTATTGAAAGTAAATTCATGTAATTGTGCAGCGGAACTTGATGAAGCAAAAGAAGGTGTCAGCACAGCTTCCATCATCATCAGAAGAAAGAAATCATTAAAGAGCAAAAACAAATCCAACTTCAAAGGACAGCGCACAACAAACACTTATTTTATGGATGTGTTTCATTTAGACCAAAGTTCAGAACAGCTCTTATGGTAAATATGTCAGATTTGTTGTTAGTTGTTTGCTGATGTGATCGTTGTGGTTTATTTATTTTCCTCGCAGTCCACAGGGACGTAAACATTCACTCTGCACATATCAAAGTAGTCAGTGTAAATTTAATTTGAAGATGAGGGGGAACAAGAGCTAAAATGTAGTTGTCATCATCAAGTCATACTTCCAGGATGAGCAGCTCAAGCGGCAACACGCTCTCAGTGCTTCGCTAAGAAAAAAAACCTTTGTGACCACACTTTTTTTTTTTTCTTACATTGTGACGTCAGCAAAGTGATAAGATCTATTCTGTGTGCAACCAAGACTCACTGTTCACTGGACGTCACAGACTGTGAGCTCAGACAGAAGTTACTGATATTCACCTCCGACAACAGAGAACCGATGTGTCTGCGCTTTGCCTGGAGGGTCCAGTGGTTATTACAGGTTATTACTACATACACAGGTCTGAGAGGAGCAGTATGCTGTGTAACCTATCTATACAACAAAGGTATATATAGGTATATATAGGCCGATGCACTAACACCATACACACCAACACCACAAGCACCAACAACATACACACCAACACCACACACAACCACACCGCACACACCAACACCACACACACTAACACAGCACACACCCACAATATACACACCAACACCACACACAACCACACACACACCAACACCACACACACCAACAACATACGCACCAACACCACACACACCAACATACACACCAACACCAACACCACACACACCAACATACACACCAACACCAACACCACACACACCCACAACATACACACCTACAACATACACACCAACATCACACCAATAATATACACACATGCACACGCACACTTGCAGCTGCTACTTGAGACAAACCCATTTCTCAAAACAAGCTGTCGGTGTTGTGGTGTATCTGAGCACAGGAAATTGTGGAGAGATACGTTCAGACTGCAGTTTACATCCTTGCCCCCTCCTCACCTCTCCCTATCTAGCTCCACCTCCCTCTCTGAAAGCGCTGCGTCTCCTACCTTGTATAGACGATGAATCACACGAGTCTTTCGACAGCAGACAGTCCCTGTGAACGAGTCCCTCTCATCAACATGGACCATCTCCGAAAGGGCCTGTCAGACACCGAATGACACCGAATGCTGAATGTTAATGGAGTACACCATATGCTCTGGACGAAATATTACCCATGAATTATTAAATGTGATCCATTGTGTCAGCCCTTAATTAGGGCTTGTTAAAACATAATAAAAGAACGAGATGTTGGACATGATTAAAGAAATGGAAGTTTGCTGTAAACACCACAATCATATGAAGGGTAATAAGACACACGGGGATACATCATTGGCAGTAAGTGTCTTATCATTGTTTATGAGCATTGGCACAAGAACTAATTGTGATTGATACTTTGTTGGACCTCATTTGAATATTTGAACATTGTGCAAATTGAACATCCTGCTGTGAACATGTATTGTCCGTGATCAACTCGTACTTCACACGGTGAAAACGCTCCATAAAATGTATATTTGCCCTGAAAAGGCAGGAAAGTCCCTCTTGGAGATTAATTTTGGGGGACAACGGACTGAACATACAGCCTTTGCATATTGGCACTTTTATCAGAGAATAATATACTATTTCAATATTCAATATTGCAACAATACATGATCATGAACACACTAAATGCAATGCAGTCTTCTCAGCTTCACCGTCATCAGCCCGATCGATGGCCGCCCCCACGACCCGCCTGCACACCACGCCAATAACTTCAGACATCAGCAAAGCCCCGTTACATCATGTGTCGTCAAAACGATGCTGTGGTCGGCAAAGTTACTGAAAGTCTTCTTTGCAAACTTTGTACAACACAGCTACCTCACAACTTTGTCATTCGACACTCTCGCTGACCACTGATGGATTTGAAACACTGGATATATGCTCCAAGCATCACAATATATCTAACGTGTGCATTTATTGCAGCCATTGCTGCATGAGGAGCTTGGGACAAGTAATTAAGCCATTTGTAATAAATGGAGCTGTGTGTCATTGCACACGACGTTTGCCAGGGTTGACAGTTCAAGTCAGGTTAATAATTGGTGTCAAAATACAAATCCAGATTGACTGTTTTGCCCTGTAAGAGGTGGAAATGGGAGCAAAATCACCCATCAGTTTTCCTTCAGTGTCTCTTAGTGTGTTAATTTTATTTCAAACTGCCAAACATGGTGTCATGGTTTTCTGACAGGGCCTAGGGAGAGAGTTTATCTCATCATTAATTAAGTATCATATTTCCCTACATGCTGCCTGTGCTTAATTAGGAAGAGGGGGTCATTTGGGAGGGCTTATTAACTGGAACAAATTTGTTAAAGGAAGGAGACTGCGATAGATAAAAGACGGAGGGAGTGAGAGGAGAGTTGCGCCTCTGGGTTCAGTCGTCCCTGACAAGGCTTGGCTTTTGTGATTGATAACTGCAGCAGTCAGGGCTCGAGTCAAACCGGGAGAGATGAAGGAGTAACCAGGGGAGAGACGGAGGGGAAGAGAGGAAATCTGGGAGGAAGGAGAAGGCAGCCAGATGGGGGCTGGGAGGAAATGATTGGAGACATATGCTAGCTCTCAAGCAAGATAGAGTTAGACAGAGAAGAGGGAGGTGTGGGACGAAGAGGGAGGGACGGTGAGATATGAAAACAAAGAGAGAAATGCAGCGAAGGGAATGCAGGGAGATGGTGGAGATTGATTGCAGCAGTGGGCCACATCACAGAGACTTTGTTTATCGTGTCCTGACATTCCCTACCTTTCTCCCTGTATTTTTAGAATAGTAGATATGATGGGAATTCTGCAAAGTAAGTAAGAAGGGTGTGTCTGTCACTCTTTTTAAACAAAAAAGAGGCAAAAAGATAAAGTCTGAAACTTAGTTTGTCCACCTACTCTCAGTTGAACTTTGGGTGAAAGATTGGGGCATGACACTGTTTCATCCCACTTCCAAATTACTTTGGCTGGTCAAACACAAGATGTTTTGCATGAACATGACACCAAGTTTGCCAAGTATTTCAGTGGTGATAGCACCACCCTGCCACAGGTTTTCCATGCATACTGGACAGAAGTCACAGAAATAGACTTAGTGTATTAGTAGGGTACAGGAAGTGTTTTCGTCCGTTTCTGCACAAACATTTATGGCCAGTATGTTCTGTTGTTGTACAATTTGTTTGGTTTCTATGCAGGTCAGGTTCATAAGTCAGTGGGGCAAAATCATTCATTTTAAGATGAATTTGTCAGGAAATACAACATGAATTCACATTTAATGTTGCAACTGGTGGCTACAGAAACACACACACACACACAAAAACATTCATCTAAAGACGTATTGATGAAACTTACAAACTCAGGGATGAAGAATAAATC
>JBBMJM010000016.1:1344315-1360658 GCA_037832705.1 Centriscus cristatus | reverse complement strand
AAAAAATGGGTCCTCGACAGAAGTCGACAGAAGAGGTTACTTTATCATGTAGTGTTTTTGTTACTGTCTGTTTTTGCCTGTTTATTGGCAAAATTGCAACAAACATCCACCAGGTTTTAATGAATGGGTGGAACATGGGCCATGGAAGAAATAATTGAATTTGGGGTCAGATCAGGGGCAGATACACAAATTAATGGACTTTATTGAAAGTCATTAAATTTGATTGAACATTGAGAATGAAAATGTAATTGATGGAATCGCACACAGAAAAAAAGATCAAATGTTCCAAAAGAAATAATGATCCAGCTTTTCAGAGGTACAGTATCTCTCAGCTGAAGCCTGAAGTCGCCTTCGGTCGATCTGAGCCGTTGGCATCACAAACTTTTTTTGTCTGTCAACAAAACTTTCATTTTACACATTCAGACATCTCAGTCGATGTGGTTCCAGTGGATCATGGTGTCTGGTTCCTACATATAAATGTCAGTACAGAGTGATTCACACAAACCAAATTAGAACCTAACATACTGTACATAGAGAATATTGAGTCCCAGCTGTACCATCTCCTCCACTCATGTCCTGTCCCCGTCCCATCCCTCTCTCTCTTCCTCCCGTCAGTATTAATTCTCACCAGCATCTGTTCATATGACACCGTGTCATAGTTTCAATCCTTTTCTTACAGTCTTGTCCGGATGTACTTTTCCATAACCTGAGGATATTTCAGGCTGCTGTGACCATCCAGACCTTTATAACTGCAAAGTCATGTTTTAACTCTTTTATTATTTGTGTTTGGTCGCCCAATAAGCACAATCTTGGTGAGATGGTTGTCTCTGTCGCAATCCTCTGACTGCAGTTGACAGTTTCAGATCAGCTGATTGGACACTTGGTGGATATAAAATGTAGCTTGCGTCCTGCTTTTTTTAACGGCATCAAACAAGTCACAGCGGTATTTAACGGCGGGTATTTTTGTGCCTTGACTAATAGATGTAGTTCATTTATTTACGCGTAAATTAAAATTGCTTGTAACATTTTAATGTGAGCGTGTGCGCACAACATTATTCAATACAGGAAGTACATGATTTCTATTAAAACACTAGCAGCAAACAAAACAGGATGAAATCTTATTTACATACAACATTCCCTCGGCCTCTCTCATACGCGCAATTAGGGAGCAAAGCTGCAAGTGTTAATTTGCTCCATGTGCACTTCTCACAAACAGCAGAGGCAGCTCAAAGAAAGCTCCTGAAAACAATAACAACTACTTTTGTTCCCCCCAATATTCCAGTGAACAAACAGGGAGAGTTTAGGTTTTTTTTTTCTCTCTCTCTGTTCCTAAAGTTCCTGGACGTAATATGCATATGAACACTGGGGCGTGTTGGATGACGGAGATCAGAGGAATCGCAACAGGGGATCAAAGAGGACTATCCGATCTCATAAAAATCACATGAGAACCCTCGCTCCCAGACACCTCGTATTGATCATAGAGGAAACGAGTTAGCGTGTTTTTACTGAGAAAGAACTGGAGGCTGACATGACGTGAATTAAGAAATGTGCACATTAAAAATGCATGGTAAAGCATCTGACAAACAATCGGACGCTTAACTGGAGGCTAGAAAGGGGACAACAGGAGCACTGTACGTTCACTGGGTTCCTTCCACCGACTCGTACGTTTCCTATTTTCATGGAGGAACAATCAGGCCGGAAAAGTTCCCGTAAAAAAATAACACTCCTGTCAAGGCTGCGTGCTTGGTTTCTTCTGGAGTGTTACCACCAGGTAGGGGGAGTGATTTGATTATACTGCACGGGCGGCGCCGTCGTTACCTACGTCGACTAATAACTACTTTTCAAACCTGCCTCCTCCGTGCCGTGGAAGTGCTTCAGTTTTTCTAGGAGTTAACCTTCACACACTATCATTACTGTCACTCTCGACTGAAACTTAACAGAGCCGCTCACGTTCTGCAGCGGGCGCATGTACGCCTGCGTGAGAGCCGAACCTCTATTTGTCTTTGATTCTGTTCAATTACAGGTTCGCCCCGATTGCCGAACGTGTCTGTTCACTGTTTCCAACATTTGTCTTGTAAAAGTGAAAGCAGGGTTTAAATTCCATGAACAGAATGTGATGGTGCAAGGACACACACGCACACATTTTAGGATTTTTTTTTTTTTTAATATGCACCTTTATAACACACTTCTTTTGAATTAATCACAAAAAATGAACTTCTCTGTATGGATGTTGCCTTAGTTCAGCTTGTGACACTGTTTAAAAACTACAAATAAATTCATGGGGCTCCATTTTTCATTCCCTAGTTTTACTCGGCGCTTTCAAACACATTTTCACTCTTCACCTTCTTACACAATAACGATCATTTCTGCACATATTCCTTCTTTTTCCCGTCGTCTCCCGTTCCCCCTCTCCTTTTCACGGTGTGTGTCATTATCCATCCAATGTGACTTCACCCATCCTGCCCTCTGGTGACACAGCCTGCCCTTGTTAAGTGGCTCCAGTCCCTCTCCTCGTTTACAGGTGAAATCTATTCTCAAACACAGGCCTCAAGGGCCCAAGTGGACTGTAACAGAATTTCTCCAACCCCGCTGGGCCCCAACCACAAAGCTGAGAATAAATGGCCGAGGTGCCACGACTGGACAGAAAAATCAATGCCTGTTTATACAGACATGACAGTCCCGGCGCCCGAGCAATTCTCCGGCTTGCTCCTCTAGACGCTGTGTTATAATTTTTTCTCTCCTCTGTCGCACTCTCTCCTCTGGTGGGGATAAAATGTGTGTCCTCTGGAGAGGATGGAGCCGTAGGTGAGGCGCTGTGGCCATTTTGTCCTCAATTTGTTCTTACCGAGCGTTGAGCTATTGCATGGAGGTCACGCGAATGCTTTTGATAGACCGACTGTCACGCCGAGCGCCGTGTATGCTGAGCATATGAAATGCAGACAACGGGGGTCATGTGTCAGAGCAGGACACTGCTTCTCAACGGGTGGGTCGCAACCTGAAGGCGTAAAAACAGCTGCGTGCTGACAGGGTCATACAGAAGACATTTTACTACTAAAAGTATTCAGCTCGATCCTCATTTTCTTTGGAGGACACAACACACTGAACCGGTTCAAATGCAGTTACTGGGACCCAGACGACCCAATGGATTTGTGACCTTCACCCACACCGACTCAGTCAACTCAAGTCGAACATTATGCCAACAAACGTCTCTCTCACATAAGACTGGTAGTTTAAAGCGTTTACTGTCTGCTGTTCTTTAGGTGACAGAATGTGCATGCTACAACACCCTGTCTGTGTTGGTTTAGTCTAAAAATGTCAATGCGCTTCAGTTTTCAACAGCGTAACACAGTCCTCCTCGGTCTTCTTCTTCATTGGTAAGTAAATTAAATGAAATGTAAACAAATCCTTCCTCGTTCATGACTCATATCATGTTTGACCTCCGACATACTCGTAGCTCTCCAACACACATTTGTCATCTGGTTTTATTTTGAAAATCTGTCACTGTGTTGCGTTGTGTGTAACTTCCGGTCTAAAAGATCTGCTCTGTGGAAACTGACTTGTCTTAGTTGCGTCCGTGTGCCGGGATTGGAAAAACTCCCGGTGGCTCCAGAGATGCTGGTGAAACTCTCTGATTGACTGGAATGAGTTGAATCACCAGTGGAGCTGTTATGTGCCCCTGACGCTTGCAGTGTAAATTGGATTAATTAATCCAAAGGTGGTCCAGTGGTCAATACATCCGTTAATTAATATTATTATTATTATAGTTATTGGCTTTTCCGTTTAAATGGCCAAAAACACAAGTGGTTGACGTGAATATAGCATGTCGACTAACATGCTAACAGTAAGTAATTGCAGCTGCTCCCAGTATGGTGACTTTTACGGGATTTTGCTCCCAGTGTATGACAGTATGTGATGTCACAGTAAACCAAAGTCAGTAGGTTTCATCATCTGAGGACCATAAATGATTGTAAACTCTACACTTAGTGTCACAGTTGTTCTTTGCATACTTGTTTCATCTTTCTGTTTCGCTTTCTTTTTCCCTCAGTTGACTTAATCAGCATGTGGCTTTGATTATTCATTTGTTCTTTCCTCTTTGTGTGTGTGTGAGTGTTTGTGCATGAACTTTACGTGGATTGCTTGGCGCAGGCTCTCAAGGGGAGGCAGCGATGTACTTGTAACTCATCCTGATTTATGCCCCCGGTCTAAATAAAAACATAAATCACAGCACCTGCCACAGAAGTCACTCTCACAGTGGTCGGGCTCGTCCCGCTCTGTTCTGGCTTCTGCCGCGACACCCGCTTGACAGAAACACAATTGATTCCCTCATTGCATCAATTTGTCGCCTAATCTGGTGATATGTTGATAAATTTTATGGCTTTGTCAATTAATTTTCGTGAAAAATGGGCCTGGCAGTGGTGGACACATCAATACTAATGCGGTGGAAATATCAGTGACAAAATTAAGTGATAAAATTTATTGCCCCCTATCCCGTCTTGTGAAAACATAACTAATGAGGGAGGCAATTATAGTCGCATGTGGTCTCCTTCGGGAAAGATGGAGGGGGTGGTGTGGAGAAAAAAAAAAAAAAAGAAAAACTGTGGTAATTAGACAAGTGGGAGAAAAAGGATCTTGGGAAAACATGGTCATCTGGAAAGGAGGGTGACTTCATAAATGTCGTGCAGTGGATAGATGTTTGTTTCAGCTCCCCGTCACGGTTGTAAAAGCCAAACAAATGGAAGAGGCCTTTCAAACCAAACCACACGTCAATTCAAATGATCATTCACACCGTGCTGTGATACGGGACGGCGTCCTAGCCGCTCATTGTTCACCATGTTTGCACATTGAAGAACAGACAAAGACCATTGTCATCGCTCCCTCACCTAATTATTTCCATGCTGACTTTGATGCATGTAGATTTTTGTCACTTGAGCTGTGGCATAGACGTGCATTGACTCGAGCGCCGTTATTCCCTAAGGCTGGTGAGATGTGTCCAGTGAAAGCTCAGACACTAACATCAAACCGCGTTATTGTGCTTTATTTTAGCACCGGCAGTTATCAGCGGCGGCGCTCAGCCAGTCGTTTGTTGGGCATGCAGCTCGCCTCTTGTCCAATCAGCAGAGAGACCACTTTGGTTCACATTTAAGCAAGTTTGTTTTAGATTCTCTGCCGTCCCAATGGGAATGCAAATCACTGTCTCGCGGGCTCTTCGGTCACTGATCAAGGTGCTGAAATCATGCATAGTATAAATAATGATTCCCCTGCATCATAAGAAGTTTGTGTGATAATGCAGCATCTACATACTTCTGTCTAGAACACATGCAGGACGGCAGCATCTGCTCATCGCTTCCTCATTAATTTGTCAATTTTTAGCATGTGTGATGGAGGGAGGGTGGGGGTGGTAATGCAATGTGCAACCAATATAGTTGCAGAATAATTCTAATTGCAGACCCTCGAATCCATCATTCATGACATGATGTAACATCTAATCAGCCCACACAATTAACACAGTAAAATATTCTATATTGACCGAGCTGATTCATGCACGTTATTTGTTGAAATGATCCGAGCAGCACCTGGGGGACGCATTCAGAGAGAACGTTAGTGGCCAAAACAAGCACTCAGTCTCAGGGAGGGAAACATCATTTATGTGTTCACTGGGAATAAGTGAAGCTACTGAAGAGGTTTCCGAATGCTCACTATGGCCAACGAGGGAGGTACATTAGCGTCGTGCCACTACTTCCAATCTGCTGGGTTTGCATCCTTTGTCCAGTGGAATGATTCACCTCCATCACTCAAAGGTTTGCAACCTAGCACATGACTCTTGTGGCTGATTGATAAAAGACGATGGCCGATAACTTATGACAGCACAATCGTTGTCCCATCGGTGACGAAAAGACATGAGCGGCCGCTTTATCCATTCAGCTGTGAAGGTATTTTCGGGAAACGTTCTCGTCACACCCACATCTCTGCTCCATCTGAGACATCGTGGAAGATTTGAGAACGTTCTAGAGTCCGTCTTGTTACCGTGTGACACCATTCATTTCGTTCATTTTTCTCAGACGTCTCAGATTGTTCAACCTTTCCAATTTAGGTCACGTTTGTCTCCTGTCAGCATTTTGCTGATTGAATATTTGGAAACTGTCAGAGGCTTCACAGACAGTTTAGAAGCAGATGTTTTGTCTGAAGCTCTTGGTCCAAAGTCCAACAATCAAAGGTGTGATTTAATTTTACCATGATGTGTGCGAGCAAAGCTTCAGGGCGACATCACAGTTGATCCCAGTTCTTTACAAAGAGGGTTTCCCTTGAACAACCGAGGCAGAAGAGACACGTGCATGTCAAGATGGAGACAGGATAGCAGCAAGTCAACTTTCCTAAAGGATTAAGCAAAAACTGCCATTAAGATGAGGTGTCTGCTTTAAATATGAATCACCGCCTTCTAGTTCAAGTTGTTAACTAAATAATTCAGGTACGGCGGTGCATTATCGACTTGATGTAAATGTGATATGAGCGGAAATCAGGATGTGTGACTGAGATGATAATTGATATGATAATGGAGTTTCGGAAGACGGAACAATAGCAACAACTAATAATGAAACCTTAAATAAAAGATGGGAAGTAAAACTGTTAGTGCAGGCGGGTGACACGCTAGAGGAGCTTCACTACAGCAGCGCTGGGACACGGACGACACGAAGGGAAACACAGCAGCTGCACGAGCAGACGGCAGACATCTTATAAGTGGGCACAAAGGAAATCCTCCTGTTGGGTTTCAGCGATACTGAAGGATGGGAAACTGTTGAAACAATTCAGCAGAACCAACAGTTGTGATGGACGTCAGGCAACAAGAAGACGGAAAACATTTTCCTTAAAGCCTGAAGCACAGGTGACGAAACACCTGCGATCAAACTGCAACGGTAAAAACGGTATGAGGCCGCTATCTGCACCATGCCTATGCCAGATGAGTATATTTTGATTTTGATGACTGATTTTGCAAACCCTCTGAATTGAGAAAGGCAACAGTTTGTCATGTCGTGGGGAAAAAGGTCTTAAAGAACGTAATTCATCTCTGGCAAAATGTCATGAGCGAGGTGAGTAAAGGTGGAACATGTGGGCTTGTCACCCTGAGAACATTTCTCTGCCTGGCAGGGAAAAGAAATGTGGGTGGGTCAGGTGACGCCCCTCCTCCATCACCACGCCGGTGGAGCTGCTCGCTGACCAGCAGGTCACATCGGGGTCGTGTCTTCCACTGTGTGAATGTGATCACATGAAAGGATATTCTTGATATGAAGGGGATAAGGGATATTTTTTAGGGCAAAGAGGAAAAGGAAAGCGTTTACTTCACCTGTTGTCTGCAGAGCGATGAACTTTAACCTGTATTTACTCATCCAGCTGTGAAAGACGTCATGTAACTGGATGAGCCTGAACTCACAGACGGCATCAAGAGGTGGTGAAGTTCTCGGCAAGTCGCACAGCTGGGAAAAAGTATGTTGGGATGTTCTCACTTGTCAAAGGGTAGCGACGCCGAAAGGGAGTGAAGTAGCTGCCCTCTTGCCCTCTGCATCTCGAACATCGCCAACATTTTGATGTGTGCGCGATGAGGCTCACATCGGGGCCCAGTACCATGAATAAGATCAAACGCTTCCTCGATCAGACACAGCTGATGTGGTGTCTCAGCTCCGCCGCAGACATCAGCTCCTCTTTCACTCGCTTTTTTCCCCCTCTTTTCCTCAACATGTGAATAAAGGCAGAGAGACGTTGATGGTGTGTGTGTGTGTAGGGTGGCAGGGAGCTGCATGAAAAACTGAAAACTCTAAAAGTGCAGCGACCAGCCCCATCTGGAAGACATCGGACGGAAATGAAGTTGTTCAGAACCATTCCTTTGATAATAAAGCTAATTTTTATGAGTCTGACAAGTATGTAATTATGTGCAGTGGTGCTTTTCAGATTTTATCACAGTCAATAAACTACCGCGCTAATTTCATTCCTGTTTTGACATATTTACATGGAAATATTCGATTTGGGGGGAATTAGAGGACTTGAAAGCCGCTGATAGATGGCTTTTAATGATCTGTGACCCTCGGCCTGTGGGCTCATCTGTTTGTCGGCCTGTCGATCTCACGGGAGATGATGTGCTTGGTGTTCTGATCTTTTCCGACACAGTGCCATCCAGGCAGCGCCGGCCAGTAAGCCCTGAACATTGCCCCCCTTTTTTCAGGGGCTAAATTGTGAAAGCCACTGATCTGGAAAGATTAAAGGGAAATAAATGTCAAGTGCTTCTTTTTTCCCCCCCCCGATATGATCATAGATATAATAATGTAATCAGCGCAGACTTGAACTGAACACCCGCGACAGTTTAGGACTTGTTTGTTACACATGGGAAATCTTCTGCTGTGTATTTTCCCAAACTTTACTCTTATCTCTTCACACAAAGGCAGGTCATGGTTCAGTTGACCCATCAACAGCCTAGCAGTGCAGATAAAGTACAGCTGGCAACACCGGTCATCCTCATTCTGTCGAGAAAACATCACGGGGGTCACAAGTGATGACAAGGGCCACTTATGGGAGGTGGGAATTGGTGTCAAAAGTGGGAACTGCTTTGCCGTGAAGCACGTCGGGCGTCTCACAGGGGGGGCGCCAGTGTCATAAAAAGTCCATCAGAAGCAGCGGTAATTACCCAAGAAATTGACAGTGAAATTGAAAAAAGTTTGTCGCCACAAAGGCAGGCCGTCGTCCATCTTCTTCACACCACGACTTCCCGTCACACACGACATTGCTGTTATGTGACAGCAGGATTTGGTGGTCCGCACAAAGTCCTCGATATCTGCTCTAACTGATATCCACACCGGGAGAAAATGTCACAGAATTAGATAGAAAGTGGCGTTAGCGTTCACAGTATTGCTGGTGGGTTGTTGTTTTTTCAGCATCTCCATCCTCAGCATCACTCAAGGAGACATGTTGTGTAGACATCTTCAGCTGCGGGAACTGGGTCAAAATAAAGGTGGGCGACCAGAATGTGTGTGGTTGAAGGACGGACACCGGAACTGGAGCTGGTGTGTTCATGCAGTCCACTGAGGTGAAACTAAAGCTGCGAGCTGTCGTGACGTCCACAAACGATGGACTGGATGATGGGGAGTTTGGAAGGTCGAATTTCAAACATTAAGAGACTTCATAATCTTTTCCTGGTGTCAATACTGTTTTTTTTCCCCATCTTCTTCTATGTATGTCATTGATGAGGTTGTTGGTCTTTTTCCAAGTTGTGCTGACACTTCTTGAGTGAGGGATCAAGGGAATCGACTCAACATCCTCATGTTTTCTGACGTTCATTTCGTTCATATACATTTCAGACTAAGGGTAACTCAGCCTGTGTGAATCTCAACTGTTGTGTATAAAATCCAACTTGGTTGTGTAAAAAAAAAGAAAAGAAAAAAGGTTTCCAGGTTAAAGAGCTGAGCATAGCTTCCTGTCTGAGCTCTAAAGCTCTTTTCTTTTAAGTTTATAAAGGGAGGTGTAGCAACTAAGGAGTTCAATGAAAAATAAATAAGATTAGAATTAATTAGGATATTCAGCCCAACACCCACTAATTCCCTCCGCAGTTTGTCATAGATCGGTTATGGTGCCTTTAACGTCCTGTGACATTTTCAAATGTACATCACAATGTACACACTCAAATGTAAATAGCATTCAAAAACAAATCCTAGAGGCATCTGTGTGCTTCCAGCACTTGACTCCCACCCGATAGAAACAAGGACGACACATTAGTACATTATGATGCAGCTTGTCAATAGTAATGAAATTGTGGCCCGCTCAGGAACGGCCATGCGCGAGGACGCCGCATTGTTCCTCTGATTTTAATGCCAATCTCCATAATCAGGATGAAACCACACACTGCCAAAAATGGCATAATACAGGCGCTCGCTGATGAGTGATTGATTGAATATGAAGTAATGAGGGTTTTCTGGTGCTCTGCTGGTCATCTAAAATTCTGAATACAAATCAAATGGAAATTTTATGCAATGAGATGTATTCATGCGATTCTGGCGGCGTTTTAAGGTCTTAATGTACAGCGTTAAGAAACATAGGTTGACTGCGGACTGAGACGAGCAGGAGCTGCAGTTGGTAGGCCATCGTAGCGCATTACTGTCAAAATAATGCATGTCTGTCTGCGTATATTCCAAAGCTTAACTCGGGACAATTACAGTATAACCACTGTTTGTGTGCATAGATTGTCCTCTTACCTATTTGACAATGTCACTATTTATTTACATGTTGTTGGGTTTTTTTGTTTTTTTTTTAAACATGGGAAGCCTTATTCTTTGTTCAGATATGTGATATTACAGTATTATGACTGTTTGATAGAATTATTTATTTTAACATTTACATCAGGCAGGAGCCACTATTATTATCTTGGAGGATGGATGAGGCAGTGGTCGTGGACGTCTCCCCGCTTGGATTATTACATTGATGTTAAGTGGTATTTACAGATTGGTCCGGCAAAATTGCATATTAGAAGCCCAATTAACATTTTCGTTGCCCAGGGCACTGTGGAGTAGATCGCAGCTGGTGGTGGAGGCTACTGTCGGGTTCCCATGTTGTTCTTGTGCACTCGGAAATTTACCTCTGATGGCAAAGACAACAACCCCTCGTCGTGTGATTAGTATGCTCGTTAATTTGTCGCCATTAATTTAAATCTCATTTAAACGCCCATCCGAGCAATTAAATTGACTCAAGCGGAATAATATTTGTTGTTGTTTCAAAACGGCGCGTCATGTGTTAACCGGCTGTGGGCAGGAACCAGGGATGCAGAATCATATCTGGTCTGTCATAGACGAAGCACAGTCAAGGAAAAACCTTGTGTCATTTAGTGACAACTGGTCGAGGCAGACGGCCATCCGTTTGTGACGTCGGAGCCGCCAGAGGTTTCTGAACTGGATTGAAGGACGTTTTTCCTCGCCTCCATCATGAACACTTAAAAACTTGAAGAAGAATTGTTGTAATGTGGCTGTTTATATTAGTGCTGACATGTGGAATAGTAATTTAAGATTTAGCACAAGTGCTCAATGTGTTTGTATGATTTCTAGCATATAAAGAACCTCTGCTGCTACATATATTTCACTGTATGTATATATGTAGCTGTTTTCTTTTTATTTTAATTCTTTTTTTTTACTCAGTAAATGTAAATGTCTGATCTATTGTGTGCTTTTGTTATGGTTTCTTGAATGTCTTGTGTATTTTGTTTCTTTTGTCACCGTTGGACAGCGAGAAACGATTCCTCTGTGCATGTGGCACATGTGGTTGAATTGACAATAAAGACCTTGACACATTACGTGACAATGACTGGAAGTCTCCTTCCTGTCCTGCAAGCACAGACTGAACCCCAAAGTCGAATGAACCCAAAGCTGGACATGAGGCATAGAATCAAACTGAGATGATGTGATGACAAAATGATTAACAAGAGAGATATAGTGAATAATCTGTGTATGATGCCGTCCTATCAGTGCTGCAGTGTCCTAGTGAGAAGCAAATCATGTGAGATCAAGGTGATTTCTTCTTTAAATTATAAAAAAAAAAAAAACGCAGCTCAAATAGGCTCACTCTTCTCAGCTCCCGCAGCATCAGCGCTCCAATACGAACAAACGATTGATTGACAGGTGGACACGGGTCGGCTTTTTCAATTCCACAAGTCGATTCAAATTAAACCTCCACCTGGGATAAAAGCGTCAGCTATCCCGAATCAGGAACGCCCAAATGATAGGAAATGGAAATTATGATTAGGAAAAGATGAGGGATTTTCTTCATTCTACTGGATTTGCAAATAGTGCTGATGGTTGACATTTTTGTTCACGCAGATAAAATAGTGATGACAATTGTCTTTTTAGAGACTTTGTCAGCGTGAGCCCGACTGATAAAACATCTGTAGTTTCGAATTAGGCATGGGCATTACGTACCACTTCGTATTTATAAAAATCGATCGATTCGTTTTTGAAGTTGGACTGTCGAGTTTCAATGGACGATCATTAGGCTCCACGCGTGAATCCAATCTGCTCTAGTGCACAAACCCCAACCTTTGTTAAAAGATAAACTGCCTTAAATACCCTTTTGTCACTTTCTTCATCGAATGCCCACCGGAGAGTAAATGTGAACGGGGAGCTACTTGTTATTGTGGCGTCTCTTTATGAGACAACGTACATTAAACCCCGCGGTGGCTGCAGTAAACAGCGTGTTGTAAAACTGCATTGGTAGAAGAGCTTGTAAACATAAGCGGCCACAATCGGGTCGACATCAGACTAATTGTAATGTTCTATGAGCGCTCAAATTCAAAGTACCCGTAAGGCTCGCAGGGGGCGAATAGACGGCAGACGTGTAAAGCTGTCCGTGCATCTTTGTGGTGGTGGTGTTAAGGTAAGATAAGACCATTCTTTATTGTCCACAGCACCGACGTTTATGGTGTCACAGCAGCAAAGTTGTAGCGGATAGGAAAGAAGAAATATAGATGTGAATTGACATTTCTCTTGGAGATTAATGCAGTATCCATCTCTGTAGTTTAATGTGCAGTGAACTTTAAGTGACCTGTTGGTTCTATAGTATGGGAGACGGGGCTTTTTGTCAAATAGGTAAGTTGTCACATGACATGTTTACATCCACGATGCAAAGACATGTTGCAAAAATGTGTCCTTTCTGAAAGGATTCATCCAGATGTTTCCCCGAAGGTCGTCCCTCTGCTTCTGATCCGATAGTCTAACGTACTGACGCTAAATGAAATGTATTGATGCACATTTTAAATCTAGAATGCCCCCCACCCCCCCAAAAAAGCACTCTTGCACTGAGATCAAGGAATGTAATCGTTTGAATTGCAGCGAGTTATTTAATGCATCCGTTCAGACAGGAACGAGCCAAGTTTGAGGTTCCTTTTGCTGATCACGTCTCATTATGTTTAGGAAACGCGCCTGTGCCATCACCATGAGTAATATCATAAGTTATGAATGAGGCAAATGGCATAACACATCAACACTGGGGGCATCAGCCCTCGTTTGGAGCTGTCTGAGTGTCACTGTGCACTCAGAGCCAGACGGCATCAGACAGCGAGCAGAGTGAGCCCGATGCACATTTCTCTGCCGTCAACACGACTTCATGTCATGTGACGTCGGCCTCGCTGCCATGCAACTGATCTCAAGCTGTTACGGACTTCAGCCGTCCACAAGTACACTGGGATAACCAGTGTAAATGTTGATTTCACCCCTCCCTGTTCGATGTTTTGTATCTTTGAAGCTTTTTTTTTTTTTAAGGATTAACACATAAAAGCAGCTGAAGTTCGTGATCTGTCATGATCACTGTGGGGGGATTTGCGGATCATTATATGAGCTGCTGGCTAACATGAGGCTTTATAGAGAAAGATAGTCCCCCGCCAGGCATAAAAAAAGAAAAAAGTTAGGAGGCCGAGAAAGTTAAGTCATCTAATGTCACTAACAGCCATCTTTTATCACAGCCCTTCCGTTCACCCCCTAACAAGCGTCCCTTTTTTTTCGCTCCATCACTTCATTTAACTACTTAAACTGTCAGGAATCAGTTTGCTGAGATGAAGAACTTAAACAAACTGTTTAATGAATCTAAGGCCATGTGGAGGAGACTGGTGGTTTACTAAACTACACAATAGATTTTAGGTATTTTCAGTGCGTCTGATGGGATGACTTGTTGTCAACACGTAACATTTGCAAAGAAAAATGTATGTTTATTCTCAAATTGTCCCGTTTGATGAATTTTACACAGCTACACAGTTGTAAATGTTACCAAAAAAAAACAAAGTTTTCTCCAACTTTTCAACAACGTAGACCCGCCAACATTCCAGCAACGTGTTGGTTTGGAGAGTAAAATAAGAAGTCCACTTCTATTTTTATGGCCTATAAAATCTTCCAGGGGTAGACTCATTTACACTTCCGCAGAGTGTGGAAAATTAATTTAACTTGAACTTAACTCTTTCCTCGCCTGCCAAACCATGTCGCTGTTTACTGTGCGTGTGTGTGTGTGTGTGTGTGTGTCTGTGTGTGTGTGTGTGTGTGTGTGTGTGTGTGGAGAACATGAGGAGCAGAAACTAGACTGAACATACACACGACTGGTTTCATTCAGTCACCTCAATTAGTCCTTCAATAAATCAGAACACTGATTGATAAATCCACACTTACTGCGTGTGCGCTGATGTTCAAAATCAGACACTTCCCTCTGCTTGCCTGGAGATGTGTCACCTGCAAAACCTGCCAATCACTGTGACTGGCGGTTCTCAAGTTGCAGAGGGTAATTTCTGTCTCCTTTTTTGATTGGTTTGTCAGCTTTTATCTGGGGACCTTATTTGGTACATTTTTCTTGCAGTGAAAGGAGACGTCTGTCAAGATGACTGACAGGCCTCAGGCCCTGTGTGGAAAAGCAATGAATCCCAGCAGCTCCCTGTGCTACTTGGCCACTGGCATCAAACCACAACATGATGCACAACTGACTGTCAAAGGGCCATAGGTGAGTTTGGGGAAGGTTCCAGTAAACTCTGGATGCAAGGAGGAAGTATGTGTCTGGGAAGCAGCTGTCTCTCATTTTCTTGTTGCTATGTGTTACAGCTTATGATATAAAGTTGTGATTGTTTACGCACATATAAATGGTGGAGTTATATAGAACAATGGGTGTCCACGTCAAGTCACATATGATTTACCGTAATTTCCAGACTATAAGCCGCTACTTTTTTCGTAAGTTTTGCACCATGAGGCTTATACAAAGGTGCGGCCAATTTATACATTTTTCTAACAGCCGCCAGGGGCGCTCTAGCAGAAAAAGTGAGACGGGTGGAATATGTGGGCACCTGCGGCTTATATACAGGTGCGCTTATGTATGGACACAATGTTTTTTTCCTTTAAAAATGTACTGGGTGAGGCTTATAATCAGGTGCGCTCTATAGTCCGGAAATTATATAACACCAGGTCTTAGCAAAACTCACTATTCTAATAAAACATTCACGTGAACAAGCTGTTATTGGACATTTGTAGTGTTTACACATTTGTTGCGTACTTTTGCTTTAATTTCCAAATTTGAAATAAAGAATTAAATAAGACAATAATGTGAAAAAACAAATGCGTTATAAATACAGGCTGCCTTATTCTCAGAAGCTTCCTTCTCCATGTGTTCACTCTGCTCAGCGAAGCCACACATCCCTTTAACATTGTGTCACTATTGGCTCTTGCTGTTAACGTAAACCATCCAAGGTGAACTTGTGCGCCGCCACCGTTCAATTTCAATTAATATGTTGCTTAACTGGGATTTGGGAATCTAATTGAAGGGGGCATGGGTGAATGAATTTACTTGGACACCTTGAGACAGATGAGGCCATCAATGCATTGAATTCCATTGTTCTGCTGGCAGGCGGTGCGTATTTAACTTCCATTCCTGCTCACGCTGCATTAAAGTAGCTTGTAATTGTGTGTATCATCAAACACTGCATTTAACAGAACAGTATCTAAAGTAATTTTTAAATCAGTCGGGCTTTAGTGGGAACTTGAGCGGGTGTGCATGTGTTGCACGCACAGAAATACACATTCAGATATGAATTAAGTCTGTACCTTATGTGTATGTAAACACTTTATTTATTTATCCCGCTGTGACATCTTCAAATGCGTCGTCTTGTAGGTAGCATGGAGATTAGGTTGCAGTTTAGCCGCAGCTATCACTCTGTTCTCTTTCTTCCTTTTCATCCTACTAAAAAGAGAATAGCAAAACCAGCTCCAGAAATCTCATTAATCCTTTTTGCACACTTTGGATTAAACACACTGCCTGTGTATATTTATCTTTGTAACCCAAGGTAATTAAAAAGGCTCTTTAAATGTTTCACTGTATTTATAATTGAGTATCTCACCTAAAGCACACTTTTCTCCCCCCCAAACCCACATAGAATTACATCAGATTTGTTATGATTGAAGTATCGAAGCAGGTCCAGTGTGTCAGACAATGAATATGTAACAGAGAGATACACAGAGGATTTCATCAGGTGGTTGTGTGTGCGGTGTGTGTGTTCCTGAAGCAGCAGGAGAGGGCGTTCTTCCATCTGACCCAGCGCTCCACAGAGCTTTATCTCTGCCGGTGTTCCACATTATTGATAGCTGCAGTGATATTGACAGGAGATGTGGCGGTAGGAAAGGGAAAATAGGTGTTTGATATGACATAGTGGGCTTCTCAGCAGGTCCCATAAATAACTCTGACACGTTTTTGTATGCATGGAAAGGCCTCTGATTCAGCCTCCCATAAAAAATAAACTTCTATTATGGAATGTATTTGTCAAGCGCTGCGGTGATGGATGGACTAGTGTTTAGCGCTTG
>JBBMJM010000016.1:1324823-1335863 GCA_037832705.1 Centriscus cristatus | reverse complement strand
AGAGGCATTTTGGCAAAAAGAACACGGTTGTCCTCGTGGTTTGTCGCCATGATTCAATTCAACTGTGCCTCACGTGATTCTGATCAAATGTGTGCTCTTGAAACAGGTTTGAGGGTGGTGACGGAAGATAACTAAAAGTTTATGCTGTGCATTTCAAAATACACATACTGTATATTTAATTCACTCAGTCTCGTACCGTGTGCGCAATCACTGCTCGAAACCCAAGAAACAAAGTCTGAACACAGCACGGTAATGGAGAAAGGCTTTTTAGAGAGAGAGAGAGAGAGAGAGAGAGAGAGAGAGAGAGAGAGAGAGAGAGAGAGAGAGAAAAGAGTAGGTCGATGGCTTTAAATAGAATCCTCGTCCTCAACTTGTAACATTCTCTGGAGTCAGTCATTTTCATGCAGCATTCATATTAATGTGGTACAATAGTATTTTGTGAAAGGGGGCAAGCTCAAACCTAATTCTCACATAAAAGCCCCACTGACAACGTAGTAATTCAACCTTAGAGCGCGGGTGAAGGCGGGAGCCGGTATTCAAACCATGAGAAAGTTCCTTTTACAGCCAAATGTAATTAATTGCAGAGGAAGAGAAGACACAAAGACAAAATGGTTCCGTTTTAATTGGCTTGACCGAACATTTTCATTACAGAAAGGTTATATTTCTCTCCTAGGCAGTTCCAAAGACCAGACATATTCTTTTCAAGTTTTCTTTTTTTTATTTTTTTTTGTTCTAAACTGGCATATAGGATGATTTGTTACTATTTGAAAATGCGTTGATGGAGAAATATTGTATATTATTCTAAAAGTGTGTGGTGATGTGAGCTCGAGTTGATTCTGCCTCGAATGGGTTAGAAGACGTAAAATATCTGTCAACGTAATTTACCTACATGCCGTCGCTTTACAGACATACCGATAGATTTAACCGCCTTTGTCTTTGTGTTCATGCCTTATCACATATCCACTTCATTTATTACGTAGGTGAATCTGCATCCCCCGAGGTGTCCTGCATGTGTTCCATCAGCTGCAGCATTTTTACAGCTGCCTTTCAGATTTACCTGTGGCCATGATCGTAAGCTGCATAAACAGCCAGACCCAAAACCAATAAAATTGTATGTTCATGCAAATTCAGAGCCGTTCAGTGGTGATTATGATAAGTGCCGTAATCTCCTTATCTCATCTTTGCTCACTGATATGTGTGCGATGAAATGAATCAAAGCGAAACTGCAACGAATGCTACAGTCGTTCACCCCTTCTGTTTCTTCTTCACAAGCGCTGATGGCGCACAATGAATCCGACTGCATCAATCGCAAAGTTGCTAAAAGTGCACACGTGGCGGCGGCCATGTTGTCGCAAATGCAGGAAATGTGTAAAACCCTGTTTCACACTTGTTTTACCAGATGGCAGCCTCATATTTCCGGATGAAGAATGATTACATGGCCCTTTTACCACCTACTATGCGTTTTGGAGGCGACAAACCTTTGCCATGAGTTGCTCAGAACTCTGCGCCTTCTATCTGCCCAGCAACAACCACACAATGATCAGCATCAAACTTTTATGGCATTTCACTCACAAGCTTCATTTTTAATGACGCGTCAGTCAATGCTAATTACACTACGAAGCGACTCAGAACGGCTGCTCTCATGAAAGCTGGTGATGCATTCTGTTATCCACCGGTAAGACTCTCCATGCCCTCTGGGACCATGCAATAATTCACACCTTTCCCTCAATGCACGTCCACATATCTGTTCTATCATCTGTGCAAGGACATCGGTGAGAGTGAGTAGAGTGGCAGAAGCAATAAATATTATTTAAGGAGTCTGTGTGTCACCTGTAAATACCCATAAATGCCATTACCTCACTTCGTAGCACGTCGCCATAAACAAGGGATGAATAGAGTCTTCCGGTGCATCAGCACAACAGGTTTCTAAAAGCTCATCGAGTCGGGATTTTAGAGTGTGCCTTAACGCCGAGCACTTACAGCAACTTGCTGACAGTCGAGCAAACACTCCCGCAGAAGCTATTAGCGACCTGTTAATGCTTTCAACGCCTCATAAGCCAAGGTCAAATGTTCTTCTCGGTTCTGGCACATGTCACAAAACGGTCTTGGATTGTGTAAACGAAAATACGCTAAGTTGGGGGGGAAAAAAATAGAAAAGTTTAGTGCTTAATTATGCCACATAATTCAATTTTGATCAATAATTAATGTCTCCTTTCCTTACTAAATATCTATAATTAATCAACAAGTCATAGCAAGAGAGTAGGCTAATTGGTTTGAAAACAGAAGCCTGAATACTTAATTCATAGACGACGTTGACATCGCTAATTGTGGGAGTAATCAAAGCTCCACCCTTTGGGATTTGACGAAGAGATTGTTAAATGGAGGTTAGCGTGATCCTTCATAGCGTTATCGTGACAGCTCCATTTATAACCAGATGAGTATCACTGATGACAAAAACAGTAAATGGCAAAAGCCTTGCTGCATTAGGCTGTCTGAATGATCAACTCAGCTGATTGAATCATTCAAGGAAGTTCACTTAAGGCAAACTTTCACTCCCGCTCCTATGTAGCATGCTACCGCTGTAACATCACCATCATGTATTTCACTCCACCGTTTGGCCTCTGTTCTAGTGCCATGTTGTTTGCAAACGATTCGTTCGGGGGTATGAATCTCTTGGGTGAATGAATTGTACGGAATCACTCACTGAAAAGGAAACTTATACCGAAACAGTGTTGGCAAGGGTGCCAGTAAGGGTGTGCGCTGGCGCACTGAATGATTTGTGAACGGATCCTAATGATTCAGTACGCCGAAAAGAACTGGTGCACCCATCACTAGTCTGAAATCAGTGAACGATTCCCCAAATAATACCGCACATCCTCACCTACTGTATCTGCATTTGTGCACATCAGACTTTGTCTTTGTACTCATGATCACTAGCGGCTTGACTATCCATTTATTGTTCATTGTTTTTTAGGCTGTCGTTCTGTATTTATGTGAACCATTTGCTGCAAAACCAATTTCCCCTTGCGGACAACAAAGTTAACCGCAGGTCATGTAACGCTGAGCGATACCACTTCAATAACTATCAATGTCACAAACAAAAACTACTGCACAGAGAGCTTTTTGTGCAAAACTGTATTTCTGACCACATTTTGGAGTGTTGCATGTAATTGGAAGATGTCATGTTTCTTGTCACTATTGTCTACGTACGCAGGCAATAAAGCACCATCTTTAAAAATGTCCACACATTTTGATCCTCTCATCGGAGACTGGAGTGCTACACGGAGGTTAAGGAGGTAATTTCTGTAATTGATTGTAAGTGTTGTATGACAGCTCCCCTGATGCTGGTGAACAAGTGTGCTAAAGGCCTGAGCACCAGCGGCCTATGATTGATCTGTGTGATCGATAGCCTGGTCGGTGCACGTAGAGGGCGTCTCAGAGAGGGTTCAATCTCAGTGTTAATGGTGAACGACACAATGGTGTAATTATTCTCTGTGTCCATCGCTCAGGTGGAAAACTTTTAAAGGGTGAAAATCCCACTCATGGAGGCACAGCTCTCATGTGCAAGAGACTTGTTATTCCGTTTAGAAATTGGTTTTATTAATGCAACTTAACTCCCCTTTCTGAGCCAAGCTCCGTTCCTGTCATGTTGTTTACAGCCAGCAACTTCCTATCAGAGTGGTGAGAAGGTGTCGACAGGAGGACAGTGAGAGAGGACGCCAGAATGGAACCATTAATCTCCCCCTCCGTGCCTTTCTCCTCACAATCTACCCATTGACCGTTTCCCCATCACTGACAACCTCAGGAGCAACAGATTACAACAAGCAATGGCAAAAAAAAAAAAATCACCTTCATCACAGCTGAGACTTTCACTCGCCAGGTTGGCAGGCTTTGGCGACGGGCATCGTTCGGATGTGTCTGCTCTGATATTTCCCCTCTATCTCCCATGACCTGATAATGTGAACCCTCTAATGAAGCTATTGTGGGCCTGTCTAAAGCCATTGTCTTCCAGAGGGAAGTTTCTTTTCTCTCTCCGACACATGCTACCCCCGGTGATGAGCGCACCTGTAATGGCCACATCTCTCTGTCTTCGGAGCCTGTTCGTTTTCTTTCTCCCATTTATTCAGTCTTATCATCCAGCTCAATTTTGGCTGGTTTCCACTATCTACATAGGCAATTTATTTTTGTTCTCTCCTCAACCCTGGTTTATCTTTGCAATAGAAAGTTTAACGTTTGGCGCTGGAACAAAGAGAGTGCACAAACCAGAGTTAATTATTCGTATTTCAGCACGTGTCGAGGTTAACTCATTATGCTGAATTGACATGGAATCAGTGAAACAGCGGACGGGAGAGACAGAAACAGAAAAACACAAAATCTTACGTCACATCATGTCGTAAATTCCATAAAAGTTTAAATGTTTTCATCTTGAACAGCATTTGCATTTCTTGTGTTTTCTTTCGGAGGGGATGTTGTATTTTCATTCATTCATTACATGTCATTCGCTTGCAGGTCACAGTTTTCCTGGAGCTGTCAAAAGGTAGCGGGGCAACATACCTGCAACAGCCAGAGCATGCTTTTGGGGGTGGGAAGAAGCCAGAGTACCCAGAGAAAACCCAATTCGATTTCTTGTTGCTCAACAATGAATTCATTTCAGTATCATCTCAGCTCGCCAACACATGTTGTAACACCCGTCACAGCTGCATCAAACTCCTCCATGGGGTGTTATACCAGGAGGAAGCATTCATCTATTTCTTTGTACTTAAACATACCACAAAAACATGTTTTGAACACCAGTGAAATCAAAGTGTGGACAGCAGAGGGACAAATACACTGACAACACTGAAGCTGCTGCTTGTCCAAACTGCACCAAATTCAACGCTGCACTACACACAAGCTAAGAAGCGGCTTTAATGAACAGTTCTCCAGTTATGAAGTCTCACTCAACACACACACATTTCTCTCATTATAGTATGAAGTCTATGATCTCACTGTGGCTGGTTCCTATTTTTATCCGATTCATGGTGTGAATGGGCAACAAACTAGTTATTCACGATCTGCCGTCCCAGTATTTGTCCCACCAGCTCAGAGTTGACTGGTTTTCTGGTCAGAAACATCACTTTAACTAATTGGTACCATATCCCAGTCATCTGTTCTCCATAACGTCACATACGAACACGAAATATTTGAGCACCCTCGCTCGTCCTGCAGACACCAATCCACGGTGGCTGTATCTCTCAGACGGACTTCCTGTGTGTGTGGTGGCAGCTGTCTTTGCATGCGTCCATCAGAGGGTAGAGTGCATTCCTTTCTGACAACATAACCGATATGATTTAGTTGATATGCTCAGCTCCGTCCCTGGCTGTCTAAAGGTTTGTGTGTAAGTATCTCATTTCCCCAGACCAGCCCTGCTTTGGATTTACCCTCCAGACCATGTCAAACACTGTGTTCATCACCCCATAAATTCTCTAACTGTGCTGCAAATACTTCCAGCTGTACACAAATATCAAGGCTTACGTTACGACATGCACACTGGCAGCAGTTGAAACGTGATTTGGTTGAACTCATGAAACTGATGCTCCGACCCAGTTCCTGTTCAGATGAATCGTGGTTCTATTGTGCGCTAATGACATCCTGAAAGTGCACCGGGCCATACGATGGTTTCCAACCAGAGCCGCACATTCGACATAAATCGAAATAAAGCTCTTGCTCTCTGGATCCAACGGGGAAAGGAATCACATGTGAGTCTAATTTACATCTGTGTCTGACACTTGTCACAGCTTGAACCTACTGCAGCAGCCGACGTTTAAATGTCACATTGCTCTCCATCCCCCCCCTGAGGATTTTATTTACACGTAAAAAATACAGCATGGGAGTGTCTGCCTCTGTGTTACTGCCGTCTTTCATTTTTCATTTCTCAGTGCAAACAGTGTTGTCTTATAGGAGCAGCACTTTCTTGGACGTGAGAATCAATTTGCCTTTCGTGCCAACATTCCAGGGAAGCAGCACCGAGAGTGACACGCTCACAGACACTGAGAGCCCAAGACACCTTTGATATCCTGAGAGTTTACGAGGCTGATTCCCGCTGCTTTGTGCTCTTCAAGGGCCGTCCTGCTCTTCAAGGGCCTCTCCCACCAAATTAGAAATGGCACGTGTGTGCCTCGCTTATTCTTAAACAATCATCAGTTACTGTTTTCCTCCTGTTTGTCGTCCTCATAACGCATTTGTTCCGTCATGTATAGCTCAGTGGGTGGTGTGTGTTAGTTGGAGAGAAGAGGCAGCATGATGTCTCCTCAGCGTGTACTTCCACACATAAACACACAATACATCAAATGTAGAACAATGTACAAACTTGGAAATACACAAACTGGTCTTTGTATTTATTTATGAAATCTCCAAATCTGTGAGACATTCATTGAGTTCGCTTGAAACGTACTAGAAAGTCAAAAGGCAAAAACAAACTAACTCTAAAATTACACAAATAATTAATAGCATGAAACAAAGCAACATGTCAGTGGAGCTGACAATAAATGCCAGACATGTCGTGTCTTTTGTCAACTTTCACAGGCTCTGAATCGATCCAAAATAGTGAAAACGGTTCTCTACCGGTATGTTGTTTTTCTTACGGGCATACACATGCAGTGCACACGAGGATTGTGTTCTATTTTTCAGGTGTGCCTGTTCATGATGAAGCCACTACAGAAGCCTCATGCTATCAGGAAACAGCTGTCCGGCTCTAATCTTTTTATGAGCGATATGCTGTTTTTAATGAAAGCCCTCGCAGCTCTGCACAATCAGCTAGCCATATCAGAGCTTATATTTCATCCTGCTATTGTGATGTCATCACCGGGCGCAGGCATAATACATAATTCGCTGTGTTATGACAAACTGTGGCCCCGGGCCAAAGAGGTATATGAACGCTTTTGGGCTCATGTCAAGTCTGCGCCATTCGTGTTGGAATAATCGCTCTCGGCTTGTTGCTGGATCACAGGGAATAAGGGCTGGCATCGAACAACAAATAGGTCAGAGCTATTTGAATACAAAGTGAAGAAGTCAAACGCGTGGCGCCACAGTAGTTTTTTTTTTTCTCTGGCTCCCACCTACACTCGCAAACGTTCCGTCTTAAAAATACTAAGGAACTGGACTGGATTATGCAAAGTTGTGTTTACTGTGAGAAAGAAGTCACGTAACAAGCTGGCAGATTCTCGTTGGCCAGAATCTGACTGACTTGACTGAAACAAGATGTCCTTCTGGCACCTGAATGGAGAAGATGAGACGGGCAGATGGCGAATCGTACTTTTTTTTTTTTTTTTTTTGCTTGACGCTAGCCCCCACAACGCCCTCTCTCCTTCTCTCCCCGAGCACCAAAAATCTTTATCTGCTACATGATGCATGAAAGCACACTGTCTTCTCATACAAGTTTACATGACCTCTGACCCCATCTTGCACAGATGCAATATGACCTAGCTGCCACCATCCATTTTGGCCTGAGGAGTAGATTCAATGAATTTTTATTATGCCGCATGTGGATGTCACTTGGTTTGGCGTTTTCATTTGAGCCTCGTCCCCACGCGTGTGTCTTGGACACACATCACATACAAAGTGGAGGGTCACAACAAGAGAGTGGAACACACACATTGGTTTGTTTGTTTTAATTGTGTATTTTCACGCTTTCTCTTTTTTTTAATGAAGGAAATGGCAGCGTGATTGTGACCGGCAGATTTCCAAGATGCTCTCTATATTTAGGTATTTGAAATCAAGCCTGTTTGAAAATTTGGCGATTACTGTGGAGAATTTGGCGTTCTTCGATCTTCATGAGCTTCCATGTGTTCAAATATTTTCCCCTCCAACTGTTTTCTTTTATTTGGCTGGCGAAGCATTGCTTGTTAAATCCCACGAAGCTAGATTGTTTTTTTTTTTTGTTGTTTTTGTTTTTTCGGCTGAACTTTTAATTTGGAGTTGTACATCATCAGTTCAGGTGTGTATCAGCATCAGATCCAAATGGTGGTTTCATGGGCCTGCACAAGTATGATGGTTTCTGCGATATATGGATGGACTCTCTGTCAGTCGGCGCCGTGGAGATGCTTGCGTGTTCATCTCCCTTATTCAGAGTCTTTTTTGCGTCTCCCTCGGGGGCCTCTCAAACTGTCAGAGCCAGGCAACAACTATATGTTCCCCTGGGGGAGCCCAAATATCCAGGGAATCAGGCGTCATTTAGCCTGTAAGAGCCTTTTTCTCTGCCTGACACTATGTATTGCCTTTTATTTCCCCCTCCCTTGTTGAACTCATCTCTGCCTCGCAACCGTACGAGCATTCCATCGTATTCGCTTCTCTGGGTTATGTTCATACATTCCTCCCGGAAAATTGTATACTTTCTTTCTTGTTCCCCCAAAATTTCAACAGCAGTTTTATTTTTTATTGACAGAGGTGTTGAATTATGTTAATTCGCCTCAAATGGGACTGAATTCACTTCACAGTTCACTTCACAGTTTTACTTTTTAACATCTCACCTGAACACTGGAATTTGAAAAGAAGTTAGTAACGGATCCTCTGTGATCGCACAGGTTTTAATGTTCAGAATTGAGGCTTCGTCTCAGACCGTGTGCTTGCTGGAGTCGTAGCTTGTGCGTGTGTATTTTCCTCTTTGCTTTCTCCATCATAGTACAACCACCAAAGACATACAAGCTTGTCAGGTCAATGCAGATGGATAAAACCTTTAACTTTATGTAGCGTGTGTGAAAGTGTCAAGCTGTGGCGAGATCTCATTCAAGGTCGTTGGGTGGACATAATTCTGTCCTCTGTGGCTTATCTTCACCGAATTCCTGCATCCCCACGGACAAGGGAGAAAATAGCCACATTGGATGTACAGTACAACACACACACATACACACACACACACACACACACTAATCTACTCCCTATGAGATATAGATAACCCCCGGAAACCACAGGAACACACAAACAAATCATAAGAACTTCACTTTATCAGCAGCCAAAGGAGTCTTGGCAACCTGTCTCCTCGCCATTGTTAATCGTTCTCTCTCTTTCTAGTCTCCATCAGTCTTTCCCCCTTTTCTTCTTCCCATGATCTCTCTTCCTCTCTCCCTCTTTTCCCTCCCCTCCCACTTCCTCTCTCACTCGTTCCTTGAAGCCCGCAATTTAATAACCTCAAGTGCTGTCAGAAGAGGCATTGAAAAATGGCTTCTATAAAACATAACGGCCTTAATCAGAGTGCGCCGCGGATTCTCCCTGCTGCCGCTGATTTCCCTGACACCCCCATCCTCCTCCTCCTCCTCCTCCCCCCAATCCCCGCCTCTAATGAATTAATGTTGAAATATGCAGGGGCTCAGTAGTCATTAGATGTGCGCCGTGAGATGTGATTTAAGATGGCTGCCTTTATGTGTCTGCCAGCCAAGATGGAGCTGGTTGCAGGACAGCGGACGGTCTTGACTGACTGAGTCAGACCAGCCTTGGACGCAGTCACTCCAAATTTTGAGATGTTTATTCTGGAGCTGCAGGAGGCGCTTCACATTTCTAGCATGTTTTCCTTGCGTGAGTATGAGGACGCACGGACATGGGCCGATATGTTCAGGAGATTGATGTGTTTTATCCTCTGCTGCGTGCAGTCTGCGGCAGCTGCGATCATATACGCCCGTGCTCTCTGACCCGCCATATCGTGCCCCTGGTGTCGTCATGTGACATGCATTAGCTCAGCGTGCAGGCATGTAAAGAAAATGAACTTTGAGTAACTTCTTCCAAGGCTTTTCATTCGGTTTGCTGCACCTGTGTAGCACCACATCCCCCTAAAGTCCTTATAGCCCGTTTTCCACCACACAGTTCTACGGCTCTACTCAACAGGATTCGTTTTATCTTTGCCTTCGGGCTCTTTCTCCTCTGGTGGGGTCCCAAGCAAGCTGGGCCACAGATTGGCCACAGTAAGCTCAATAACAGAAATATATAACACAATAAGGCGATAGTTTGTCGTACATGTGATTCAGAAGCTTTCCCGATGACTGTAAGGCTGCTCTAAGAATAGAACATTGTCCATTAAGACAGTCGAACATGTAAAGACTGTTCAGCATAACCAACAGACTGGATACAAGCACGGCCATCAAACATATTTCTGACAAAGGGACATCCGAGTGATGATGCTGGAACTTTTCTGAACATTTTTGACAATGTTTCATTACTGCCGGGCAGGTCTATAATCTTTTTCCTTTGAGACTTCCGTCTTAAGTCGAGATCACACAATTACGAGAGCTCTCATTCTGACGTCCGGGATGAAATTAATTAATAAATAAACACTGCATTTTTTACATTCATTAACATGTGGTAAGAATAGCTCTAATTATCACAGGTGAATTAACACTTTCATTTGTGTGTCAAAAAATTAATTGTATCCCTTAACAGCTATCCCCAGGAGGATGTTAAAGAAGAGATCGGGGAGGTAAAGATGGTAGAAAAAAAAAAAGGGAAAGAAATAGCACGGACCACCAGGAGTGCTAATTGCTGCTTTCAAATCCTTGCATCAGAGTTACCGCCTTCCCACAGGCGCACACAGCGGCCCAGGTAGAACCTTGTTACAAATACACACATGTCAGGTCTGCATATACAGGACCTGGCACAGAGGAGCTCTTCACTGAACCAGGCACACTGCCCTGGAATAAAAGTAGTTTTTTACACATGTGATTGCTCCTCCTCACCCAGATGTCATCACGACCACCTGCAATGTTGAGTTAAGTCAACAATAGTTCCCCTCTTTCTTTACAAAAAGGTGCAGAGCAGTAGTATTGGAACACACTGTACTCTAGATGACTTATATGATCAGTTTTAGCTTTTTTATTTCTAAAAAAAATGTTTCATTTCAATTAAAAAAAAAAAAAAACATACTGATGAATTATTGTACACGTGTTTTACTGTATATGTCACTTTGAAGTAGTGTGTGTGTGTGTGTGTGTGTGTGTGTGTGTGTGTGTGTGTGTGTTTCTCTCATTTAGACTCAACAATGAAGTGAAGGTTGGACAAAACTGAGGTGGGTGGTTA
>JBBMJM010000016.1:1286148-1302067 GCA_037832705.1 Centriscus cristatus | reverse complement strand
AGATAAATGATATCAACCGTGAAATCTGGGATATAAATGATTCGGACCAACGTACAGATTTAACCAACACACTGCTTATTAATTCTTCACCTGACTACAAAAGACAGTTGATATACAAAGTTTACACTTATTTCTTGTATTGGCGTTGTTATTTCAGGCCCTGTGTTGCAGACTGTAAGGCAGTCAAATCCTATGCACATATACTACACTTCTCTTCCTTCTTACTTCTCATACTCTCTACCCTTCATGTGTGATAATGCAAAAGGCTGATGCCGCCCTCTTCTGAAAAAAACGGGAGAGGCAGCAGGTTGGATAACGAGTAATGCCTCCCAGTAAGAAAGCAACGTCCAATGTTCTATTTGTGCATTAGTATAATATCTGAAAGCAAACTGACGTACTCATCCTCGTATTGAAAAAGCACATGCAGAACCGTTGCACATCTACGCTTCAGAAACATTAAACACAACAGATGAGTAATTCACTACTCTGCTATAATATGATCTGTTTCCATCGCACGTCATGTTTATAATCTGAAATACTGAATTTATGTCGATAGCACTGAGCAACCAATGTTATAAGGTGCTGTACAACAGAAAAGATAAAAAGAGAAATGGCGCAAATGCTGGAAACGGAGGGATCGTTTTTGAGGCGTGGTCAAATTTCTGTGACCGTTGCACAGCATTCATTGGAAAACATTTCGAAAGACGAGTTGTGCTGCTGTCAGGAATGTCCTACATGAGGTGGGACATTTTCGACAGCTTGATAGATACACTTAGCATTGGGGACTTTTAAAAAGAGACGTCAAATTAAAGGTCGATATATACAGTTTATTATTCCCAGTATGAGTCCTAAGTATGCCTACATTTCCCATAATGCAATTTAATATCTATATTTGCCTGCATCATCAGTGCAGGATTGCTGGATAACTTTGAGGACATGGTGAGGATTTCTGACCTCTGATGCCAAAAGGAATGAAGCGGTTATTGTGCTGTTTTCACAGGCAGACCGATGTATGAAATTACTCCTTTAGGTTTAAGATTTGTACATTCTCTTCTCCTCAGGTCAGGTTTTATTGTCAACGATGCATGATAAATACCATCACTGTCATTGTCCGCCCATTTTAACCTCAAAAGTTGCTTTGAGAAATCATCTTTACGGTTACATTCAACAGTGTTAGTGTCACACTGACTGGCTGTATTCAAAGCAGCTGTGAAAGAGGCAGTTTTATCAAGCTGCGAAATCATAATTAGAATCAGCACAGAAATTGAAATACCTTTGCAATGAGTATGTGAAGGGCCATTATAATGATCTCTTAAAATATCCCTCACCCTTTTACAATCAAATTAGAATTCCAGCACTAGCAGAAAATGTCCTGAAAGGTACTTTAAGTCATACTGAAGGCAGCACAATCCCACGTTTCTGCATCGAGCCATTAGTTCTACCAAGAACGCCCCGTAACGACAGCCGTATGGATGAAGGCACCGACAGGGCATTTCGCTGAATGTTGGAAGCTTTGTTGTGAATGCTAGGATTTGAATCAAACAGTGATATACAGTATGTCGCTGCAGGGGGCCATGTGTCTGATGGTCACAGGTGGCTAATGGCGTGTGTGTCGTTGGTAGTCACAGGCATCCATGGGGGACTTTGTGCTTGTCGTTTTTTGCATTTTATCTGCAGCCACTTAGGTGAGAAGTGCTGCTTCGGAGCAGGTCGAATCCTTTGTCTTCATCCTCAGTTTCGCATACCTCTTCTAATAGTGTAGGATTAAATAAACAATATTCTACTCTGTATTGCCACGGTTGGGACGGCGGCTTAGAACACGTGCCGTGGATTCTCTGTACACTAAATTGATTGTCAAGTTCCGGTACAGGCAAAGTTTGATTTTAAGTGCAATTTTTTTGTTGTTGTTTTTAACATCTTTATGATGATACGCCATCAGAAGTCTTAGTGAAATCAGTGCAGAGATTATTTTTGTAGGGTTTTGTCGGGAGGATCTGAACACGTGATCTCTACATGCGAATGATCCTCATGGACTCTGGTCACCATCGAACTGGCAGTCAGGATCCGGGGTGGCCACCATAACCCTGGTGTGATAGACCGAAGAGGGGGGGAAAAAAACACATGACTAATTAATCACATTACTGTGATACAGCTTCTGGAAAAACCACCTTTTTTTCATTTCTCCTCTAGTTACTATAATCCTCCTTTTGCAAACAAATAACTGTCAAAACAATAATTAATAATTGAACCAAAAGATCTATAACTGCATTTCAAGCACTGGGGAACATTCAAGAACACAAATGAGCTAAATGATGGTAAATGGATCCGAAATCAGGACTGTTTGTAGATTACTCCTGCTCTGCCAGCCTGAATGTCTTTTACAAACATCTAAAACTGGACATTGATTCTACTCACGCATCTATTTTCAAAATCAGGCATGAGGACATATGCATTCCCCAAGAGGGAGAAACATTTCTGCATTCTGCATTAGACATCGTCAAGAGGCAGTTCAGTCTCTTTGCTGAGCGACAATGGATTTTAAAATCAGCGGCTTGGTGTAAACACGGCACACGCACGTATCTCCTCAAGCGCGTCACACTGACACTGAGCCTTGACTTGATGATCTGTGACGTCGGTGGTGAGTCAGATCTCATTTAACAAAGAAAATAAAGGCTTTTAATTCTCCACTCAGACGAGTGCAGTCAATGGTGAAATGTATCAGATATGAAGCTAAGGGATTTTGGAGAGATGGGAAGAGGTGAAGTCTATGACAGCTGCAAATGTTGCTCCTCCTTCACTTCACTGAATGCTCTGGATATGATGTAAGAGTGATGCAGACTGTTTTAGGACATGACTCTTTTAGCAAATAGGGATGATAAAAGATATAGACTCAGGCACAAACCTGGTCTGTGAGGATTCGAGGCTTAATATCAGGAATGGCACCCCCCCTCAGCTCATCTTCCACAGCCATGAGTCTGACAACAGGGAAATAGACACAAACATATCGCTTGACAAGAATAGAATCATAAAGCCGGTGCGCTTCAGATTTGACGTAGGACTATGTGGCCATATGATGATATTAAGGTCTTGACATATTTCAGGGTACAATCAGCCATCCTCAGAGCTTTCTGGGGTCTGAACTGATCTGAGAACAGTTCAGATTCTGCAGTTCAGACACAGAATTTGTGAAATGAGTGTGTGGAGCAAACATGCTAACTAGACTATATTCATACTAATTTGTTTAACCTAAGGGATCTATGATATGAGACAAGACCTGCAGGGTCCAGTTTCACCAACCGGGCTTATGCCTGGTCCATCATTGCCGTTGTCCAAACATATGGTTAAGACAAAAGCATGTCAAGTCTGGAGGCTACGTCTGAGTCTGTGGCATCACGAGTCACGACGCCGCTGATAATACTGACCACATCTTTCCATGGAGACGCTGTCTGGTTGTTTGAAAGCAGGAAATAGTAGAGGAATCCTCTCCAATGACATCCCAGTATACTGACATTTCCAGGTCAACAAAGATCAACTTAGGACCAGGACCAGGCTTAGTAAGGACCAGCTGGTGCAACCGGCCCCAGCTGCAGGACGTGCTTTCAGAAAGAAATATAATGTCGTGCATATATATTTCAGCTCTGGGTATGAATAGCTACAGCTGTTTTCGCTCTAATCAAATTACAGCAGCATCATGAAAATGGTTCTTCTGAATTTAGATGAATACATCAGTTGTTGGGGGGGATTAAGAATGTGCATTTCTCTATTACCTTTGACACATAAAATGAAAGGTTTAACATTCTGGGATAAAAGTGCTAAGTTGCGTGTTGGCATCAGCATGAAGGTAACCTAGCTCAGCATAGAAAGAGATCGATGGAAGCCATTATTTTGCATGTGACCCAGATGGAAGCTGGTTTTGTACTGCCCCTTTTGGATTTTTGGATTTTCAGAAAAGATAACAGAGCATAAAATCATGTGAGTTCTTGTCGTTGGTTGTTGGCAGCAACAGATTTTTTTTTTTTCCGCCACTGACCAGGTCACATGGACGTGAGTTTCAGTAATAGCGGCTGTCTGAGCATCTCTGGACATATATTGGTGCTTACTGTCACTCCCCGACATTAAAAGGGGAAAACTGAGGCGTGCTTAATAGGATAGACAGCACAAAGCAGTAACGGGAACAGCCCCCCCCTCCACCTCCCCCTCCCTTCCTGTCTGCTCGGCTCCATTCACCTGTTGATGATGCCTTTGATCTGAGAATCCTTCTCCACTTGTTGTTGCTTCAGACGGCGCTCACTGTCCTCCAAACGGTTCTGGTACTGCTGCAGGATCTTGCTTGTCTGCTGTTCCTGTGACATCAGTCTCTGCTCATACTCCTCCAGCTTGCGATGAGACATCTTCAGTCGCTCCTTTAGGGAATGTATTTCCTCCTCGTACTCCCTGACCTAAAAGGCAATTTACTCATCATTATTCATGAATGACTTCCAATCATACAGGCATGACTTTGTGGGACAGGTATTTTTATGCCAAGCAGCAAGAGATGCTGTGGTGAACACTGTGGGCGATCACAGGTTTTTGACCTCTGAAACAATGAAATCAAGTTAGCAGCACATATGGATGCAAAAGGACTTGAAACCAGCCATTGAGTCATAATTGAGACAATAAACTCCCTAGAAAAAATGGAGGTCATCAGTCTTAGTGCGCCCAGTGGAGTCGACCCCTGCTGGTAGATGAAGAGAATGCATGTTACTGCTTGGCCCTCCAGAAGTGCTGTTTGGTAATAAATGTGTGTCTGCCCTCCATGGGTATTATTTGCAGTTTAACTGACATAGATGCATGAAAGAATTTGGTACTTCTCCCCTACAACCATTTTCACACTTCCATCCAGGTCCAGGTTTGGCAGTGCAGTAGTGGTGACTAATCACTGTCAGCAACATTTCTTTTAAAAGATGGAGAGAAAAAACTTGCTGACCCTCTCGAGTCGTGATTCGTCCATGCTCTTGGAGTACTCTTTCAGCTGACCCTCACGGTCCGGCCGCAGGCTCTCAATGTCGGCAGAGAGGTGTGGCATGTTGGACACCCACGCAACCGTGCGCTCGTTGAGCGCTGACGTGTTCAAGGTTGACTGAGAACCCTGAAATATAACACAAACGCACACTTAATTCTTGTCTTCTGGGGTTTACGCGACATAGAAACAGCTCACTCACCTGTTTGTTGACAACTGGTTTGAGCAGATGCTGCGATGGAGGTTGCAGTTGCGACTGAGGCTTCTTGGTGCTTTTAGTTGGTGTGTCTGTCGACTCCTCTGCGGCTGCCGGTGGGCCCTGGTTCTCTTTGGCAGAACTGGTCTGGTATGGGAGCCCGGGAGCCGGACTGTCTGTCACAGCCAGCTGGGTCTCCGGTTGCTGCTGCTGCTGCTGCTGCTGCTGCTGTTGCGGCTGCTGAGTTTGCCGTTGTTTCGGCTGACCGCCGCTGTAGTTTGTGTCAGGCGACTCGAGGAGAAGGTTCCTGCTCTGGGGTCTCACCTTTGGAGGCGTGGCAGTAGCTGGAGTGTTGACAGACCGCTGTGATTTGAGGTGTTGCGGTGGGGCCATGGATGACTGGCGGACAGGGTGGACAGTTGTGGGAGGTGTGGCCAAAGAGGCAGGGGTTCCCGTGCCGGTGGGTGTCTGAGATACCAATCCCATCAGATGCTGCTGCTGGAGGGACTCCTGAGTGGACAAAAGACAGAAAAAGTTAAAACCTTGACTTTGGCACCACCCAGTGGTAGAGTCCAATAAGACTTGTGCTGAACAGAGAAAACTGACATAAAAAAAATTACACAATATTTGTTCCATTGCAGCCCCTGAAGCAGGACATGACAACATCTTTAAATATTGGGACTGTACAAGTTGACACATGTATATCAGTGGCAATAATAAACTAACATATAATATTGAATCCTGCTGTTTTATAAGCAACAATGTGTATTTACATACAATTCACACACACATCTTAAAGGTGTCAAGCATCCGACAGTTCAGCAGAGGCAGCGAGTGAGTGTCCAGGTTTTAGTTTGGAGCCTGTCAAGCATATTTTCCTCGTCAGTGGCTCTGCCTCCGTGGTGGATTTGCATTTTCTGCCGCTTAAGAGAGGGAGAGCAAAACAAATCCATGGAGATTTGCTTCACAAATTCATCATGAGACTGTAAGAGCTGCAGTACAACAAGATGGACTGAAAGAAATTATCCATTCTGAAATTTCAGAATGGATTAGAAACAGTGATAACACTCAAGGACTCGGCTTTACTTTCAATCTGTTTTGGGGTTTTCTTCTGTTTATTCTTAAATGTTGAATAATTTAATATAAATGTGTGTGTGTGTGTGTGTGTGTGTGTGTGTAAATCATACAACCTCCACTCACACTCCAAATACGACTTTAAGGATTAAAAACAGACTGTCCATCTAATTTGTACTTCAATTGTTTTAACTAACTAGTTCCTGTGTTCCTTTATTAATATAAAGCCCTGAAGTAGCCTCGAACAGGCTGTACACTCCTATTAAAAAGATGGTTTGAAGACATTCATTTGAACGGAATTAATGAAACCTGAGTGCTCAAAGGTTTCCTTTACACTAAGGAGAAAAAAAAACAAATTTTCTTGATTTATTTAAATAACACAAAACATATACAGGGTTCTTTTCTGCAGCATGAATGTGCTGCTACATATCATTACAAACATGTGAAGACACACGTGACGTTCCTACCTGCACTTGCAGTGACAGCTGGTGCCACATGAAGTCATTGTTCTGGTTCTGCCGGGTGAAATCATCACTGTAACTGTGCGAGTGGACAATGCTGGGCTGCACCAGGCTGCTCTGTGACCGCAGGGCAGACAAGTCTTCACTGCGGGAGAAAGCACTGTTGCCAAACGCTGGTGCATAGTCGGGGTGGCCGTTCTCGGGTTCAGGGGCGAGGAGGAGAGGCGGGGGAGGAGGCTGCTGCTGCTGCTGCTGCTGAGCTGGGGAGTTCTGGGCGGCCAGATGGAATAGAGGGTTCTGGAAAGACAAGGGGAAGTGCATGGCTGCTGCTGCCTGCTGCTGCTGCTGGGAGATGGATTCGGTGGGCCCCCCGATGTGGCCCATCTGGCTCAGCCTCAGACCAGAGCCCGCTGAGCCGGTGGGCATATGTCCCGCCATACGAAGAGGACCGCCCAGGTTCCCGAAGCTGTGACCCAGGCCAGCGATGGAGGCTTGGGAGGAGGTGAGCATGTCGCCCACAGAGTTAAGGTTGGAAATACTGTTCATGCGGGAGTCCTGAAGATCCATCATGGACACACTTTTATTCACACTGTGAACCTGGGAAGGAGAAAAACATCTCATCAAAACCGACCCATGTGCACATACGTGGCAAAATCAAAGACAACAGCTCTCATGAAGTTTCATTGTTATCACAGTGAGTGTGTTTGGTCCTCCGGTGTGGATGTACTGCAGCTTGACGTGTCTTTGAACTGCCTTGTAGCTGAGGGGTGATGTACAAGTTACATGCTGCTAAAAATATGAAAACAAGGAACATTTCGAGTGAAGTGACACTTGATAGGCTGAATGTCATTTCCATCTAATCAGGTGGTACGTGGGGATTAAAATAGATGCGCTGAATTGCTCAGGTACTCCAGACAAATAAGGATCAGGATGTAATCACACTGATTTCTATCATGTTTATTTATAGGGTGTAAAAAAACGATCCTCGGGGTATTTCCCAAGAAAATGTGTTTCTAAGTTTGTTCTGGGTTTTGAGAAACAAACACTAGGATTTCACCATGTACCTTTGGATCGGGTTCAGTGATGTCAGAGCTGCTGGTGCAGTAAGCCGGGCTGGATCGAGCCAGCGGCGGGCGCGTCACGTAGAACACCTCCCTTGATGAGCGGAGATCCCGCTCTGCATGGCGCCTCATGTTCAGGTTGGATGAAAGGGATTCCACCGCTGAAACGCCAGTCGTAGGCGACGGCAGACGGGAAATGTCTATTGAACTTGGGATTAAAAAAAAAAAAAAAAAACATTGGCGATTGACTGACTGTATAAAAAAAATACATTAAAAATATATATATATATATAAAAATACAATGTCATGAATACATGGAGAGGGGGGAGGCAGGTGACTCACTCCTCCAGTTGGTTTGAATTTATTACCATATATTTTACCTCTTACACTTTCAGCGGAGTCAATTCTTATTCAACACGTGCTTTGTTAGGATGTAACATCTGTAATTGTAAAAACTAAATGGTTGCAACGGGGGTCCTCTGGTATTACCGCTGTTATTACTCTTATGTAAATGAGAGCTCTCTTAAAAGTTCGGCTGTAATGAAAACAACCGTCTCTTGATAATAGAGGAGAGTCTGGGAACAGATGGCCCCAGCAAGTCCTGCTTTAAAAGCATTCAGAGACACATCAGGTTACATTAGCATTATGGGCTCTTAGAAATAAACCAGTGTTTTGACCAAGTGAACTCTCATTAAATGTGTTTCTCAGTTTTTGTGTGTTTTGTCTGTCACCGACACCCATTTTTTGCCGTTATGACCATTTACATTGCGTCAATAATCAGCCCAGTTTTTGAAACGAAAACCCATCATATGACCCGTGTCTGGTGCGCTCACGTACGGAGGCACGAGAAAATACCTGTTTAAATCTCGCATCATGAGGCTTTGGAAGTCAGACGACATGAGACGATTGAAAGTCGGCCGGGAGAACAGCCTGTCCTTCGGTCTGTCGGGCTGGTGATTTGTCGGCATGTGGAGCTGCGGGTTCCTCAGGGCGACACTGATGTCATTCAGCAGCCGCGGTAAGGGCCCCAGTTTGAGAATAGCATCCTGCAACATGGACGGGTTTTAAAAACTCCATTCCGAGAGAAAAGAAGATCGACTAACGTCATGAGTGCAGAAATACTTCTTTGGCGACGGTGGGATGAGGCACAAAAATAGAAACTGTTCGTAGCATACGGTGTAAATATATAGTGAATGGATGAATGAACAGCGATCTTATTATACTACAAACCCGATTTGTCTCAGTCCTATATGAAAAGCCCATGAAGATCCATCTTTTACATAAACCAATGAGAGTTTGTTTAATATAATTTGTGACAACCTGGTTCTGTGTCTCAGGGTTCATGCACAGTCCATCAAACGGGATCCACGGATATCGATGCCACATGTACATTTGCATGAACCTCAAGTGTTTTAATTAAAGAACAAGGCAATGAAAAGTGCATAAATTAGCATAACATTTTGCATTTCTTCTTTTTTTTTTTTCAAAATGAGCATTAAATATTTATGATCTTGATAAGTAGGGAATCATGTCTGTAAATTACCACTGTGAGCGACAGAGGTGAATCTTTTTTTAAATGCGTCATTCGTTTTCAATCAGCACTATAATACAGGAGAAACCGTGAAATCGAACTCTCCATAGCAACGGAAATATCGAGGGTTCAAGTGGATCTTTTTGATCCGCCCACCTTGCTGAGTTGCCCCATGACTTCCCACAATAAGCTGTGGAGCATGGACAACTCTCTGCCCAGGTCGATGTATCCCTCAAACCCTCCGGCGTTCCCTCCAGTGTCCATGTTGGAAATTTCATAGAGAAACTGCTGCATGGAGCCCCACTCCATCTCCAGGAACTCGTTCATGAAATACAAGTATTCTTCCTTGGGTCCAAACCTGGATAGATGCAGACAGACACGTGGGACAGTCAAGTTAGGACGCACAAACAAATGGGAACATACAGTACTTTGTGCTCTATGCAAAGAGAGTTCACGTGTGGGAGTTGAGCTTTAAAAACAAGTCAGATCAAATTCCGTATACTAATGTTATATAACCATGACTTGCAAAGGAGTCTGGACACTGATGCAGAAATGAGCATGTACAGGATGTTGCAGTGGATCTGGATCAATTTGTGGGTCTAGTCTTGTTTCCAGCACATGGTGTTTGTGGTTCAGTGTTCTCCCGTCTCTGTTTACTTCATTCTCCAGGTTTCACATCATTTGCACTGGTGCAGGTGTGTGTGTGACTCTTGCAGCCGAATTTGTAATGTCTGTGCCAGCTGTTCCCGAAGGGATTAGAGATTATGACAGTTACTGTTTACCTGCTGGATTTAAGCTTCTGCGTCAATCATTGGTAATGAACATATAAAAATGAGCAATGTTGCATTTATTTTAACATTTACTTTTCATCACCATATTTTCTGTTTCACTAACATTCTACTGTGCAGCACTCTGAGGATACACCCACGCCTTGTTTATTCCACAAAGCATTTTTGACAGTCTAATTGTCTGGGATTTATTTCCCTGCACATTTTAATGACGTGTTTAACAGACTGCTAAAGCCTACAGGTAATAAATGAAAGAAACAACCTTTCAGTTTAAGTTGAAACTGTGGGTGATGAACAGTTTATGCACTGAATGTCAAAAGTACACGCTCCTGAAATGAACGGACGTTGTGGCTGATGTAACTGGGCGGCCACCGACAGATACTCACTTGCTGAAGCTGGCCAGGTTCTGCATCACCTTGGCGATGAGCGTGAGCGTCCGTGACGTCCGCTCTGCGGGATACTCCTGCATGAGGTTGAACAGAGATGGGGACATGATGGCCGGGCACATGAAGCGAAGGAATAGGGAGGAGCTGATGAGGCTGTCAGCCAGGTCTTCTCTTCCACGCTCGGCACATCTGGCTCTCCATGAAGCAAACACCTCTTTCAACTCCCGCGGAAATATGCTGAAACAAGAAGAAGAGGAGTCAAACCACCTCTTATCAGTTGTCAGTTGAAGGTACATGTGGGACAAAAACCAACCAGAGAGAGTTGATAATCTTGCAGAGCAGCAGCTCGCAGCACATGCGAAGGTTGGCTTGATGGTCAGCGAGGACTGACGGTGGGACACGCATGGGGTCAACCTCACAGTTCTCTTCAGATTCATATAAAGCTCGAATGAAGTCACCTGCAAGTCCGGCACAACACGCAGCAGAGTCACGTACACAGGTCCTGGCAGATAGCCACGTTTACAGCTTGTTTGAAACGCCAACGGTTTCCCATCTCATAAACCGACAAGCAGGGTTTTTGTGTGGCTCCTGATTCCTACCTATAGCATCTTTGAGGTATCTGTGACCTATGAGTTTGAGGTACTCTTCCACGGCCTTGGTCGCGAGTGTGTTCTCCCTGAAGATCAAATGCTCACGGTCCATGAACCGATCCACCTCGCACATCGCCATGTCCGACAGAAACTCCTGAAAAGTCAGTCAATCGTAACGGCATTAAACCTGGAATGCGAATTTGGACAAACACCATGCCTCACCTTTGTTTTCCCTGTGCTTTGAAGGATGTGCACCAGAGCAAAAGCCACCTCCTCTTTGCTTTTCACACTCAACAGCGGCTCCAGAACTGCGCACAGTGTTCGGTAGTTGTTGGTAATGTATTCCGCAAATTCCTTGTACAGCTCCATCGGGAGGATGTTCATAGTCTGGTAGCGAGACTTGACGCGAAGTGAGGCGTTGATGACTTTGGTACTCCCAACACCGCCACTTTTGGCCAAAACACTGGACTGTATCACCGGGTACCACTGCTCAACAAACTGCCGCCCAGTGATGCTGGAGATGGGGATGCTGACAAGGCCAAGGTATGTGCTTTTTTCCTACGGTGACAATTGAAACACTGTGCTACTATTTTTTGATATTTTTATTTCTTCCACTTTGTAACGGGAACTTACCTTGCGTCTCTTTTTGTCTGTTTCTTTGTAGAGGTGCAGACGAAGGCTACGGATGGTAGGCAGATTGTTAAATTCAAAATGCTCGCCCCAGAACACGGTGTCTGTCCGGGGTTTGCTGGTGGTGCGGGCGTACAGCATGTCATCCAGACACAGCTCGCAATAGTAACGTTTCTTCGTTGGGAGGTCTCGTGCCTCAATGATCCACAACTTGAGCACATTATCCACCCGCCTGCTGTTATCCTGGAAGTGCAACGAGGAGCTCTATGGATTATAACAGCCCTTATTTACATCAGTCTACACTTCATGAGGCTTTTACCTTGCATTCAGGTGGTGGAATGATGATGATGAGTCATGTGCAGGAATGTGACATTATTAGAGATCTATTGCGTCTACCTTATTGGGTTTGACGGCTCGTTGAAGATTCTCAATCCATTTGTCTCTTTCTGAGGCTGAACGGCAGGCGAAACATTTTGTTCCAGAATTAGTGGTCACCTGGAGAGACGTTTCAACTGTTATGTCTAGTATGATGACACGTAATTACAACTCATTCAGTTGATGGATTCTCCTGTCATGAGTCTGTCAATAAAATGCTAAAAATAGTCATAGCTTGTCTTGATGGTGTTTCTAATTGCTTGACTACAGTAGGCTGTGAGTTGATTTATGAATGCTTCACACACCTCAAAGCAGTACTCTTGCCCTAAAATGCTTGAATGGACAGGTTTGATTATAGCATCTTCATCCAAAACTAAGTCCAAAGCCTCTGCAGCACTGCTCGGGGAAAGGAGGGACTCATGGGAGTGGGATTCTTTGAAACTCTGCATCAAGCGTGTCCTAGTGTGGAAAGGAAAGAAGAATTATTTATTTTCTTCACAGTTCAGTTATGATTAAATCGATCTGAAGATAAACAGTGGAGAAAGATTTCTGCGTGACACAACGTGAGTCAGAGATCCTCATGCGTCAAACTGCAATCTCAATAGATTTTTTTTTTGTGGTATGATCCTGTTATAATTAGTTTTATAGAAAAGTCAAGAATACCATCTGCATGTGACTCATTCCCTCCATCTCCAAAGGAAAATTCTAAAAAATCGCAAGCGTAAAATGCAACATAGTGCTAGAGTGAGAAATTGAGTCTGCAGGACTGCTGTTGTGCAGAAATGAAACTGAAAGGATGATTATGGCAAAATCACGGACCTTAGGAGGGGAGCAGCTCTGTGAGGGAAAATACTGTAAGCTGTAAGTTAAATGAGGTTATTTCTCAGGCAAGGTGAGGTCAGGGGGCCGATAGAGACGGAATGGTAGAATAGTTGGAAAAGGAGGTAAATCAAATTACATATATTATCAGTGAGTGGGTGTTTCACTTCACGGCAACAAATTAATTTCACAGTGGACTAGTACAGGGGGTTTAGACAACACCATATACAAGGAGTGCCTCAAGATTCTCCTGGAGAAAAAAGTTAGGCAGGCCACTATTTTGAAAATCGATGAAAGCAAAGTGTCACCCTGAGGTAATATAGTTAGCCTGAGGCAGCTAACTATATTACCTGAGCAAAACAATTAGCTTCGCTTTGAGGATTTGCCAGAATTATAGTTTCAAGTTTCATAAAAACGTCAAACACATCAGCAATGCATAAACAATTGTACAAAACTGTCTTTTTAAATTTGCTTAGATGCTGTGGATAGTCAAAGTCGGCATGCTAAGCTAAGAAGCTAACAACTTCTGACTGAATGTTTGCATCGCATACATTTTCAATAGAATTTTCAATAATTTGGTATTTAAGTGAAAATAGCTTTGAAGAAATAACCAGTAATCATGCAGGAAATACAGGGCTCTATATTAAGAGGAGATTTAATGTCAGTCAGTCAGAGTTTCAGGGAGACAGCGAACTGTGTTCATGAAAAATGCTCTGGTAAATCAACTTGGCAGCAGAGGCAGAGCAGCTGCGATGGAAGGCTCGAGTGTGAAGTCGGACGCTGAGGTTTTAGAGCAATGTCAACTTAACACTACTGAGTGATTTAAGTGTGTGTGGGCAGAACTCAAAGCCGGCTGTGAAGGCAGCTGTCCGGATGGATGTGGTTGACCGAGGCAGGATGTAACCAAAACCCAGTGAAACTCTCCTTGCGCTTTGCTAAATGACAGCTACCTGAGCATCCAGACCTTAGCGTCACCAGTACATTTCTACTTTCTGCCTCTACATCTGTAAATTCCCCCGTAGGTGAATCGTGACTGACTTTAGAGCACTGCATGGAATGTAGAATCAAACGCGAGCCGTAATCCTTTGAGACGTCACCCTTCATGTCTGAGTACAAAACAAGAACAGTCTGTCATGAAAGTCTATGGGTCCACGGGATATGAAACGGTGGATGAAATCATATGGACATAGCTTTTATGAAATTCTCACAATGGCATTTGCGCTTGGTTGTTGTAACCATGGCAGTCTGATTAATTAAGTGTCTCACAATAATGACTTCAGAAGTGTAAAATTGATCCCAAGAAGAAGAAAAAAAACACTGTACCATTAGGTGTTGTAGAATTGTGGCTCTATTATTTCCTGATTTCCACACATGAAAATGAACTTGCTTCACCAACATGTTTGTGGTGTTACCCTACTGTTAGCATCACCCAAATGAATGTCTTAAAAGCAGAGTTCAAGTGAGATGGATGAAGGTGATTATTCGGTCTGTTGAATCACACAGTCACATCACATCAAACCGCAACACCGTAAACTGCAGGCAAATCCACAGAAATGTTCATATGCTCATTTGAAAATTCCACATTGTCATGGAAACAAGGCTCCCCGGTTTGTCGCAGATTGCAGGTGAATACACTGACCTGTGATAAACTGTTACTGAAAGTCCAATCAATAGCAGCTAGAGGTTGACAGACGGGAGTTTGAACAATTTTACAAATGACAATAATGGCAAAGACCACGCACCTTTCTTGATCAGCACTTCGAAAACGAGGTAAAATCATTTGTCTGAAGCTGCTGGTCCGGTCCAATTTGGGCTGACTTTTGGCCCGTTTGATGGAACCCTTCAACCTTCGGTTGAGGAAACTCTGAAGATTTCACAGCAAGAGGACAAAAATACAGTTAATTAGAGCAGAAATCAAATAGCAACAGCACTGAGGGAATGCCCTGAATAATTCAATAAAAGAATCTGTAATAGCAGCTTTTATGTATGTAAATGTTTGGATTCTCATTGAATATTTGAACTCTTTTTTTCAAACACCACATTGACTTTGTTTTTCTAAATTAGAAGTTCACAATGTCACAGACATGTTTCCACGTATCCCATGCATATGTTTCCCTGTGTGTGAGTATCCTTGAAGAGTTGTACTCACCGGCTGTCTGAAGGCCTGAGGGGTGGCGTTGGGAGGGGTTTCCATGCTTGACTGCCTTACAGAGGCAAAACTTGCCCTCCGCGATTGGTCTGTGAGATGAGATACAAAAGAAAGATTATAACACACCAGAAGAAACGCAATCAATAAATAACCCTGCCGTATACGCTATCCGACCAATAGATGTTGAGTTATGTGAAAATGTCAACATATCTTGTAAGATTGTCTGGGAAAAATAGTTAAAACTTACATTAGTAGGTATGTGATACAAAATACATCACCATGAATATGTGGCAGCAAAGTAAAATCATGCACTCTTCATCTATTGTAACGTCGTATTATCTGCTTGTGTTGTGTTGTTACCTTGCAGCTGCTTTGCTCAAATATAGAAAAGGGAAAGAGCGTTAGAAAGTACGACAGAGCACGGGGATCACAAGCAAGCGACCAGCAGATCAGCAATGGACAGTGCTTGAGGAAAACCGACATCTTAACCCGCAGATGCTGACTCAACAAGGACAGACAGCTCCAGCCTCCAAAAGACCAGAACGAGGGAAATGGTGACAGTCAGAAGGACAAACAAGGTTGTTTATAGTTTGATGTACCCAATGATAGAAAAAAACTGAAAACTATACCAGAGCACAAGTGTGCGTCATCATGAACTCAATGTGCTTTGTCTAAAGAGTTGTGGGGAATCAGACGGGTGTTAAAGTGTAAAACACATAAATGCATATTTTACACATTCGTTTTTCTGTTGTGTTGGACAATACTTGGACATTAGATACGATACGATACTGTGTGTGTGTGTGTGTGTGTGTGTGTGTGTGTGTGTGTGTGTGTGTGTGTGTGTGTGTGTGTGTGTGTGT
>JBBMJM010000016.1:1056037-1068782 GCA_037832705.1 Centriscus cristatus | reverse complement strand
AACGTCTGGACTCACAAAGAGACTATGTTCGGCACTGGATCGCCGTTCAGCTGCGTGAGCACATTCCTGAGGGTGTTGGAAGGAGGATTTACTGCTGATGTTGATATATGTGGGAGAGGACAATTCCAACGGGGTGCGTCAGCTACAGACAGAAAAAAAGGAAATCACTTTACAAATGTTTATTGTGAATCGACATAACACAAACACCGTTGTCACAGACTTAAAGAGGTTCAACAGGCACCATGGGAAGGACGAGAAAACTGAAAAAGTTCCACGTTCACAGTAAAAAGGCAAAGTGAAGAGAAATGTTCTGTTGTGGGACATACTGGGGTGTAAACCGATGAATCGCATGTCAGCGGAGCAGCGTGGTCTGAAAACTGTTGTTGTTCCCTTGGATGACATCGACATATTTGGAATAAAGGACATGTGAAGTAAATGAACGACTGAAATCCTCAAAAGCGATTTCAGCAAATCAAGGAATGATGATTCTGATACATTTAAGAAAAAATCTTCAAATTTGCTGGTGCTCCGATTTGAGGATGTGAATTACTCTGTATTGACATTCATATGTAGGCACCAGGGAGATGTTTCAATGTGTACAAAGAAATTAAAAAAAAAAACTAAAAGACAATTAAACAAAGTTTCCAGATGTGGACTCAAAGGGAAAACGTCGTCTGAAGCAGTGACTGGATGGAACCGCCGTTTAGATCCGTTCTCATTAACTGGGGCGAGTTAATGAATGTGTCCCTGAGCACAGAACCGTTCACGTGTTCCCTTGTCGGGGTTTCACCGCTGTAAACAACACTGGCTTGTTTTCTTGTGAACCAACCAAACAAAGCACTCGCACTGTTCATATGCATCATATGCACGTTACGTCCCTGGGGCCAGCGTGCAGCCCTACAATGATTTTACTGTCAGAGGATGACCCAGACTCACCTTACCCTCAAGGAAGGTCTTCACTCAACCCCCGTAACCCCCCGTATAACGGAGCAAAATCAGTCTCCTCCCTCGCGTAGAGAAAGAAAGACGCGCTTGTGCTAACGGCAGTTGTCCACACATTCCTGAGCGCTGGCGAACACGTTGTAGACGTTGACCAGGGGGAACATGATGAGCGCTCCGATCAGGGAGCCCGCCTGGATGGAGATGCCGCACCAGAGCAGGGCGGCGTGTCCCGCCTCGTGGAGCAAAGTCCCGATCACCACCTTCTGGTAGGAGAAGAGGCCCGTGAAGACGATCCAGGAGACGACCTGCAGGGGGCGCCAGATCAACAGCCAAGATGAGGGAACGGGACGGAGACCACCGACAGCTGATGCAGGATCGGTTTTACACAAACATAATCATTTACGACCTGAGAGGGATATTTAAATCAGCACGCAACCAGGTTTGTTCATTGATATCACATTTGCTTTTAACCCTTCAGAGGAACAAATAGTGAAACAATGCACTAAACAAAACAACTGTACTGTGGTATTTAATGCAAAATGCACAAACAACCCCTGAAACCAAAAATCGTCCATAAAAGAACCAAAGTCCCTACAGAGCCGACAGTAATTTCTCTGATCTTAGCTTTATTATGATGAATTCAAAGCGACCTAATGGTTGCAGAGACAGACTCGGTTTTATTATGTGTATGCAGGCGTAGGACATCAAGGGTTAACAGTGATAAACCATTCTGAAAGGTTTGACTGCCCCAGTCGTCCTATACAGAAGGTAACAGCAGGTTCATGTCAGTTCAAGGGCACCGGAGGAGGAGGAGGAGGAGTACGAGGAAGAGGAGGAGGAGGAGGAGGAGGTGCGACAGGCAACAATGCCCAGCAGGTGTCAACATCTTCCTGTGTAATCCTGATATTTTGATTGGAAAATAGTTGTTGTTTTTTTCCCCGAAAGTTTTTCAGGTTTTACTGAAGGATTACATTTTATTATTATTATTATTATTATTATTATTATCATATGGATCTGGATTCTTCCAACACAAGGCTCATTCATTCGAGTGAAGCTTTTCTTTTGTATTTAAACAAAATTTAAAATTAAATTTCAAAAGTGACTTTCACTGGGGAGATAAATAAAACACCTATCGATCTGTCTTTAAAAAAAAAAAAACACACAACGTACTCTTTGAAAGGGTAATTAAAGGTGTATGAATCTTTACTGCCACTCACCACCAGAGCCACGCCGGCGGGGTTTCCCAGGAGCGGGGGGCAGGGGCTGAGAGCTGCTAAGGCCAGGATATACGCCGCAAACCCTCCACCTGCTAGAGACAGGAAGCCCAGACCCGCAGCAGACCTGGGGGGAGGACAGGGTCTGTAAACAGGTCCGACAAACATCTGACGGACGTTACATTAACACCGGTTCAATCACATCGTCTTCTCACCTGAGGACGACAAACATGGCTATGAAGCAGGCCAGGGGGTTCGCGATGTTGCCAAGCACCACAGAGAGGTGAAAGGTCATGGTGCTATAGGGCAAACAGGAAAAGCTCTGGATGGAAGGAAGGACGCCGTTGGTGAGGGCGTTGGAGACGGCCAGCAACGCCAGCAGGTAGATGTTGTGTAAAGTCCAGAATGTCTGAGCAGGCTCCTCCACGGGCCCCTCAGACGTCGGCGTCCCGCCGTTGTGCAGCGGGTTGGTCTCCTCGCCGCTCTTTGCTGCCGCAGTGCCGTCGGTCTCTTGGAGCGGTGTGTTCTGACGCGGCTGTGCCGGCCTTCGAGTCAGAGCCAGGAAGCTTAGGGCTGAGACGGACAGCATGACAAACAGGAACCAGAAGAAGTTCTGCGCTGGGAAGTTCTCCTTCAAATACAGCGGCTGCACGGTGCCGTTGACGGTCCTACACTCCACCTTACTGACGCCCTGCCCCAACGCCACGATGCACGGGAACAAGGCGCTGAAGCCCTGCCCGATGAAGAAGGTGCGAATATACTGAGGAGGGTAGCGGAACATGAAGGGCAGGAAGGTGACGTTGGATGTGCAGCAAACCAAAGACAACAGGAAGGTGAAAAGCAGGAACGGCAGCGACCTTTGCCCCCCGGCTACTGGGACCGTGTGTGACCAGAAGACGGCCAGGAAGGCGGACGTCACCACCGCCAGCAGCTGGATGCAGTGGATGACGACGCGTTCGTTCAAGCGGCCCGGAGCACAGTGGTGTGAGACGGTCACTGCGATCGGACCCAGGTTCCCAAACGCTATGAGGACTGACAGGTATGCGGGAAGGTTCCATCCTAAAACAACACAGACAAAGATTCACTTTGACTTATTAATACCTTAATAATAATATGAGACTACAGATTCTGAAATAGTTCAGTTAAATATATATCTACATTCACGTGTAATGCAACTTGTGTTTTATTTACAAAACACAGTAGTATTAAAATAATAAGTCAGTCACCTTGTGTATGTTATAATATTTGTGTGGATTATAGCACGTTCACAACTGTTACATCACTATAGTGTGGACTAAAAATTTATATTTGTATGTGGAAAAGATATATCTAAAATAAAAAATATAAATAGATATACATACAGTTCAGTATATTCAACTAAACTGGTACAACTACATCCCTACATGTGATTAATTCCACGTTGTTTCTTCTCGTTTTTCTTGGTATTAATGGAGGAAACGAAATGATAAAGTCCAGTGCAGAAGTCTTGCGTAAGATAGCTAGCTAGTGTGTGTGTGAGCGACACACAGTGAATCCGGAGGAGTGAACACACCGATGGAGGTGAAACGGTCACTGACCTTCGGGCAGCACATTGACAATCACCGGGAGCTCGACCCACAGACTGTTGACGGAAATCCAGGAGCCCATGGCGAACAGAGCCATCAGCCCGTGGGTCACCGCCGTCCCGCTCCACCAGCTGCCGGACATGACACTGCTAATTCCGGGTGAGAGAAACAGAAATAGTCTAACAGACTTCTTAACTTTGTAATGGCAAAAAAATACCGGCTTTGTGTGCGACCACTTGCTACAGTTACCAAACGGGAGGACGCGCTTACGCTGAGTGCCCGCCCCTGCAGATGCCTTCAGGAGTCCTCCTCCACGAATGTAATACTCACGCTTAACTGTACAATTAGCCGAATAAATAAACGAATAACTGTAGAGTTATATTTCAAAGGGTATATAGTAACTTTCAAGTCAACTACATTCTCTAAGTCAGTAGCAACCCCCGTATTCATGCTCTGGCGATCAGAAGAGTAATATTCCGAAAATCTTGAAAGCACCGTCGCCATTGAAGGCTGATGGGAGAAGGGTGCGTTCGATTACAGGCAGCTGAGGGGAGCGGTGTCAGAGACGCATCTGAGGGGAGCGGTGTCAGAGACGCATCAGCATAAAAACGGCTTCTTTTACAAGAATTATTTTCCCCCCCGGTGAGATTTAACACAGTTATACATTATACTAGTATATGTTGAAAATGTACAAAGTAATTGCTCTCCTTAATATAACATCTAATCACAGAAACCCCAACTTCACATTCAAATTGTTAACGTTTGAAAATAACATAACTTTTACCCCAGTGACCTAAATAAGCCTGAGTTGGTTAGTGTTTTCTTGAGATCCTCCCAGTCAGTGCTTTTATAATCATGAACTCAGTGACATTGCGGACGCCTGTGATGCAACCAGCAACCCAGCGACCCAGCGACAAAGAAACACAATGTCAGTTATTCAAACAAATATTCACAAACACGTTTATTCTGAACATCGACTTCCCATTGCTAGTAGGCAGTTACCCACTGGCTGATCTAAAAGTGACAGATATCCTTTGAAATGTTCTGTATATGACATGATGAAAAAAAGTGAACAAAGCAGCAGTGATTCTTATGAATACACAGTAAACACACAACCCATGTCACAGCCGGTCCTCATTGTGTCAAAGGGCAGAGGTCATGAGGTATCAAACCTTTCCTCGCTCTGAACCGCTGCCGACTCGTCCGTCTGTTGGCTAACGGGCTTTGGCTTCGTCTTCCTCGGGGCCAGGACCAGAGAGTACCCCGGCCTGACACGAGGAAGGGCCAGCTTCAGCTTCACCACCATTTGTTTGCGGTTTTGGAGAGCATCGCTCAAGTGCGGGCTCGGGTTGTTCAGGATCATTTTCTGGTACAGAATCTCACAGCGGATCCCTTCGCACCTCTCAGCTCTGGATCGCCCATCGAAACGCAGCAGCAGTTTGTCCACGTCCGTCTTCGTTTTGCACGGCCCCCCATTGCGCTGCACTGTACTTTTAATATACTCCTGGTCCATGTTCTCATCCTGCTGTTCTTGACGGACCTTTTGTGCGACGGCGACCTTCCTTCTCAAAACAACGTCGGTGTTCTCTCCGGATGAATGGTCTCCGTCCTCCTCGGAGCTAGCTGATGATGACGACGAAGTTGCAGGAGTCTGTGAGGATCGCTTGGAAGCGCTCCTGCATTTTTTTTTCTCCTCCACAAAGCTGAAGGGATATTCTGCCATGAGTACCGAGTACGTGCAACTCAGCAGTTTTAAGCTCAACTCAGGAGAGGGGACGGTTGAAAAGGGTCCACCTGGCAGGAAGTCCCTCATGTGTTCCTCCGTGACGGTGGCGATCACCTTCACTATTCTCTTCAGGCACGCCCCAATCAAACCTGTATTTGTGTGCCATTGGCCGCAGAACTGAAAAACTCCATCAAAGGTTTTCTCCTGGAAGGGGAACTGAAGGAAGACGTTTACAGCCGGTTCTGGTTCCAGAAGCGTCGACGGATCTTTGGCCCATTCGAGGAACTTTTGATGGAGACAAAGTATGTACTGACCGAACAGTGAGTACTCTCCTCCACTAGTTAACAGCTGCCAGTAAGGGCCGAGGATTTTGCAGTAAACAATGGCCAGAACACACACAAGGCTCTGAATTATAGAATCGCTGGCATCAGCAGTGACGCTCGCCAGGATAACATTTGGACAGTTGTCGTTCAGGGAAAGCAGGTCCGAGACGAATGGAGCAATCTCCTTGTGGTGATGAATGAGTCCTGCGGCAGATTGGAAGTAGCTCTCGAATGGGTTGGACTGATTCACTCCGAGCCGAGAGGGATTGTTCTTTTCTTCGCAGAAAGCCAGCCAGTACTTGTGGTAGCTTTGTTTCTCAGAGGTACACGGGCTCAAGATGTCACTCGCCATGTGAATATAACGCGACGTCGCGCTCTCTGACAGATTCACAAAGCTTCGGAACTCCGGAAGCCGGTCGCGGCCGAGTCTTTCTCCCGTCGAGTCTGTGATCTCTTTCTCGAACGTCACCAGGTGCTGCTCGACGGCGTTGTGCAGGTCGACGAGGAAGTTAGCGTTGGCGTGTAAAAAGTCGACAGGGGAGGCGAGCGAGACGCGGGAGGAGAGTGAGTTCAGTTTTTCCTCGAACGCGGCCATTGCGGGATGCTCCTTGCACGTCAGATGGTACTGGTTTCTGAGGAGAACCACAGACAACTCTTTGCAGGCCGTGTTTTCGCCGCTGTGCGCCCGCGACAGCTTTTCAACAGACAGCATTGCAATGTCCAGCAGGTTCATTGCTACTCCTCTGTCATCTGGGGGTTTACCGGGGTCTCCGTCCGAATCCTGATCCATGGCATCATCAAAGGGGGCGCTGTCTTCCCAGACAAGTTTCCTCACGCCTCCGTTCGGCTCCAACTCTTCACCCGGCACGATATCATAACATTTCTGTTCCTCCTTGACAATCATTCTTGCGCCGTCTTTTCTCCTGCGTTTCTTCACAACAGCTCGATGTGCGCTGTGTTTCTGCCTCACCAGCTCAAACGGCGTCTGCAGCAGCTTCTCCATCACCGCGTTCCTCCTGTGGCTCCTGGTTTCTGAATTACGGTAATACAGTTTTAACTTTTTTATCTTAGACCTCAGCACTTTGTATGCCTTTTGAATATCGCCATCTTTACAAAACTCAGGGTTGAAGTTTCGAAGCCATGTGACCAAGACAACCGGGGCGATTTTTTCTCGTGTCACGAAGTTGCTCAGCTCCAGGATCAATGCGTTTGTGACTTCAATGGACTGCGCTTGCTCTGAAAAATCCAACATTTTCAAAAGATGTTCCCGTTCGACTCCGATGCTATCACATATCGGCCCGACAAAGTTGAAGTTGACGCGCGATTCTAGGAAGGCGAACCTGGCGTCACTTCCCAGACTCAGTGCGGTCGCCATTCCCCTTTCGATCAAGCAACGGAAGTCTGCTGAATGATGCCTGGGAAAAATCCTCCTGAGCCAGTCAGTGATGGCGATCCATGGAAAATTGTTGTCCTCCTTCAAAAGTCCAACTTGAATCAGTAGTCGGTTTTTGCAAGTCTCCCCATCGATCTCTAATCCTTCCCCTGACTGAGGACCAATGAAATCTCCAACAAGCTTCCAATAATACTCGTCTCCTGAAAAACAAGCGTTCAAAGGAAAAAATTAAAACTTAATATGCAGTAAGGTTGCAAATACTTCACTCGTATCTATTTAGGTGATATGACAAGGTAACCACTTGTAATTATTGATTAATGCACGTATGACATCCTCAGACTTACTCATATTTGCTTCAGCTGCAGCTGCATCCCAGCGAAGGGAGCAATCCTGTTCCTCCCCCATTGTCCTCAGCTGTTTGAAGAAGTTTAACAGTTAACTTACATCCTCTGGAAGCACGAGCATTAGTACAAATTCTAAAGGCTGAGACATTGACTGGCATGTTCCAATCAGACAAACCCAGCACCAAAACTCAGATTCCAACTGTTAAGTTGAATTGTGGTTGGAGTTTTTATGGACGTTAACTGTGACTTTAACGTGAAGACACAATGCTAAATGGATCAGAAATTAGTATCTCGTTAAAGTAACTCGAACAACTTAACACGTGCATAATCGTTTGCCTCTGTGCCCCAATATAAACATGTACACTTCCTATGCTAATGCAGCATTAAAGTTAGCGTGCTTTTTAGCAACTTGCTCAAGTTAGCATCAACGTTTAACAAGAGCGCAAACAACCTAAAAAGACATAACAACACTTATAATTTCAGTGGAAGCTGTGCTCAGTGTGTGTTTGTTTATGCTTAAACATGCCAGGGAAATATGTAAGTCACATAAAGTCCTTACCCCAAAACATCAACACCACAGTGAACCCCACCGCCGCGCCGCTTCTTACGCGGAAGTTCATAAAAAAGAGCTGGGCTGTGATTGGTGAGATTTTACTAAAAGGCGGGCTGTAGCCTACCTTTCCGCCAATAGCCGAGGTGAAGTGAAATGCATTATGGGACTTGTAATATAAACAAGCTGGTCGGAACTACAGTGGGTCGCGATTGATGGTAATGGACATCAGAACCTCGACTTTAAAATAATGATGGGTTTTTATCACTGAGCAGATTGTGGGTAATGATAACTGTTGCCGCTCAAACGGTTATTTCTTGTGTTTTGCTGCACGGTGCCACCGTAAACGATCCATACCCGCCAATGTAAATCAGTTAGCTAACAAAGCAACAGGGCGGTTAATGTTAAAATACGTAACTGTCGTTAAACCTAGAAGGAATGTAAACTGTTCGTACGGTTTTCATTATTCTTTATATCAGTAAATATGAAGTAAGACTGTTTTTCCTGTAAAATATCATGGGTATGAGCAGTGCAACAACAACGGGGAAAACAGTCATAAGCGGTTTATGTACATTTAGAAAAGTACACTTGAAACTAAAACTGAACAAACCAAAAACTTATTTGAAATTCAAGTGAAATATTTGTATTATACTCTCCACATGTTACATCCTGCTAATTAGCCGTTTACCCTCATATTCATTCAATTTTAGTTTCAGTTAGAATAAACATATAAAAGGATTTATTGAGTTATGTGGATTTTATAACATTGCAGCTCAATTGCATGAACATATCAATAGAATCAGTTTCTTGTCACGTAGCTCTGGTTGCTGAGAAATCTGTTGTGCAACACAATTACTTACGACTTAATTATGTGGCACTGGACAAACCGTGGATGAGATTTCAGTGGAGGATTCACTTCATCCACTTTGTCACTTTCAGACTACTGACATGTAGTCACACGTATGTCTATACTGACCGGATTCTGATTATATTTTCAGACGCTATTACGTCACTTTCCTGCTGATGTCTGACATTCTTGGGTTTGACACCGTGAGACGAGCGCCAGATGATGGATTCCGCTGAACCAGACGAGTTAGCCCACCGTGGTAGGAGCAAAGATTCCGTACCAAGCACATCAAATGCATCCAGCCAAGGAGACAATGACCGAAAGCTGAAAAAGGCCTCAAAGAAGAGGAGTTCCGATGAGCCTAAAAATCACAAAGCAAAGAAGCGGAAACTGACCAGAGTCGTCAGGCCTGTGCAGCCTGGCTACACCGTCCATGAAGGGGAAGACATGCTTCTTGTCATATCTAGTAGTACTTCGCAGTACGGTGGTTCTGCGTGGGTTCCCAAAAGGAAGGGAGGAAAAAGAAAGAAACTAACCAAAGGAAAGGGGAAACCCACCCAGACAAAGAAAAAAAAGGTGGTCCGTGCCAAGCCAAAACTGTTAGAACCCCAGGTCGTCATGGAAAAAGAGGACACTTCTTTGTTTGTGCCAGAGAAGGCAACAGACCACAGATGGGGTCAAAGGCTTCCTGAGGAGGTGCTAATAAATATTTTTCACATGGTGGTCGCCCAGGATGGTGCTGTGCCATTTCTCTGCAGGTAGTGAACGCCTCCTGAAAGTAGATCTGTATTATTGCAGTATTTCTTTCACAACACGCCCTCTTTCTGCTGTTTCTGATGTAGAGTCGGGAGCGTTTGTCGGCTGTGGAACGTTGCCGCGTCCAGTCCGGTTCTGTGGCACAAAGTGACCATGAGCTTCTGCTGGATCGCACCAGGAAAAAGCCAGCTGATTAAAACGGAGAATAAGATAAAGGAAACCTTCAGTTGGCTGGCGCAGAACAGGTCTGTATGGTTCGTTTGGAGTTGGTGAACGATTAATCAGAATTCTTACTAGATTCATCACAATCATATGTACTTGTTATTATTAAGTTATGCACAATAAATGTCCAGAGTTTACAAAATTACGTTAATTATGTGTTTTTTTTCCCCCCCTAGATTCTCCCTTCTGCGAGAATTCTCTCTCCATCACTGGTCTAAGAATGTCAACTATGCAGTAGAAGTAAGTCATTCACACTGACTTCATCCTTTCTTTTTTCATTTTTACCAGAAATATCATTTAGTATCTTTGTTTATTATCTGAAACCTAATTCCAACTTGAAAAAGGTTTGGGGGGGGCGGTTGCATCAACATGTGCATGTGTGCGTGAACGTTTTTTTAGTGCTGCGATTTCATTTAGACGGTGTCACAGTTCTGCCCTCACCTGCGCTCCCTCACGTTGTCGTACTGCACGGGGCTGTCGGAGACGTCTTTCCAAACCCTCGGTTTGCACAGCGGGTCTCTTCAGAGATTAAATCTCCAGTATACAGAGGTAAAAAAGCTTCAGGAAACACTTTGCTGTAGAAATGTGTGGCACATCTTCAGAAAGTAATTATTCTACAATCATAAAAGTATGAATAATACACAACAAATAACAATGTGAAGTGTACATCTTTTAATATGAAAGAAAATGTTGCTGCAGTTTCAGGTTGACGGCCTCCTGTGGTACCTTGAGAATTACGGGACACAGATCAGACAAATTCTGTTCACTCATGGACTGAAAAACGACAGGCTCCTGGCCGCCATCACTGTAAGCATGTTTTTAAATGAATGCACAACACACTGTTGAAGACCGTGATGGCAAAAGGTGGCAACGTGTATGTTTTCAGAGAGGACACTGTCCCGACTTGGAGTTGTTGGAGATAAACACAAGGCTGGACAGCAAAGACTGTGAACTACCAATCTGCATCCAGGCACTCCAGATAGCATGTCCTAAACTCAAGGTAAAAAAAAACCCTGAACAAGTCCTGTAATGTGATTTCATGTATTTATTCATTCATATACACACACACACACACACACACCTAGTAATTCTATTTCATATAGTGTCAATCTGGTCCCATTCATCAGAATGGTCATCATAGAATGCGTTTGTATAAAATAATGTTGACGCTCATGAACCTTCTCGTCAGACGTTCCGGATGCTCAATGTAAGACCGCTGCATAAGACGATGCGTAACGGGGCAGAATCAACGTCCGGTTTCCCCGTACTGGAGGAGCTGTGTATCGCGACCACGTCTTATTCCTACATGACAGACAAAGACTTGCAGGACATTCTGTTCGGCTCGACCAGGCTGCGGGTGTTGGACCTGCGCGGCTGTTCTCGAATCACACCCTCTGGCCTTGTGACACTACCATGTCTCGGTATGTCTAACTCACTTTTTACCTCAGATGTTGTTATTATTTTACACCAACTCTGAACTGTATAACTGAGGATATTAATAATCTACATAGCTGTTGTCATGTCAGGAGTTTGTATCTTTACTAATTCATCACTCGGTGCTTCACATTTGTCTTTAAATGTCCTTGCAGCACTCGAGTGTTTGTTCTGGGGCCAGTATTTCAGCAGCCATGTCGGGTCGTCATCCACTAAGAAAGGACTTCACATGGTGACGCAAAAGTGGAACCACACACTGCAGCAACTGGATGTCGCGAATCAGCTCTTCTCCGAGGACGACTTGGAGACAGCAGTGTTCCACCTCGCACAGGCCAACGATGCAGATACGTTGCGTTCACTCAACCTCAGTGGGACCAGGATCACGCCGCCCGCCCTCAGGTGCCCCCCCGTAGTTTCCCACCAGTCCATCGTGTATATGAGTGAAAACTATGTCTCTTCTCTAATTCTGTAGGTCAATCGTTGGCCAGATGACTTCTCTCAGTTACCTCAATCTTTCTTCCTGCCGTTACCTTCCAAGAGGGTTGAAGAGAATTTACCGTGGCCAAGAAGATATTCGCCAACTGCTGGACAAACTGGAGTAAATGTCATTGATTTGGTTCCGGTCATTTGGACAAAGTAGTAGACAAAGTGTCTGTCTGTCCGTCTGCTGTGTTACTTTCGGTTAAGAAACATTTTACAGTTACGTAAAACCTTTTCCATGGAATTTTAAAATGTCATGTAAATAAAGGAAATTTCACTATAGGGATGTCTGTGTAGTACTTTCACTCCACGAGATTTCAAAATAAACTTGAGTGAAGGACACATTCAGTGTCTGGTGAAGAACCGGTGACGTTCAAATGATAGAAGCATTTCACTCGTGTGTTTAAAGCTATTGTATCTAACTTGGTTTGTTGTTTCTAATTAAAGAATAAATTGAAGTAGAAGTACATCAAACCATGTATCATCAGCTCTGTTGGTATTGTAGAGTATCAATTTCGACAACGCAAAAAATGAGAACACAAGATTAGATCATCAAATGTAATTTTACTGAAGCAGTCAATATCACAAATGGGAGAGCAAAAAGCACATCGCTGCTTCAAGGTGAAGTGTAAGAGATACGAATAAAAACACGAAAATATGAACCCTCGCAAAAAAGCATATAACGAAATCAGTGAAAGTAAGAATATCCAACATATTTGACATTACAATGACTCTCCAGCAAAGATTTGAATGAATAAAACCAAGGACTAATAATATCAATGTAAGAAGTGTATGAAAAAAACTCTTGTTTGAATATCAAGCAGACATTTAACATAAAATCACAACAGAAAAGATCGAAAAACACTAATAATTCTTTTAAAACGTTTGCATTAAAGACTTGTGCAGCATGCTGTCAATTAAAATATCTAACAGAGAATTTATGACTAAT
>JBBMJM010000016.1:1030373-1042073 GCA_037832705.1 Centriscus cristatus | reverse complement strand
GTTTTCAGACAAGCATGAGAGAAATCTTTCTTTTCCATGTTTATTTACATAGCATAAGGTGTTACAACAAAATTCCTTTTCGCCATTTTATTATAAATACACCGTGTTAAACAAGGCTTGCAACCTCATTAAAATATATCCTTCAAACCCTTTGAAAAGTAATAAAGCAAACCATTTAAAAAGGTACAGCCATTTCGTTTCTGCACCTTGTAGGGGTTAGTAAGTCATGCAAATCAGAAATATAGAGTATGAAAATAAAAGGATATCGAGTGATTGTGTTGCCTTACGAAGAAGAATTTACATCGAAAACATACATTTGCAGTGGAAAATAGAAATACTGGGTCTGGTGGCAAAACTTAAAAGATCTTTCTCAAAACAAGGCTCTATGCATAGAATATGATGCTAAATATTAACATTCAAACCAGAGATTTGTATCACTGTGATGATTGTACTTGTATGAAGGAAAGTAGCTGTTTTTAAGTTGGTTGAATCAGTAAAACCACAGCACCATCTAATAACATTGAATATCCTCCTAAAGCATTGAAACTGCAGGCACTTACAAAGCAGGATTGACAGCTTGAGCTCACAATTAGACAGAAGTCCAAAGGCGGTCAAGTGATAAAGTGATAAGGAGCAAATGCTGATCAGTGTTTTTGCATACAGTCAAGTGTTACAGTGAACATCGCGGTCCAAACGGATGCAGAGGGTCGCTGGAAGACGTCCCGAGTAAAGAGCCTGGAAGAAGTGGTGACAACTGCTGAAACAATAAGAAGAGAGCGGTGAAGACAACCATCACAGGAAACAACGCCTTAAATGGAGAATGATGTGCCTTGTCTACCTTTTGAAGAGTCTTGACTTCACTTTGGTCTTGCATGTGAAATGTCCAGAATGGTGATGGTCATATTTGGCTTTATAGTCAGAAGCTTCCGTCAGGTCCGTTGCACAAGATGTTGCTGCAGGTCTGTTTATGGCTGGGAATGGGGTTGTGACATTTCCAGAGTGTCGTGCGGGAGCGCGGCCCATGAGAGAAGAGATCTTGCAGCTTGACATTCATAACGCATGTTAATCTTCTTCGTGAGACCCCTTATTCTGCTCTGCAGAGTGGCATTTATCTCTCAAACTTAAACTACGTCTTTCGCAATATTCAGAAATATACATGTTCAGAAAGTTGAGTTTGTACAACAGTCTCAGGCTACGGGTATGTGATCATAGTATTACAAACGACATTGAAAGCAAATAAAATTGTGATATATGTGATATGATATTAATGTTTTAAGTCAAAAATGGATATAATATACACAGGAAACACGAAACGTGATAGATAGTGGAAATCAAAACGCATATGCTCACTGTTTTCCATAACAAAATCCTAAACGTTGAGAAGACAATAAAACTGAAAGGTAAATATTCCTTAAAAAGGCAAACTCATTTAACATGTATGAAATTAAATATTTAAAGTCCTGTAATGACCACGTGCAGAGCAGAAAAATGGTGGTCTTGATTCCACTGAGAATTAGGCATCTGTGGTTTTATAGTGTGTCCTTCCCGTAAATTCATTTATTTATTTCTGTTGCCCGAGCCCGTCAATATCGACGACTATAGCTCGGTGAGCTGTAGGAGGACGACGAGGAGAAGGTTGTTGTGAAACTTGATCCGGTAGCGTCAATGCTGCCTCTTCTGGAACCCGATCTCGAACCGGACCGGGAGCCAGATCTTGACCCAGTGGCGGAGCCAGAGCCGCTCATACTGTAGGGACTGTAAAGGCCTTTGCTTGATTGGGATGACGCTTCGAGAAGCCTCAAACCAGTGCCCTCCTCGATCATACTTCTCTCCATGGCATCCTTGTAAGAAATTTTAAGCTTGGTCTTCGGGCACGTGAGGTATTTTGAGTATGCACTAACATCTCGTAACTTCTGTGCAGTGCGAGCGTCTAAGGTGCCCTTCTTCACCGCCTCATCGATGGAGACTCTGTTGGTAACATCTGGTTCGATTAAACCACCAGTAAGGTACTGGACTTCCAAGAATCGCTGCCCGGCCTCGTAGTAAAGCCAACCTTTCTTTAGGGCCTGGGCTGCAGACATTTTGACTTTGGTTCTGGGATCCTCAAATCCATTACAGGCCTTCTGGGCTAGACTGATGCGGTCCACCATGATTTTATCGACGAGCCCTTTGCTCACGGCATCTGTGATAGTGAATTTCTCTCCGGTGTTAGGGTCAATGATGCCTCCAGTGCAGGCCTGAGCTTCGAGAAGCCGTTGACCTGTTATGTTGTCCACAAGGTTTCGGCGTACGGCCTCTGCGACAGACACTTTCTCCAGGGTCTCTGTGTCCAGGATTCCAGCCACAGGGCCCGTTTCCTCTGTTGGGTCATTCCATGTGGTCGCTGGTGTTTTTATACTTGGCATTGGACTCGTGGTGTAAGAGGACGAAGAACCAAAAGAGGACGATCTTGACCTGACACCACTCACGTTCCCAGACAGCATGTCTGCAAACTCTGTGATGGACAGAGATCCTGCTCTGTACTGATCCAGAGCTGACCGGTCAATAAGGCCCCTCGAAATGGCATCGTCAATGTCATACTGCCGACCGGATCTTCTGTCAATAATCATGGACTTTACGACACCATCAGAGGAGGTCTTGGTAATTTCTTCCCATTCACACTCCTGCTCAGCCAGCTCCAGATAGGTCTGGTGGTCAATAAGTCCTTTCTGATATGCCTCGTATACAGACATCTCTTTGCCCGTCTCCGGGTCAACAATGACAACTCTACGCTTGCGGACAGATGACTTGGATGATGTTTTCCTCTCTCGTTTCTTGTCTTTCAGCAGCAGAAGAGCCAGCCCGGTTTCGGGGTCAATCATACAGCGCTCCATTAGCTGCAGGTAAGTGAGATTTTCTTCGGTGTTGGGGTCAAAGAAGCCCTTTGTGTCATCTGATGGATCCGTGAGGATTTCATTCATTTCCTCATCAAAGAGTCCACGTTCATACGCTGCTTCTACTGGCAAACGGTGGCTCTCCTGTGGGTCGATGATTCCACCGGTGGCAATCTGAGCCTCGAGCAGGCGGATGCCGTGGTCTTTCAGAATCAGGTCCTTTTTCATAGCCTGGAACAGTGAGATGACCTTACCAGAGTAAGGATCCCTGTAGCCTGTGACAGCTCGTTCAGCTGACAGGAGTTTGTCTTTAAATTCTGGACCAACAACACCGCTCCTAACAGCTTCGTTAACATTCATTTTCAAGTTTTTAATGGGGTCAATTACATATCCTGTTGCAGCTTGAGCCTCAAGAAGTTCAAAGGCAGTTCCTGGTCGGATCATGTTCTTTTTCATTGCCTGGTAGATAGACAGACGGTCTTTGCTTGACTCGACAAACACACCAGCAATGCAGCTAGTACCCTCGAGGTATTTCTTCAGGTTTCTGCTGACCTCCTCCACTGTAACAACACCCTCAGTGAGTTCGTTATACGTCTTTTGGTCGATTATCTGGGAGCGAAGTAGCTCATCCACCGTAATTTGCTTTCTGAGCCCCTTGAAGAGAAGTCTTCTGTCTGCCAGGGAAAGCAGCCGCAGGCCACTTTCTTTGTCAACTCTGCATCTCTTCAGAAGCTGAGCATAGGACAGTTTCTCATCTGTTGTTGGATCAGTGTAACCGTGCACATCCCCGGAAGGTTCAGATATTCTGTCAATCGTTTCTTTATTGATGTATCCACGCTGCATGGCAACATCTATGGGGAGGTGGAAGTAGTACTCAGGATCCATTAATCCCCCAGTAGCATTCTGGGCTTCCAGAAGCCTCAAAGCGTATTCCTCAGGAATCAGGTCTTTTTTCAGTGCTTGGAAGAGGGAAATCACTTTGCCACTGTACGGATCTTTATAACCTGTGACTGCCCTCTCAGCTGAGAGAAGTTTGTCATGAAGTTCAGGTCCCACCAGCCCCTTGCGCACAGCTTCATCAACTGTCAGAAGTTCGTCTTTAACTGGGTCAATCAGGAAGCCAGTTGCTGCTTGGGCCTCAAGGAGATTCAAAGCAACTTCAGGCTTAATCTTTCCACTTTTCATAGCCTGATAAACACTGATCCTTGGGGGGCTGTCTGACATAATCCCAGCAATGCAGCCAGTACCAAAGAGATACCGTTTTACTGACGGCATCTCCATTACCTCACGGACAGTCATCTTCTCCTGTTTCAGGAGATTGTATGTCTGCAAATCGATAATTCGAGCGCTGTAAAGCTCCTCGATAGTCACTCTTCGTCTGATTACGTCGCATGACAAGCTCTCCTCAGACTGTTGCGCCTCCCTCTGTTCAAAGATTTCAATGATGATGATTAACATTCTGTCCTTGGTGATTTGCCCTAAGCGATACTGCTCCATAAGGCGGCGCCGGTCAGCCTCTGGAAGCATATTTGAGTTCATAACCTCCCAAATGGTCATACTCTTCCCTGCAAAGCTCTCATGGGGGATCTCTATTTGAGTGTTTGCGAGGTCGGTCTGGGCCTGCTCCTCTGTGTACTGATAGGACTTCTGGACTGGGGTAGCAGCTTCAGCCTTTGCCAGAGGCAGGTAACACAGCCCAGATGTGGGATCCCTAATGCATTTTTCGAGCAGCTGCTTGTAAGTAACACTCTCGTTGGTGTTGGGGCTGGTGAAGCACTTCATGTCACCTGCTGGCTCATTAAACGACTTGGCCATTTGTTTACTCAAGTAGCCACGCTGAATGGCCACATCATTGGGAACACGATGACTATTGATGGGATCGATCATTCCTCCGGTACTGAACTGAGCCTCCAGAAGAGGAATGGCATTCTCCCTCAGAACAAGCTCTTTCTTCAATGCTTGCAGTAGGGATATCTTATTTCCTGTGTATGGATCTTTGTATCCCGTCACTGCTTTTTCAGCAGAGAGAAGCTTCTCATGAAGTTCTGGGCCAACAACACCAGCTTTTACAGCATCATCCACAGAGTACGTCTGATTTCTGACCGGATCAGTTATAAAACCAGTTCCAGCCTGGGCTTCAAGTAGAGCAAGCCCGGTGTTTTGTTGCAAAAGATTCTTTTTCATTGCTTGATAAATGGGAAGCATTTCCTTTGATTCTTCCATCATGATGCCATCGATGCGGTCTGTGCCACGCAAGTACTTCCTGACCTTATCGGTTTCACTGACTTCTTTAGGAGTCTTTTTACCCTGTTGGAGCTCATCGTATGTGGCCTTGTCGATGATGTTGGCGTCCAATAATGAACTTGCGGTCACTGGTGTCCGCAGACCTTCAAAACAGGCGTCTTCCTTTGGTTTGTCTTCTTTTTCATCCACCATTGTTATGACAATCTTAACTAATTTTTCTATCGTCACCAGCCCAATTCTGTATTGCCGAATCAGCTCTATCCTTTGCTCCTCAGTGATGTATTCAGAGTTAATGATTTCCCAAATAGTAACTTTCCTTCCTCTGAAAGGCCCATAGTCCAGCTCCATAGTTTGTCGGTTCAAAGCCTCTTTAGTTTTAGCCTCTGTGATCGGTTGATCTTCTTTTGGCTTTGCGGCCTTCTTCGATAATGAAAGCAACGGGAGTCCGGTCTCATTGTCGGTGATACATTTATTCATTAGCTGTGCATAGGTTGCGTTCTCCTGGGAGTTAGGGTCACAGAAGACCTTCGTTTCGTCGGTTGTCTTGTTCAAAGTCTTGTTGATTTCCTCGTCAAAATACCCACGTTTGCAGGCAACCTCATGAGGGATGCGGTAGCTTTTATTTGGGTCGATGATTCCACCCGTCGACAGCTGTGCCTCTAACAGACGTACACCCTGGTCTTTCTTTATGAGGCCTTTGCTCATTGCTTCAAACAGGGAGACCTTCTTCCCTGTATACGGGTCGCTGTAGCCGCTCACAGCTCTCTCTGCAGACAGAAGTCGCTCGTGGAGTTCTGGGCCAACAAGCCCAGACTTTACGGCTTCATCGACAGGAACCCTCTCGTTTTTGACCGGGTCTATAACAAAGCCTGTTGCTGCCTGAGCTTCGAGAAAGTGAATGGCAGTCTCTGGTGACAGAAGTTCTTTCTTCATGGCTTGGTAGAAGGGCATTTTTTCCTTGGTTGGTTCATTCAACAGCCCAGCTATGCTTGGTGTTCCCTGCAGTGCCTTCTTTACAGGCGCCATCTCAGAGATTTCTTGAACCGTTATCTTGCCATTACTCAGTTTGTTGAATAGGTCCTTGTTTATAACCTTCGCCTCTAAAAGTTCACTGGGAGTGACCGAAGCCCTTAAGCCACTGAACATATTTCCACTGTTCTTCTCCTTGTCCTCCACAACGGTAATGACAATTTTGATAATTTTTTCCACTGTGATCTTGCCAGTCTTGTATTGGCGAATCAGTTCTCTTCTCTGATCTTCAGTGAAATATTCTGAATTAATGACCTCCCAAATGGTGACGGTTTTGCCTTTGAATCTGCCGAAGGGCACGTTGATGTTTGATTTACTCAAGACTTCTTTCATCTCTACATCTGTGTATGTTCTCTCGCTCTGAGCAGCCTTCTCTGTGACTGGTAATATAAGAAGGCCCGTCTCTGGGTCCTTTGTGCACTTATCCAGTAGCTGTTTATAAGTAAGTTGCTCCTGAGTGCTGGGCTCAAGAAACAGTTTGCAGTCATCAGTGGGATCAGTGAGTTTCTTATTACTGTCTTCATCGAACTGACCCTGCTTGTAGGCTGTCTGCAGCGGTACTCGGTGGCTGTTGATTGGGTCGATGATGCCACCGGTCGCGAGCTGAACATCCAAGAATTTTGTGGCTTGCTCCTTTTCGATCAGTCCTTTCTTCATGGCTTCAAAAAGAGAGATCTTGACTCCTGTGTAGGGATCTTTAAAGCCAGTGGCTGCTCGCTCTGCTGAAAGCAACCTGTCATGGAGCTCGGGGCCAATTAATTCCTCCTTGACAGCTTCATCAACAGATAGGAGTTTGTTTTTCACAGGATCCACAAGGTACCCAGAAGCTGCCTGAGCTTCCAACAGCATTGCAGCAGAGTTGGGCGTTATCTTGTTCTCCTTCATGGCTTGATAGACACTCATTTTCTCCTTTGACGGAGTCAAGACACCACTCACACTGCTCTGACCCTTAAGACACGATTGAACTTTGTCGGTCTTTCCGAGGTCTTGCACTGATGCTTTGCCCTTTTTCAACTTGTCCAATTCTTTTTTGGTCAGGACACCAATGTCATGGAGCCTTTCAGCTGCAACTTTCTCCCTTATTCCATCAAACATGAATGGTGATTCGCCGTCTTTCTTGACTCCATCCACATCGACTGAGCCATTGTAGACTTTCTTTGTCGCTCCCACCGTTGTCACTGCAACTAACTGCTGCTCAGGAACCTTATCAGTCTGGACTTCGATTTCCTTTGTTTCAGAAGCAACCTGCTTTGACGCAACCTCCAGATTGTTGAGTTTCTCTCTCAGCTTTTTGTTTTCGTCCCCTAAGAGTTTTTCCTGCTCCTTCCTTTTCTTCTCCAGGACCTCCATTTCTCTCTGCTTGTTTTTCACATCTGCTTCAGCCTCCTTTTGCTTCTTTAAAGCCTCGTCCATCACGCCCTGAAGCTTCTTCTTCTCCTCTTCCATTAGCTTGCGCTGACGCTCTTGCTCATCTTTGAGAGCTTTGCCTTTGTTCAGTTCATCCTCAAGTTTCTTCTCGAGTTTCATTTTCTCATCCTCCACAGCCTTTTCTCTTTTCAACAGCAGCTCCTTCTCTGACAGGAACGACTGCTGAAGAACAGCCTTCTGTTGCTTAATTTCTTCTTGGTGAGTGTCTGCGATCTACGAAAGGGAGGAAGAAAAAAAAACACAATAAAACATTAACTGCATGAAACTGAACGTTTGCATGTAATTAAATCGTATATTTTGCTATTTTGCTATTTTTTTAATTAAGTTTATGACGCAGAATTGCGCTTTGTAGAAGATCCCACATGCAAAAACTGACAGCGTCTCCAGCTTTCTACATGTTTAGGTTCATGGTTTTAACAGTTGTATATACTGTCTGAAAATGTGTACTTTGTGTCGTGGTACCTCTTTGGATTTTTTCTGCAGCTCCTCTGCTTCCTTTTTCAGCTTCTCCCTCTCCTTTTCCAGGTCAGCCATAGCTTTCTTCATGTCGTCAGCCTCTCTGCTGCTCTGCAGCCTCTGGGTCTCCAACTTTTGCACCACGATCTCCTTTGTTTGTTTTTCTGTGTCTTCGAGTCGAGCTTTGGCTGCATCCGCCTGCTTCTTGAATTTCTTCGCCTCCTCTTCAGCCTTTGCCTGAGCATCACTGAGCTCCTTCACCCTCAATCTCAGTTTCTCCGCTTCAGCTGTGACCTCAAGTTGCCTCTTCCGCTCGGCCTCTAATGATTTTTGGAAGCCCTCGGTCTCCTTGTCAAGGCGCTGCTGGATTTGCTGCTTGTCCTCCTGAAGCTTCTTGGCCTTTTCCTGTGCCTGGTTCTTCTGCTTCTGGAGCTCCTCTGCCTCAGCCTTGAGTTTCGTAGCCTCTTGGATGGCCTGCATTTTCTCCTTCAGCATTTTCTCGGCAAGTGCCCTCTGCTCAGCCAGGTCGGACTCGGCGATCTTTCTCTGTCTGGCCGCCTCCTCTGCCTCCACGCTGAGCCTGGCGGCCTCCTCTGCCAAACTCTTCATTTTCTCAGCTTCGTCTGCCAGTAACTTTTGTGTGTTGTCTTTGTCTTTTTTCAGCAGACGCTGGTTTTCGTTCTCGATTTTCAGCTTCAGTTTGAGGAGTTCCTCCATCTGGATCTTAACTTTGGACAGTTCGTCCTCCACCTGCGTCTTTTGTCTGACGGCGTTGTTCACCTCGCCCTTCACACGCTGAAGCTCCTCGTCCAAAACCGCTTTCTGCTTATCAGTCTCATCCAGCTGCAGTTTAACCACGGACAGTTCCTTCTCCACTTGGGACTTCTGCTTCAGCGCTTGCTCTGCTTCCTTCTTGTGCTTGGCCATCTCTGCGTCAGCCTGCTGCTTCTGCTTCAGCGCCGCGGCCTCAGCCTTTGTTCGCTTAGCGGCCTCCTCCTGCGCTTCTTTCCTCAGTTTCTCTGCATCCTTTTGAGCTTTGGCCTGTTTCGCAGCTTCATCCTCTGCAGCTTTCCTCTGTTTTTCAGCCTCCTCTGCTTTTTGACGGAGCAGAGCAGCCTCGCTCTCTGCCTTCTCTTTGGCTTTTTCTGCTGCTTTGGCAAGTTTCTTGGCCTTCTCGAACTCCTCTCTCAACTTGTCCTGAGCGAGAATGTCTTCTTTATTCTTACTGAGCATGTCTTGAGCTTTTAGTTCGGCAGCGCTGCACTTCTGTGCCGCCTCTTTAGCCATGACGACCTGCTGCTCAGCGTCTTTCTCGGCCTTCTCTCGCTGTTTCTGCGCCTCGGCAGCTTTCTTTTTCAGCCGCTCGACTTCCTCTTGAGCAGCTTTGCATTGCCGAGCTGCCTCTTCCTCCGCGGCTGTGATCCTCTTCACCCTCTCCTCAGCTTCTTTCCTTTTCTTCTCCTCTTCTGCAGCGAGCTTTTTGAGGGTCTCCGCCTCGCCCTCGGCTTTGCGTTTGCTCTTCTCCGTCTCCTCCGCGATGCCCTTCAGTTTTTTGAGTTCGCTTTCCAAACCGGATTTCTCCTTTGAAGCTTTCTCAAAGTTGATCTTGATGATGTGAATTTCCTCCTCGACCACTTTCTTCTGTCGTATTGTCTCTTCAACGATCGTTTTCTGTCTTTCCAGCTCGGAATCCGATGTGTTCTTCAGATGTGTGATTTTCTCGGCGATGTCTTGTTTATGCTGAGCTGCCTGGTCCTCCAGCAGCTTCCTCTGATAAGCCTCGTCCTCGGCTTGTCTTTTGAGCCGTTCGTTCTCGGCCTCCTTGGCTTTCAGGGCGATCTCGGCCTCGGTCTTCAGCCGAGTCGCCTCGTTGATCGCAGACAGTTTTTCTTTGAGAACCTTCTCGGCCTCGGCTCTTTGCCGCGCCGCCTCTTCCTCTGCGCTCTGTCGCTGCTTCTTCGCCTCCTCGGCGACCGATCTCAGCCTGGCGGCCTCGTCGGCCAGTTGTTTCATCTTCAGCACCTCGGACTCCAGAAGCTGCTTGCTCTTCTCCGTGTTTGACAGCGTCTCTTTCTCAGCTCTAATTTTCATCTGCAGGAGAGCGTCCATCTCACTGCGGACTTTGGCCAGCTCCTCCTCCAGCTGCTTCCTCTGGTTTTCCGCGGCGTTCACCTCATTTTTCAGACGCTGGAGCTCGTTGTCCAGCAGGCCCCTCTGCTGCTCGGCGTGGTCAAAGTCGGCCTTTAAACGAATGCATTCCTGCTCGGCGGACAGCTTTTGCTTCGCAATTTGCTCTGCGGTCGTCCTTTGCTTCTCCAGCTCTTTCTCTGCATTCCCCTTCTGTTTGAGAGCAGCCTCTTCGGCCTTGGCCCTTTTCTTGGCGTCTCGTTCCGCTTCAGCCTTCTGCCTCTCCGCTTCCTCCTGAGCCTGGGTCTTCCTCTGAGCCTCCTCCTCCGCCTGCAGCCGCAAGCGAAGAGCCTCGTTGGCTTTCTGTCTCCATGTCTCCAGCTCTTTCTCTGCTTGCTCCCTTGCTTTCCTCGCCTCCTCTTGCTGTTTCCTGAGCTTTTCAGCTTCCTCCTGCAGCTGCAGGACCGTGCCCTGTTCCTTCTTGAGGGATTCCTCCAGCTTTGTGGCCTTGTCATCGAACACCTTGGACTGCAGCTGCGTGGCGGCACTCTTCTGCGCCACCTCCTCCACCACCTTGATCTGTCTCATCTTCTCGTCCTCCGCCTGCTTCATGCGTCTCTCTGCCTCCTCGGCTTGCATTTTGAATCTCTGCAGGTCGTCGAGCGCCTTCTGCTTTTGTTTGGAGGCCTCCTTCTCCGCTTCAGACTTACGCTTCAGCTCATCTTCCGCGTTCTTCTTCTTCTGCGTCTCTTCGGCGACCTGCTTGCGGAGTCGCTCCGCCTCATCCTGAGCTGCTTTTCGAAGCTTTTCGGCCTCCACGGCTTTGTCCCTGAGCTGCTGTAACTCCCCCTCAGCCGTGCCCTTCTGTTTCACCGTTGTCTCCAGCTGCAGTCGAATGATGTGGATCTCCTCCTCGATCTTCCTGCGGCTGATCAACGCCTCTTCCAGCTGCTGATTCTTGGACTTTATCTCCTGATCAGACAGACTCTTCAGTTGTTGCAGCTCCTGCTGGATGTTTTGCTTCTGGTGCTCAGCATCCACTGCGACGTCCTGCCTCTTGCTGGCCTCTTCCTTCATCTTCATCTTCAGCTGCTGGGCTTCTTGCTCGGCTTTCGCCACAGACTTTGCGTGAGCCTCGGCCAACTGCTTCTGTTTGTCTAACTCGGCCTGTATCTCCGCCATCTTCTTCCTCTCCTCCTCTTTCAGTTTTTCTGAGGCCTGCTGTGGACATGGAGGCAAACGAGTTAGGAAGAAAAAAACCTAAGAATACATTTGCAAAAACAATCCTACTGGATGGCAATCTGGTAAAAGAAGAGGTGTGTTTGTTGCCTTCCGACAGTCTGCACAGTGTCATTACCTCATCATCCTCCAGGCGGCGCTGTGCATCGATGATGAACTTTATGTACTGGGTGGTGAGTGTCATCAGCTCACTGTAGCGTGTTCTCAGAGTAACATACTGAAAGAAGAAAACAATCAGATTCATTACAATGATCCATGACTGACTCATGACCTCTGACCTCTGGAATAAAACCTACCTCTTGAA
>JBBMJM010000016.1:963295-975636 GCA_037832705.1 Centriscus cristatus | reverse complement strand
CACGGGGAATTCTGTTTTTAGCAGTCACTTCAATTGCATGTAATTATATTTAGCTTATCACACTTCAACGCTCTGTGCAGGTGGAGGTTTACATCAACGGCATTCCCTCCAAGTGCTCTGGAGACTGCAGCTTTGAATGGTCCGAGGATCAGACTCCAGTTGTGACAGGAATCAGCCCCTCTCAAGGTGCCTCTTTGAAAGATGGATTTTTGCCATTTATGGATTTTTCTGAATGCATTTGAGAGGAAACTGAATTAACCAGAAAAGCTATCAGTGCAGGGTCCAGCATGAAAAAGGAAGGAGTATTTCACCAGTACAAGAAACTACAGCTAATTTTAGAGCTGTTATTGATTATCTGATTATCTGTTTCAGGATCAGATGGGCTGGGGACTCTTTTGACAATTACTGGTACGGGCTTCGCAAATGAAAAAGCCTCCATCATGCTGGGTGACGTTGAGTGCCTTGTTGAACAAAACACTAGTAAGTAAAAAGAATGAAGCGCTTGAATGGTTTGATGCTAAAAATGACCCGTGTGTTTGGTGGTAAAAGACTAATAAGATGAAACTGTCAGACACCGAACAGGTCTGCAGCCTGGGCAGCGCCGCGGCAGGAACGTACCCTGTGTCCGTCAGCTTCCCCTCGCTGGGGAACTCACTCTATGCAGATGACAACATTCTCTACTTCACCTATCAGCTCATAGTTTCTTCTTTCGCCCCGGAGTCTGGGAGTGTGGCAGGCAAGTCAAGTGATCATTCTCCGAATAACTGTGAATTTATTATGTTCAACCTGCAATTCCACAGATTTCATGTCATTTCTGTCCCTTCAGGAGGCACACTGCTGACAGTGACAGGCTTCGGCTTCAGCGAGGATGCAGTAGTAACTGTTGGCGACGAGGGGTGCACTCTGGTTCACGCAAGTGACACTGAGCTGAAATGCCGAACGCCGGCGGTACGTTTAGCAGCTGGAGATCATCGTTTTATTGATAGTTATTTTAATGCAGGTTAATGCTCCGTCGATTTTACTCCTGCTCATCTAAAACCAGCTGGGAATGCTTCTTTCAGGGAACAGCAGGGTCCCAGACAATCACGGTCACAGTCGGAACCATGAGTCAGACAGCAAGCAGCTCCTTCACCTACGATAACAGCCTCACGCCCCAGATCTCAGACCTCAGTCCCCAGACGACAACGGTGACCGGTAGGTTGAATAAAACACATGGAATGTTTGTAAAATGCAGTTAAGAACTGTGCTCTGATGTGTTGACAGAGACACGTGTTAAATGGGATGATAAATTGGAGCGAATAGAACAGACAAAATGTCTTTGCTTCGGAGACGTAAAGAGGCTGGATGTTTTCGCGTTGTGTTTGAATTCCAAACTATTTTTACTCTCACAAAACACACTATGCACTGATGCAGCTATTCTTTGTTCGTCAATGAGATAATGGGTGGATGTTACAAAAGACAGCAAACACGGCAGCTCTAACCACAACAGGTGGGACTAAACATGAAAGAACAAACGCGAAAACATAAGCTCAAATTGCCCTCGTGCTTTCCAAGGTCGTCCAGCTTACTTGCATGCACCTGAAAACAAAGCTCGGTATGTCCCTTCGACTTTTGTCTTCACCATTCAGAGATGTCATCTAACTGCGTTGTCTTGAAGAGTGTGTGAAAAGCTCATTACTCTGTGCTTGCACGCAATGTCGACATGCAGGTTTTCACCCTTTGCAATTGCTCAACTTACGACAACATATGACACTAATGTCCCATGTAATTATGTTAAACAATGAGAGTCATCGAGAGAATAGTCCTTAACCTTCTTTTTTGAGGTAAAGATAGGTATTTAAGGAGTATACACGTGCTTATTATCTTGGTGTTATCTTAGTGTTAATAATAATGATTTCCTTTTGTGCAGGATATCGTGTTCTCACCATTGAGGGTTCAAATCTTGGAGACCAAAATAACGACAGCGTGGTTTTTGTTGGTAGCGAGGAATGTTTGACTATCGAGTGGACAGCAACGAGCGTCACGTGTCGTCTGCCCGTTCTGCCTCCTGGGCTGCACAGGGTGGACGTGCAGGTTGGAAACAATGGCTACCCGCAGACCAGGTGAAATATCATATTACCGAACATCCGTCAGAGCGATAGTGTCGCCTCAGCGTTGACTTGTGTTGTCTTAAGGAACAGATGTGATGATCTTGTTAAGCCTATACAACACTTTGATTGGCATCAAAGTATCTTCAATGATCCTCACGGATTGTAAATAATTTCACTGTATTATTTAATTATCATTAACACAATAGTCAGTTGTTAAGAACATGAAACATTAAATGATTGTGTGTCTCTGTTCTGTTTTGTCCTAGTGATGGTTTGGACGCAACCATCGAATATATCCTGGAGGTCCACAGTATCTCCCCCACCTTTGGTTCTTTACTGGGGGGAACCAGTCTGACTGTCTCTGGATCTGGTTTCAGCAACATCACCTCTGACAACAAGGTCTCCGTCGGTAAGTGTTGAAAATCTTCATCGCAGCTATTTCCGCATGTCCTCAGCGGGATGGTCATCCACACTTGTGTTACAATGTTCCACTGCGGAGTAACAATAGTGTATCAGGTTTTGTGTATGACTTCACTGTTTTGTCGGGTTTCTATGGTTTGACAGGAGGGGCCGAGTGCGAAGTGGAGATGGCCTCAGAGGACGAACTGCAGTGTGTTGTCAAGTCGAAGGAGAAAACCCACGTCGTTACAAACCAGGGGTCCCACCACAGTAGGTTTACGTTTCCATCCTTTGTCCACATGTCACCTAAATCCCAGCAGCTTCAACAGAAACCAGGTACATTTACAGAAAAGCGCTGCAGGTGAGGAAGCTGTTACCTGTCGCACAGAAACTGTTTCCAAAAGTCTCAAAACCAGTTTGACTTCCAACCACGAGAGATGTCAATTAATATCTGGATATATATCCTACACTCACACTTCCGTCTGTGCTTCTTTGCCAGATTACGGACAGGGATACGCCTGGAGTCCGGCCTCCCTGACTGTGTTTGTCGACGATACGGTGGTGTGGCGTTGGGAGGCAGCGCCATTCCAGAGAGTCGCTTACAGGGTCTTCAGCGTTTCCAGCCCTAGTGGCACCAGCTATGAAGGAGGAGCATTCACCAGCGGCGAGACCAAGACTGCTGCAGGTAGAGGACGGCGTGGCTGAAAGTTGACAAGAAGTACGACAGGACATGATCATTGACTTTTTCTCCCCCGACTAACGTCTCACAGGGTTTTTCAGTTACCGTTTCACCGAGCCTGGTGTGTATTACTACAGCAGCGGCTATGTAGATGACGCCAACACCAAGGTGCTACAGGGTGTTGTGAAAGTTGAGCCTCGGGAGGAGAAGGACAATAAGGTCTCGGTCAGCGTCGCGGGCATGGAGGCCTTAATCCGGACAGGCTCACGCCGCGTCTCCAGGGCGAGCCCTGAGTGTGTCGCCTCCCCACAGTGCCCACCGGTTAATGACACGTCAGACGGCCTTATCTTCACCACCTCCGACTGCTCCACCCCCATGGTCTACTCCATCTCACCCAACCAGGGCTCTTATCACCAGCTCATCCGTATCCAAGGCGAAGGCTTCAGCGACATCGCCTGTGCCAATGAGGTTCGCAAGCACTGTTTAATGTTCAACAGCTACTGAACGGTTAGAGGGCCCTATTTAGTGCCAGGTGTGTGCCCACGGCACACGGGCGTGTCTCAGTCACTTGCTCGATAGATGGCTCGACACTTGTGAGATGGATTTTGCGTCCGGCGCTTTACACAGGGCCCAGAATGTTGCTTTTTATTCTTCATGCACAGTCAGTTGATCTGGGGTGTTCTGTGTCCGACAGGTGACAGTAGGAGATCAGCCCTGTCAGGTGATCAACAGCTCGTACTCGGAGATCAACTGCCAACTGAGCCAGAACAGCACCCTCCCTGCCGGGCTCGCCCACCCTGTTGGCGTCAGAGTCAACAACCTGGGCAGCGCTGTCATCGCAGTGCAAAAAGAGCTTGACCGGCGCTTTGTTGTTCTGCCCGTCATCGACTCAGTGTCGCCCCCCATTGGCAGCACCACTGGCCACACGCAGCTCCTCATCCACGGCTCTGGCTTCTCTGAAGGGGAGGTCACTGTCGCCAGTGAACCGTGTTTTCCTGTTTGGGTCAGCTACACAGACATCATCTGCGACACCGTCCCCTCTCAACCCCACGATGGTGATGTCAGTTTCCAGGCGGGAAGGATCTTCAGCTCCTGCCACTCCAACTGTTCCTTCCTGTACTCGTCTTCCATCACTCCCACAATTGACAGCGTTTCTCCTGAAAGCATCAGCGAGCCAACAGCTGCAGTCATCTCCGGTATGGGCTTTGGCAACGACATGGATGATGTGGCAGTTTTCGCCGGCACGACAGAGTTAGAGGTCACCGCTGTGACGGAGGACAGCGTGACAGTAAGCGTTGGTGCTCTGCCCGCTGGTGACCACGCGGTCGTGGTGATCGTGAGAAGCAAAGGTCTGGCCGAAGGGGAAGTCGTCCTCAGCAGCCAGGCCCAAGCCACAGTCAGCCCCGATGTGGGCAGTGTGGAGGGCGGTACGCCTCTTGTCTTCACAGGAAATGGTTTTGTCCCCGGGAACACCAGCGTCATGGTTGGTGACAAACACTGCGAGATTCAGGAGGTGACACCCGGTCACCTTCGATGCCTCACACCGCCTCATGGCGAGGAGGAGTTTGTGAACGTCAATATTCAGGTCCTTTCGGTGGAGTATCCTCTGCTCAACTTCACCTACTCTGCAGCGCACACGCCGGTCATCAGCTCCATCAGTCCAACCTCCGGTAAGGACCAGCTGCTCAGGAGGGTTGTGGCCCAAAATGGCTACAGTGCAAAGACTAAAACAACAAATCTCACGAAGAATATTTCTCATTAAAGCGTCTTATTTTTAGTCATCAAATGTCACCTGAAAAAGTAACTGTTTTAGATCGAAATTGTCACTTGTTCAAGCCAATTTTCACATCAAAAATAGTACAAAAATGCACAAGCAAAAAAAAAATCCCACTGGCCGATTTTTGTACTCTTTTAAAGTGAAAATTCCCTTCAGTTACTTTTTCAGGTGTTATTGTAAGTGTGAAGAGGTTTTGCAACTGGAAATGATTCATTTTGATTAGTAATAAGACAAATAGTCTTGAATTGTTCCAGTGTATGAGGACTTCTTATTTCCCACAGGGCCGAGCGCTTCAGTCATCACACTGACGGGATCGGGATTTGGCACAGATCCACAGCTGGTGTCTGTCACCATCAACAACGCGGACTGCGAAGTGACGTCAGTAAGCGACTCGCAGGTCCAGTGCTCTGCAGGAGACAGCCCGGGGGGGACATATCCAGTCATGCTCCATCATGAGGTCAAGGGTTATGCGCAGTCCGATGTCTCGTTCTCTTACGAACTGACTCTCACCAGCGTGCAGCCAAACGAAGGTCAGCATGGAGTCTGGGACGTCCAGTCCTGTTGCACCGAAATCCACATCAGCCCCAGATCTTGAATTTGATTTCTCCTTCTTGAATCTGTGATTCAGGCAGTTTTGCTGGTGGTGCTCTGCTGTCCGTGGAAGGTTCTGGGTTTGATCCACACAACTCCACTGTGCTGATTTGTGAGAAAGAATGCGAAGTTGACAGAGAAATGTCCACATCGGCTCGTCTCTACTGTCGGTCTCCTTTCAACAACGGTGAGTTCAACCAGACTTTGGATCCAACCACTCACCTATGAGTCTGTGTCAGTTCAGGGCTCCAGAGTCCCTATATCTTCAGTGATCTTTCTGTTTTGGTTCGGATTCAGAAGCTGCTAATCTTATCTCCTGAGAGAATGTGCTCCTGCTGGTTTGTGACATTTTGAGCTCCCGACCTGTTGTGGCGAACCATGTCAAACTTTAAACGCTACAATCATCAACAAGGAATGTTATCTCTGTTTAAAATGACAGACCTGTCAGAGAAGACAAGAACTTGTCATGGACCAAGGGAAATGTGAAGCTGTTTGTCACGATTGTGCATCCTCCTCCCTCTTCGTGTGTGTGATCGTCCCTGTGTGTTTGCGGTTGTGTGTGGGCGTCCTGACGCTTTTCAGGCTCCGAGCCAGAGGTGAGCTGCCCGGTGGCTGTCGTCAACCAGCTGGGAGCTGTCGACATCTCCGACGGTTTTACATACAAATCCCAGCTCACCCCCGTGATCACCGACGTGTCCCCACGCAGAGGAGGCACCGCCGGAGGCACGGAGATCACCATCACCGGCTCCGGTTTCAGGTGCAGTGAAGGATGGAGGGGACACACCCAGACACCCGCTGAAATAAGTCACATGACAGCACACACACAGATAACTTCTGTCTCGTGTTTACACCGGGTGAAAATACATGTCCCTATTTCTAGGAGTTACTTACAAAATGGTACATTTGAACGCAACGTCTTTTTTTCCATTTATTGTCAGTCATAGTAATTCATGCATACATATAATTACGTATTACGTAATTATAATACGCAAGAGATTATTTCACATTGTTGAGATTTATACTCAACTGTGCATGTGATATAACACTTCAGTGTTTATTACTGTTTATGAAATTAGAATAGAACTATAGGATTAACTCCATTTTACTCTAGGTGGGTGCAGTTTGTTATGTTCGCAAATATATAGCAGTATTCTGTTATATGCATTTTTTAAAAATAATTTTAAATCATGGTATCTTGTATACTATATATAAGTATTTCTTAATAATTTTTCCCTCTGCAGCACGGACATGAACGAGGTCAATGTGACCATTGCGGGTTCAGTGTGTGACGTTCAGTCCACCAGCGACACACAAATCATCTGCGTGACAAACGCCCAGCGTCAGTCTCAGGAGGCCAAAGTGCGCGTCAGCATCGGGGACCAAGGCATCGCCATGATGGTACTTGTTCAACTTTTTTTTTTTAATGTGTGGCAACACGGTGGTACATGTATATTTTATGTTTGAATTTCGCAATCCACAGTGAGAATTGTCTTTGTTTGCAATAGAGCATCATGTGTTTGTCTTCTTTTTTCCAGGACAATGCAGATTTCTTCTACATTGACGTGTGGTCATCCAGATTCACGTGGGGAGGACTGTCTCCGCCAGAGAGGGGCTCATTCGCTGTCATCACTAAAGGGCAGACCATCCTGCTGGACACCAGCACCCCTGTGCTGAAAATGCTGCTCATCCAAGGTGCTGAACAATTTGACGCAATACTCGGACAGAGAGTCTTTTCCTATTTAGTTTAGTCACATGCCTGTTCTCTGTGCTCAGGAGGGACGCTGGTGTTTGACGAGGCAGACATCGAGCTGCAGGCAGAGAACATTCTGATCACTGACGGAGGTCTGCTGCAGATCGGCCAAGAGGGGGCGCCGTTCCAACACAAAGCCATAATCACGCTCCATGGAAACCTGCGCTCACCAGAGCTTCCAGTTTATGGAACCAAAACTCTGGCGGTGAGAGAGGGACTGCTGGACCTGCATGGTAGGAAAATATGCAGTACAGACAAGTACCTGTACTGTGAATACTTCACATGGAAGCATGAAGCTGTTGTTGTTCTGTATCAGTGCCGCTCATAATCTCAAAGACTTCATAATGTCATGTGATGTCTGGCTGAAGAGCAATTTGAGTTCTTCACCCTTCGGGGATGTCATTAGTAGTGACACTTCACCTGCCCTCACCAGGTACAAGTCATTGTGTCCAACCTGTCTCTCCAGGTATTCCGGTTCCTGTCCCCTGGACCCGCTTAGCGCAGACGGCGGCCAGCGGCTCAGACACACTGACTCTGATGAACGCGGTCACATGGAGAGTCGGAGATGAAGTTGTCATCGCCACCACTGGCCACAGGTAAAGACAAGATCCATACTGTTCACAAAAGAGGACACACACATGCGCGCACACAGCCCTGAAGTTTCATAACCGGAGTTGAATCCTCCCCGCAGCACAAGGATTATTCCTGTAAGGAAACCAGATCTGTCTGCTGAAATAAATCCTGGTGCTTTTCAGAAAAAGTGTTAACCGGAGTGTGAAAGAAAAGTAGGAAGAAGCTAAAACTGTAACGACTGTGACTCTTTGTCTTCTAGACACAGCCAAAGAGAGAATGAGGTGCGGAAGATTGCCACCGTGTCAGACGACGGCATGACCATCACCCTCACCGAACCGCTGGAGTACACTCACCTGGGCGTGAGCGTCACGCTGGCCGACGGTACCGAGTTCGAGGCCCGAGCAGAGGTGGGTCTCCTCACAAGGAACATCGTGGTACGAGGCTCGCAGCACGAAGAATGGCAGGATGAGATCGAGGCATGCCCAGATGGTTTTAACACAGGTACGGTGTGCGACAGGCGCCATCGTCATATTGTGTCGGGACAGACGTGTTAACATGTTTCTGCTCTGTGCTGCAGGTGAATTCACCACCCAAACCTGTTTCCAAGGACGGTTTGGCGAGGAGACCGGCAGCGATCAGTTCGGAGGCTGCATCATGTTCCACGCACCCAGGCCCAACGAGAATCTTGCACGAGGCAGACTGGAATACGTTGAGGTGCTTGTTCTGAGAGGCGGATTTATTCTTGAAAGAGTATATAATATCAGATCGGTCCTGTGCGATGCGTTGTTGCTCTTTGACAGTCTTCGTGTTTTTCTTCTGCAGATCTTCCATGCTGGACAGGCCTTCAGGCTGGGACGTTATCCCATCCACTGGCATCTGATGGGAGACATTGACTACCAGTCGTACGTGAGGGGCTGTGCGATCCATCAGACTTTCAACAGAGCCGTGACCATCCACAACACGCACAGGCTCCTGGTGGAGCACAACGTCATCTACAACATCATGGGCGGGGCCTTCTTCATCGAGGACGGCATAGAGACGGAGAACATCCTGCAGTACAACCTGGCTGTGTTTGTGAAACAAAGCACCAGCCTGCTGAACGATGACGTCACACCTGCTGCCTACTGGGTCACCAATCCCAACAACATCATCCGCCACAATGTCGCAGCAGGGGGGACCCACTTTGGCTTCTGGTACCGCATGCACGAGCACCCTGATGGCCCCTCCTACGACCCGAACATCTGCCAGAAGAGGGTTCCCCTTGGCGAGTTCCAGAACAACACCGTGCACTCCCAAGGTTGGTTCGGACTTTGGATCTTCCAGGACTTTTTCCCCATGAAGGATGGAGCGTGCAAGTCCAAGACCCCCGAGCCGGCTGTCTTCCACTCATTGACCACGTGGAACTGCGAGAAAGGTGCAGAGTGGGTCAACGTCGGCGCGGTGCAGTTCAACGACTTCGTCATGGTGAATAATGAGAAAGCCGGTGTGGAAGGCAAGCGCATCCTTCAGTGGGCCGTGAGCGGCTTCGGGGAGAACGGAGGAGCGATGGTGTCCAACAGCATCATGGTGGGCCACGTGGATCAACTTGGACTGGGAGACGACTACTGCACCCGCCGGGGGGTCATCACACCTTTCGATGATGGCATGAGCGTTGTCAATACCAAGTTCATCGACTTTGACCGCGGCTCCTGCACAGCCATCGGGGTCACGTCCATCGACGGGACGTGCGCGGACCGTTGTGGCGGATGGGGCGTGAGATTTAGCGGCATCCAGTACTACAACTCCCCCAACAAGGCCGGATTCAGGTGGGAACACGAGGTCCAGCTGGTGGATACTGACGGCACCCTGACAGGTACGAGTGCTTCAGATTTCACATTTGTTGGGAAACATCCGGGCAGTCCATGAAAGCTGACGCGGAAACACACTTTCCAGGGAACGCCAACCACAAAGTCGTGCCCATGAGTGGCTTGCTCGACCCTGCACACTGCGCCCAGAATGACGAGTGGAGCGTGGGTTTCCCCGGTGCTGTGTGCGACGACACCGTCAGTTTCCATCGGTTGTCGTTCAACAATCCCTCCCCGTCGTCTCTGAGGGCCAAGGATGTCATCCTGACCAACGCGCACGGTATTTAAACACACAGCTTGAAAAGTTTTTGCCATGACTGCATGAAAGAGAAGAAAAGAAACCTAAGAATGTTTCCATGAATCCAACAGGCACCAGCATGGTTCCATATCTGAAGAAGAGAATGACTCATAAGTTGGGATGGATGGCTTTGCTGCCCTCTCGCGAAACCTATAACTGGTATTTTGACGACATGGACCACCTGACAAACATCACGTATCAGTCAAAGTTCTACGGCTTCCAGGTACATTTAACATACATCAAAATAACCCTGAAAGAAATCAATCAAGCCACCGGTCTAACTCTTTCACGGTGACCTTTCACACGCGCTTTCTCCCTCGTGCAGTCCGATCAGTATGTGATCATCAACCACAACTTCACCCAGAGTCCAGACAAGTTCCGTATAATCGATTACAGAAACGGCTCGTCAGCGCCACTGAGCTACAGCGACAACCAAAACGGAGACTGGTACTTCGACGACAGCTCCAAAAACCTCTACTACATGAGTGAGACACACTTTCCTGTGGATTTTTGGACAAAAGTGCAAACTGAGCTCACAGATATTTACTGCTTTAGTGCTTTGTTTGTTTGTGTTTTTATCCCAGTGTAACTGGATAAGTTCAGACTGGCTGTTAAAAATAAAAGTACTGTAATTATCATACTCACCAGCAGAGACCACTGTTGAGCAAAAAACATGATGTTGCTGTGTTGGTCAAACCTGCCCCAAAATCGTCATTGTTAATCTGACTTTTGGCTCCATAATAAAAATGTACTGACCTCAGTGTTCAAATGTTTCTGTTGCTGCAGTTTCTGGGAAGACCAACACCGACCTGCGCCAGCGTCGAAACAGTGCAGACCGTTCCATGCTGGATGTTGCAGTGAACCTCGGCGTCTACCGCTGCTTCTACCCCAACTGTGAGCCACCAACGCCTCCGCCTCCAGCGACACTCGCCCCCCTGCCTGAACGTCGGCCCAGTGACTTTTTGTATGGGCTCATCTCATTAGTCATCATTTATTGCACCTTTAAAACATAAATGATTAATCTAAAATGTCAAATGTCCTGTGTCTTTCTCTTCAGTTACTGGTCCAATAGCTCTTTTTGGGAGTCTTCTCCTGAAAATAACTTCACTGTACCAGCAGAGGGCACTGACGTGGTCATCCCATCAGGTAATGTTGATTATTTGGAGGAGTTTTGTGTTTTGTCTTTCCATTAAGATTATCTATCTAGATAGTTCCTTGTTCTGTTAGGTGACATCGGGACTTTCTCCAAGTTTATGTTATAATTCATCTTTAAGACATTCACGGGAGAAAAGATCACGTTCTAGATTCACCGTTAATGTAAAACCTCTGACCTCACCGATCCACAGGAACATGGCTGGTCTTGGACAGCGACACTCCTCCGCTCAACAAGCTGACAGTCATTGGAGTTCTTGAGATCCCTGATATGATGACCAACTCATCGCACAGGCAGGCTCGGGCTGCCCCGGAGTACCACACCGTGGCGATAGACGCGGTTTACATCTCCATCCAGGTCAGTGCTCAGGAATCTGCTCAGCCATCGGTGTGTTACATTGGAGGGAGGTGGACAAAATAAACAAAAGCACAAAAATCAGGAACTGAGGATGTGACAGAGCTACAGCCCAGAAGTAATGAAAGAAGGTCTACTTCTGTTTCAGGGCGGCAGGCTGATCGCGGGATGGGATGATGAGCCGTTCAGGGGTCAGCTGCACATCCGTCTCAGAGGGAACCACTACACTCCTGACTGGCCTCTGCCTCAGGGGCCCAACCAGGGATCCAAAGTCCTGGGTGAGACAGAAAGAAAACCTGAGCTGAAGCAGTCAGATGTGTCCGCGTCAGGGCTCGGAATCTCCCATTACTCCAACAGAGAAAACAATATAAAATAAGAACATAACATCTACTTGCAGTACATTCGCAAATTTACTTCTACAGCCATTCACATGTGAAACAATGATCAAGCTGGAATATCAAGCTGCTGGAAATACAGCTTTAGCACCCCCCTCTGGTATACGTCTGTTACTGCAAGTCAACGAAACATCACTGGTCTGTGGACTAGGTTGTATTTTACCGTGTGCTTTGGAGTCTAAGTGGTTCGTTTAATTTCATCCTTAGACGACCTGATCATGCATCTGATTATTCTGCCATGCAACAGGTGTGTTTGGTACACTGGAGCTCTACGGACAACCGCACAACGTCTATCACACCAAACTCGCAGCAACCGCTGACGCCGGCTCCAGCTCTCTGACCCTGGAACACTCGGTCGACTGGCAGGTGTGTGCGTGTGCACTTCCTGTGTCACACAATGCAAGGAGGAATGAAAATGCACCTGTGCTTACCTCTTAC
>JBBMJM010000016.1:925559-939428 GCA_037832705.1 Centriscus cristatus | reverse complement strand
CAGGAGCTGCGGGCTGCCGGCAAACACCGCCGCCGCCGGAGCCTGTGTCCTGAAGGAGCGGGGGAGACGTGAGGGGGCTTTCACACTGGACCACGGTTGGTGTTCCTGCTCCAGTGTCTACATTTGATCGGTTCGGGTTTCACACCGGACGAACATCAGCGGACAGATCAACTGGACATTGATTGACGAGAAGGAGGCGTACGTATGACGTAGTCACCTGACCAAAGCGCTAACTCACTAGTTAGCACTGTTTACCGCTTAGCAAAGAATACTAATGAATAAACTCATGGTATCAATGACGCTCTTATGCCGTTAATACCAGCTTCCACATCTGTAGATGCAGTTTGTATCAAAGGGAAAAGTCACAAAAAGTCCAGACCAAACAACGTGGGTGTGAAAGCAGATTTAAACACCCAGGAAATGACAATGGAGCGACAGTGATCTGATGAGATGAAGATTGTATTAAACCGCTGACTCACCGGATCCAGTTGATCAGCTCTACTGTATCTGGATCATAGAACTCCTGCAGGTCAGACAGCTCTGCTAGGACACGAGGGCAGTACTGCAAAGCAGAGGAGAAGAACCAGGTGTAACGAGGCTCCAAACGACATGAAGAGGTTTGCAGGAGGCCGCACCTCTCTCCACAAACTGAAGCCGATGATGGTGGGGACCGCCGTGCTCAGGATCAAAGACTGCAGGGGCAAGAGAGGAGGAGATGATTCCACGCCGCTGGTGCTACAGAGGTTACTGGTTCCATCTCAGGATCAGAGCAGGTATGAACACGAGACCCCGATGGTGGGATGTGACAGGATGCCCTCACCAGCACAACCGGGTGGATGGACTTCAGTTTGAGCCACTTGAACACAGTCATCCAAAGATCTGGGGAGCACACGCCAAAGGCTGCAAACATGCAGACGTACGGGGTCCAGAGGTACTTCATCCTGCCCGAGGGGGGAGACGGCAAGAATTTAAAAAGTCGTTTTAAATTGGAAATAAACTCATCTCTTACCCGTCAAACATCAAGGCCAGGCCCCCGAACAGCAACGTGTGGAAAACATGATAGACGACCGCCGGCTGCTCTCCGATACGCCCATCTTCAAGCCTCAGGCAGGTTGTCATTGGCTGACCACTGGTGGAAATCAACCAACCGTACGTCAGGTAACGTAGGAAGGAATTTGACTTTGAAGTCTGATGGAAAGCTGGACCGACGACGAGCGTCCAACCTGAGACGTCTGTAGATGGTCTGCAGCGTGGACAGCAGGCACACCGCGAGCACCAGGAGGTAGAAGGGAAGAACCGACGCCTGGGTGAGCCGCAGGAAGAAATCCTGCCCGGGCGTCTGGAGACTCTCTTGGCACAGGAGGAAGTTTGTGACAAAGTCACTAAGAGGGACGGACAGAAGATTATTGTCCAAACGTGACTTTAACCAAAGCGCTGCTGAGGCGCAGGTATGTCGTTCTCAGGCTTACGTTGTAGTGTTCAGTCCAAACTTGACTTCAAGGAACTTCAGCAGAAAGTCACTTTCACTTCCTGGAAGAAGTTTCTGCAAATAAAACCACAGATTACTATCCAAAAAACTCCCGAATCATCATGTAGCTTTACCTTGACCAAATAACTGAAGGTGATCCCTGTGGAGAAGACCAGGTGGAAGTGAAGGAAGAGCTTCATTATTCTGGCCACAAGAGGTCCCACTTTCATGTTGTTCTGCAGAAACAAAACCACAGAGGTTGTTAGTGGGGCTGGCTGATATCTCCATATTTTAATTTTTATTTATTTTTTTTATATTTTATTTTAATTTTTTAATTTTTAATTTTTATTGTATTTGTACATATTGATACATTCCTGGGGATGACATTGCTTGGATCAATGTTACTGTCCCGTTCAGGAATGATTCAATCAAAAGAACGATTCTTTTGGGTGAACAAACTGTACTGGAACACTTACTGAAAAGATTTGTCCGTTTCAGAGTGCTGCAGTGAACTGCTGTGGGTGAACCTGATTAGTGGGTTCGTTCCTTGCTAAGTCAAACGAGTCAATTGACACGAATAGCTCACTGAAAAAAATAGTGTTGTCAACTTTGTCGCTAGACTTAGCAATTACTCAGATTAGCGACAAATCAAGTGACTTTTTCTGTTGTTATCTGATTCTATCTGGTGTTTTGGAGACTGACTTGAGAGCACAGATTGTTGTTCTGTTCCTATTCTCCAGCAGGGGGTGCTGTTGTGAGCCCTGCCCCACCCTGAAGTCGTTACACTGAACTTCAGCATTTAAAAGGACAGAGATCAATGAACTTTAGATATGTTAAAAATACGCATGACATGTTAGAATCTGTTTATCTCCATCATTCAGCGATGGAATGAGAGCGAGAGATACCGAGTATCGCCATTCAGCTAAAAATATGATACGAGATATGACTTAGTTCACATCGCCCTGCCCTAGTCGTTACTCTGACAACAAGGCTTTTCATTAATCCAAAAACTATATGAGCCAGAGAGCATAAAACTAACATGACACAACTGACTAATCTGTTCCAAGTCACAGACGCCGATGTGCGGACCTACCTGAAAGTACCTCGCGAGCACCGAGCCAATCAGGAGGCTGAGCAGAGGCGAGCTGAGCAAGGTGGAGTTCTGGAACTGGAACAGGTAGGCCAGGAGCAGAGAGCTGAGGTACACCTTCAGAATGTCAGCCATCTGTCCGGAAAAACACAGAGGGACAAGAGACGGAGACGCAAACAAACTGGTGAAAAAAAACAAGCAAGAGGATAATGATCGCCCCCTGGTGGCTGGATGTAGCGAGGTTTAAAGTGCTCAAACATAAGTTCTTCATGAACCACATTGGTTCTGGTGATTTTGGGTTGAGTGGATCCAACCGTTTCACACAGCGTAGTACGTGGAGCACGTTACCTTACGTGGTGGCATCAGGTCAAAGGAGTCGAGCAAGAAGAGGCAGATGCCTTGGATGAAGAGCACGTAGTGGCTGTGTTCCCACACCAGCAGGAAGGTGAAGGTGGTGGCACTCATGGTCAGGTAGCAAAACATCTACGGTGTTACCCAGCACATGCAAAAAGGATTAGTATCATTAATAATTATACATAAAAAAATAAAAAGCATGAGGCTCACCTCAGTGGCAGAGTTAATGTTGTTGCACAGGAATCCAGTCAAAGCTGCAACCTGACATGAATAATATGGCAGAGCCCAGTGGTCCCGAAGAGGAAGTGCATGATCCACTTTAGTTGTATCTGGTCTGAGTGGAAGATGGAAAAAAGGAGACAACACGGGATGTATGTCTTTTATTTGATTCTATGTACCGGCATTTATTCCATGTTAAATAAGAACAAATCAATACAATAAAAACCAAAATTCCCAAATCTGAATGAAAGGGAGCAGAAGGAATAATAATCGTATTTAATTGTCTTATTTTTATTCTATTCTCAGTGGTTTGGAATTCTTATTTAACATTCAATTTACAAAGTACTGATTTTAAAACAACAGCAACAAAATAATCCAAAAATAAAATGGCTGTGACAAACCTCCTCTCACCTGTTGATAACGTACCAGGCCACCGCCAGCATGCCGGCCACCCACGTGCCACTCATCACCCAACTGCACACAAACAGGGCTGTGGCGTAGATGGCCTGGAGGCCGAAAACCGCTCCAACGTAGAAGTAAATCGGCTCCACGATATCCTACAGGCACAGCGCGGAGAAGAAACACCAGAAGCGCAGACTTCAGTCATTCATTGCTACGACTTCTCCCGTTCTACTTCATAAAAACTCATCTCCCAGAATGCTGAAACTCACCTGGCTGCCCGTGACTCTGTACACGTAGCTGGTGATGAGCTCTGGATACAGAAACAGACGCTCCACTGCATTGAACGTCTGCCCTGAAACAGTCTTGTTATCCATCACCAGATCATAAAAACCTGAAAATAAAACATTCTCAGAAAATCTCAAGGAATTTCAATTAAGACAGTTAGATGAGAAGCAGAAATTACCTCTCTCAAAAGATGATGCCGTCACCATGTGCTTGTAGTAATAATAATACAAGCCGCTGCCTGCTTGGAAGGTGATCTCACGCTCCAACTCCTGCAACAAACACGTGCATTATTACACTGATGCACTGCAGTAATACAAGCAAAAACACCTGTTTCCCACCTGTCTGCTTGAAAACCAGAACTTTCTGTCGTGGTACGTAGAGAGGTACGCTGCATACAGCATCCCGCAGGTAACGGCTGCCACGCAGCCAAAGAACACCCGCACCAGACGATTCATGAAGCCTGTTGGAGAAACGCACATGTTACCACTTAACTGTATGTGGTACTTTACATATTGACTTTATTTATTACTTCAATATTAATTGTATTGTACTCTGCAATGTTTTAAAACTGAGTGTTTTGAAGGAGGGGTCAAAGGTCAATTAGGTTTCAAAAGGGCCAATACCAAGTATTTTCTGATTTATCACCATGTTGTCATCAGTGAAAGGTGAACATACCAGCGGACAGAGTCCTGGGTCTTTTGTCAGGTGACTCAGGTTTGTTTTGCTCCTCTTCAGTTTTACAGTCATCCTCCTCCTCACCTTCACCTTTCAGCTGCTCACCTTCCTCACCCCCCGTCTCCTCCGGCTCGTTCACATCTGCTCAGTGTAGCACAACAAGCATTACTTTGTTTATATCCCCCCCACCAAGCGAACCTGGCCACGCATCTCTGCATTTCTTTGGAGGTTGAAGAACTCAAGTGTCCCTGCACCGGATGCTAACTGCGGAGACCACCACTCCAGTTAGCAAAGGGCTAATTCAACTGAACTTACGTCCAGTTTGGAGCCGCCGCTCGTCCTCGTCTCCCTCCGCCTCCAGCGGTTCTGTTCCCCGACATGTTAAGTCAGTCATGACGACATGAAATCAATCCCGAAGTCGATGGGGAAGAAGCGACGAGCCAGCCGCATGCTAGCTAACTAGCGGTTAGCTAACTCCAGTCAACACTTTCCTGTGAGGAGAACTCGGGCAGGAAGTTTCGCGGATCCTTTTCTCGAGTTTTCCTTCACACCAGCAGCTGGACAGAATAAGAGTTCTGACCGGAGAGAACAGACTAGCCACCGCTGCTCGACTGTATCAGATGTTACACCGAAAAACGCATCTTCCGTGTTGTACCGGTTGCCGTCCGCGGGAGCGCGCAGCCTCTTAAAACGGCAACGCGCATTTGGCAGCTGCAAAATAACGGTGACAGCAGCATCCACGAGGAGACTGACAGGGGTCATCTAAAACAACTGGATTTTTTTCAATCCCTTTTCCTTCTGAAATAACAGGCAGTTTATGTTCCACAAAGTGATCACGGTGTCTGTACAGGTGCATCTTGGGAATATTAGATAGTATATATAGAATATTAGAATATCATCATAAGGTTGATTTGACGAGTTTGATACAGAAATAGTATAGTAAATAGTAAATAATGGTATTACAACAAGTAAAAGTAAACACTAACAATAGCAGCTAATAATAAAACATACATATACTAAAACATTGACAGGGTCGTATTGGTGTGTCCACATTCAATAAATTGAAATAAATCTGGTCCCATTAAGTAAAACAATAGCAAACACATTCACTGTGCGAGTTAATGTAAGTTCTGTATATAAAACAATCATGTTTGGTGGGGTTAACAGGAGAGGAGGGGCTTTGAGGTTTAGAGCGGCAAGGTGTATGGGTTAAAGAACACAAAGAGGCAGATAATCATTTGAACATGGTTTATATGCTGCTGTCTGTAATAACAATAGAGAAAACCTCAGCATAACATCATATGCAAAACATAAATAACTCACCATATAAACAGATATAAACCAGAACCAGGTGAACCATGCTGCACCAAACAGAGAGATGGTGCATTCAATACTGTAGGACGTATGAGAACCGAACGATAAACTAACTTAACAAAACTACAACAAGGGCTTTCTAACAGTGACGTCTCAGATAGAATCTCCTTCCCGTCCTAGAAAGTCCTTCCCACTGCGTGTTCGATTCATCCGCTCATTCCGATGACTCCTCCGAGCTCTTCTCTTCCTTCTGGACTTCCTCGACAATCGGCGTCTCTGTGGCGGAGAGCGGGAATAACTCAAAGTCAGTCTTTATTTTAAGGTTTGATCACAGAAGGGTTTTGAGCTCGCAGTCACTACCTGTTCTGGTTTTCTTCAGGCTTCCAGCTTCTTTAATGTCACATCTTTCCAGTTTGATTGTCAGGATTTTATTCACCTGTGGCTGTTTAGCTGCATCGATTAAGGTATCATCGTCTGAACTGTTGCTAGACGAACCTGAAAAAAAAAAAGCATAAATGTGTACAAACAAATACAATATTTGTTTCTATTCATTCATACAATTACAAACTGATGTTTCAGCTGAAGTCTTCACCTGAGGCGCCCTTCTTCTGCGGTTGTTTGGTCGTTGCAGCTCTCTTCTTCGGAGTCCTCGTTCTCTGTTTTGCTTGTTTGCCTGGTTGGGTCTTTTTGACGAGGTTGATCAAGGGCTCGTCCTCCGAGCTCCTGTCAGATGGATCTGAACAGAAAGTTTGAATGGGTTATTCTTCTGGCGACACGTGAGGAGGAGAATCCCGGTACTGTTGTTGTTTCACTGTAGCAGTGGCCGCTACCCACCTCGCCTCTTTTTAGATGCGGTCGTCTTTTTTGACGACTTTGCGTTTTTCTTCTCCGACTTCCTCCGTGCGCCGATGAGTTGCGCCAAGGGCACGTTGTCATCAGAGCTGCTGTCTGCAGCGGGAGCTTCTGTTAAAAAACACACACACATGGGTAATTGCTTGAACTAGCAGGAAGTAAGCTCACACCTCTGATCTAACGTACCTTTTGGTTTCCTGCTGTTGGCAGAGTTTTGTGCTTTAGCATCCTTCGCCTTCCTCTTTATAATCGCGGCCAGTGGCTCGTCATCTGAGCTGTCACTGGACGACTCGGCATATTTCACTGAAATAAAACAAATCATTACATTTTTGGTCGATGTACGGAACGTATATTGGATGGCGTTGGATTCCTTTCTTCGCTCACTCACCCTTTTTCTGTGCAGCGTTCCTTTTGGGTTTCAGAGCTACATTCACTTCTCTGGGTGACTTGACCCTCAGCCTCCTCTTGTGTTGGGACCTGACTTTCTTGGCGACTTCACTCAGAGGTTCATCATCCGAACTCACATCATCGTTCGGTGTGTCTATATCAAAATTAAATTTAAAATATGTGACACCTAATAAAAAATAATAATAAAAATAGAATACATAAAATATTGGTACCTTTCTTCTTTGTAAGAAGAGATTGTTTTGGAGGCTGAGAGAGACGTTTCTTCACGGCTTTGGAGGACAGTTTTGCTATTTTTATCAAAGGCTCGTTGTCAGAGTCTGAGTTCACCTCTGAAACAGGAAAATAAATACAACAAAAAATAAGATGAGATGCACCCAAAAGAGGTAGTTATCTCAACATGACATGTGATGTATCTACCTGAATTCTTCTTATTTGTGCCATTTGATCTGGATGATGTGGTTTTCTCTGGTTTCTCAGCAGGTGCAGAAGCTGTTTTTAACTTTATCAGCGGCTGATCATCTGAAGACGCATCAGAAGCTGAAAATGCATCAGGACAGAAAATGTCAAATGTTGCCTGGATTATACAGGACTGTGTCACTCCATCGACCCTCACCGGGTTTGTCTTTTTCTGAGTTTGTGTTGGAGCTGTGCGTGTTTTTCCGTGGCATTTTCTTGTCAGGTTGCCTCAGTAGGAGTTTTGAAAGAGGTACAAAGTCATCAGAGCTGGAGTCATCTTTACCTGACAGGACAGAAACAAGACGAACACAAAGAAAGGATCCAGTATTTGTCACATTTTTACTCATAAATTCCCAAGTTGTAAGACCATAAATTCTCTGAAATGTCAAAAAATGTGGATAAAATTACATCAACGTATCTCTTCACAGCATTTAGTCCAAGGATTTAATGTGTAACAAAAGCAAATTCTCCGCATATTTTTCTAGTCAATGAAAGATATCAAATATGCTTGGTAATCTCTAAAGAAATAATATAATTCATGGAATCTGTGGACTTTCATGTATTTATTTTTAACACGGAAACAAGCGGGATTTAATACTTAGAAGAGGATAAGACGCGTTAAACGCTAAAACTTTCTGGTAACGAGGAACTGCTGCTGTACTGCTTTTTACATACTGTATAAGGAGTCAAATTGGGAAAAATTGACCCGTAGATGAATCAATTTGGAGACAGATGCTGTTTTAATATGATGCAATGTTACGCCTCGTTATTACGACGTAATTACACTCCCAATCTTTTTCACAGCTTCAACGGCCCTATAGCTAATGATAGCTACACCGCAGAGACATGTAAGTAACACGTCCTTATCAATCGCGAACGTTGAAATAAGCTAACTACCTGTTGGGTCATGTACGTCATTAGCTGTGTCCATTTTGTAGCCCAGTTTATCTGAGGATCTTCAGCCAAAATGCGCCGACAAAATCCTCCTCGTCTGTTCCAGTGGTATGTCGGCTGATTTATTTTGGAATTGTTAGTCGCGTTGTCTCGCCGGAGATGTACAGTTTGCTGGCTGGTTCAGCTCATTTCTCCAGTGGCTAGGCCATAATAACTGTTTAGTAACAGGCGGATTTTCCCGGCAGTGGACGCGGTCCCCGAGCTTTCGTCTCACATCAGGTCGATTCGCGCTTTGCTTGGTGACGTCACACAATGGCGCGTACCGGTGACGCGACGTAATGACGTCACGATTACGAACGACTGACTCTTCCTGCTCAATATATGCGAAGAAGAATTTCTGGAAATGTGTCAGTCATTTTAAATAAAGGCGTTAACCTATATCTGTTCAACTCAAAGATGACAAAACCCGTTTTGGCTTTCAGTACTAATACTTTCAATAATACCATTGAACTCAGACCTCACTAGACTTGCAAATAACAAGCCATTTGCACATACAAAAAAAAATGAAGGCAGTTGATAGCTCAGTTTATTACACACATACAAGATAAATAGTCAGTACTGTAATGTGTGACAAACAGGGACACGATGATCCAGACAGAGATATGAGGACCAACATGTGATGAGTCAACAGAAATCTATGAAAGCAAGGACACTGTTGTGCTGTTGAATGACCTCAAATAATCAATCAGACTCAAGTACAAGTGGACAAATGTTGAGGATTTGCTTCTCCTCCTTTGGTTGATTTTCCCAACCATCTGCACAACGATCGTTATGTGTCACATCCCTGAGAAAGTAAAGGGACAGTCTGGTGCCTCCCCATCATACAGTCCTTCAGGGAATTCATTGTTGCTCAAGTTCTTCTTCTGACTATTTTAAATCAAATAAAACTGTCATAAATCAAAAGTGCTACCACAGAAGTACTCCAACTACATATCTATGTTTTCATCCACCGTGTGTATCAACACATTAATCACAGAGTCTATCACAGTTGTTAAAACATTGGTAAGTGAATTAAACTTCGCTGGAATATAACGGATTCTTTGGAGAGTCAATTATATCCAGGTGATAGTTTACCAATGCTCCCAAATTCTCCCAAAAGTTCATATAATGACCATTAAATAACCATCGTTTATTAAGCCGAGCAGAGCCGCACAGGTCTATCACTATCTTGTTCTGCTCAACCTCAGACAGTTGGATTTGCGAAATAAATAAGCATGATCATTTCTCGTGCTGCCAACCGGACACATCACTTTATGTGCGGCAACTCATGCGATGCAGTTCCTTAACGGTCTGATGCGACACCTGTGCATCCACGCTGGTGCTTTGAGTGAACGGTCAGCGACCAGCGGAGTTCACATGGCCGACATCTTGCTGGCCTCTCTGACTCCGCTCAGGTAGGCTCCTGTCACAGTCTGAGGAAAGTGTCTGTTGGTGGCCTGGAGACAGAAATCAGCGTTAGAAAACGAGGGGCAATAAGAGCTAAAACTTTAAAGTAACACAGCAAACTGACCAAAATGTTATCTTTAGCTTTTCTTTTTCCTTTTTTCTAGAACTCAAAAAGGAAAAGGTCGTGCAGTGTCCTGAGGTTTGACCCGACGATGGCAGACAGATGTGTTACCTCGCCAGCGAAGAAAAGTTTTCCCTGCACGTCTTCAGCCAGGATGTCGTACGCCTCGCCGCTGCCCCCCATCTTCACGAAGCTGTAGGACATCTGGGACCACACGTCTTTGCTCCAGTGTGTGACGAAGGAGCGCGTCGGCTCCGGGACCTCCTGGTGAACACGGAGAGGAAGGTCAATGGGTGGAAACCCAGACAGCGGCTTGTTATTGTTGTTTGCGTTACCTGTTCTTTGAAAAGTTCCCGCAGCACCTTCATGCACTCGTCCACCACTTCCTTGTCCTCCATGTCCCGCACAGCTGGTACGGCATCACCAGTGATAACGGACATGAGGACAGCCTGCTTCCCCTACACACACACACACACACATACACTGCAAGTCTCCTCCTGTATTACACAACCATCATTCTGCCTTCAGACCTCCACCTCCATAACAATAGTATAAACAATGGAAAACACATGTGCATCACTTTTGTGAGTAAAAGTGTAAAGGTTCCAGGTTCACCTGTGGCTCCAGGTCATAAAAGACGCTGAACATGCCTCTCTTGTCAGGACTCGGTGGGATGTGCCCAAAGTAGTCTGCCCCTTGTATTTTGCCGTCCCAGAATCTGTGCGGGAACTGAAGGGCGACCTGTAAAGACAGTTTCCGCCATCACAAGAAGCCCAGTCTTCTATCAGCAGGTGGTTGGAGACTGAAGCCTGATGCATTTGAGTTCACATGGATTCGCTGCTACAGTCGGTACCTTTTCTATGATCCCTGCTCCCAGACTGTGGATCGCTTTCAGTTTCCTTTCAGGAAGAGGCGGGCTGAACTGGATCACGTTCCTCTGAAGTAGTGTCAGTGGGACTGTAACAAGAACCTGGAGGAGAACACCGGCTGAATAACACGTCAGGCTGAAGTTTGTAGAGTTAAACGTTAAAAAAGTTAATACCTTCTTCGCTGTCCACTGAGACCCACTAGTGGAAGTAACTTTGACGACGTCACCTGAGTATTCAATGGCCTGAACCTATAAAAACACAAGGAAAATAAAGAGGTTAATCTCCAGTCTATATAAACGTATATATACAATATCTCTGAACGTTGGACCCACCGGGCAGTTTGTGCGAATGTCAAGACCCTCGGCCAGTTGGTGAAGTAAAGCAGCGTAGCCCTTTGTGAGTAACGTGTGGTCTCCTGAGAACTGGGCAAAGAATTCGTTGTGGTCCCACGATCTTGCCGAAACCTGAAAAAAAACACACAAACACATGTCAGTGAATTATGAATTATGAAATCTTGATCCATCAAAAATACATTTCTTGGTGAGAGAAGTGGATCACCTGGTTTAAAGTGCTCCCACAGGCATACTCCAAGTTGCTGAGATGAAACTGAAGCACCTTTTCCTCTAGATCAGTGAACTGGATGCCGGACTCCTGAAGAAAGTTCTTTTTAACCTCCTGGACCTTTTCTGCATGAACGTAAAAACAAGAGAGAGAGTCTGAGTTTCTACTTTCCAGTTCATCTGATTTCTGGCAGAGAGGATGATGAGTTCCGTACCCCCCAGTGGTGTGTCCTGGCTCTGGGACTTGTCCTTCCTCCACTCCGACACCACGTCCAGAATGGCGTTGAAGTGAAAGTCCATGCGCTTGTCGATGGCTGTATCTGCCACCTGCCCCCCCTCCTGGAACAGGTCGCACCGCTCTCCCAGTTTGTGCATCTTGATGCCCATCTGCAGCACAGCAATGGAAATTAAAAAAAAAAAAAAAAACCTGACCAGATTTTTTTTTCTGCATAGCTATTTCTCACCTGTTCACACATGAGGGCGATGGGGTTGTTGACGCAGCCATTCACGATCTGAGCTCCTCGACCCACGGTGACACCCAGAGAGGTGTCGTCCCACACCCGACCTCCGATTCGGTCTCTCGCCTCAAGCACCACCACCTGTGAGACCAGTGTCCGCCCAACAGATTCAGGGTCAGAAAACAGGAAGTTCAAATATCAATCTATTGTATTTGCAGTCAACAAAATCAGTAAAACCCTCAACAGTCTAATTTCAAATAAAAATGCTGATTCACTACGATTGATTAATATTATTTTTATGATTTCATATCCATAACGAGTTCTTCTGACTGTAATTATTGATCCCGTCTTGGATATTTAGTCTTTTAGATTCTGAGCCAAGAATACTTGCCTGCGTGCCAAAGTTTTGCAGCTGCCGCGCAGCAGCCAGCCCTGAAGCCCCCGCGCCGACGATGATGACATTCTTCTGCAAATGTGACGATGCAGAATGTGAGTAAATACACGCGTTTGCTGCTGCTGTGTGATTGTTTAAGCCGAGGACGCTCACGGTGCGGTATCTCTCCGGGAGCAAAGGTCGGCTCACTGCCAGCACACCCGTGTTAATCAGACCCTTCCTGGTCATGAAGTGAAGCACCCGGTCCAGCTCCTGCACACAGCGCACGCGCACCAAGCCCCGGACGATGATGTGCAGTGCACTCGTCTGGGAGGTCAGCACCTCCTTTAGAGAGAACCGTCAGAATTCATTTTCATAAATCGTCCAAACAGACACAGGCTATGTCAAATATATACAAACAGGGTAAACATGGGAAAGAGTTTACCGTGCAGTTCTTGTGCCAGGTAGCTAGGATAAGGTTGCGCAGAGCCAAGTACATGGTGGGATCACGGGAAAATTCTGGAAACTCGTACAGCTCATCGAGCTCCATCATGTCCGGTCTCACACAGAGCGCCTTGCCGCACTCGTTGGGCTGGTAGAAGGGCTGGAAGTACGGACACAGACCTGGAACTGAGGGAGACACACCTCAGTCACATACACAGCACTTGAACTTCACATGTTCAGTTTTGACAAATTCAGGTAAGTTTATTACTTTTGGAACTATGTCCTACTTTGGACTTATTTATGTATTCTTGGTCTGAGATGCTGGGTTTATCTGTGTTAACACATTTGGGACTCACTTTGCGGGGGGACGGCTCTGCAGTGATCGGCCCTCAGCTCAGACAGAGACATGCTGCTGGTGGAGCCTGACGGACTCATTCCGACGCAGTCAGGATAGTACGCAGCGAGGAAAGGACTGGCCGGGCTGTCTTTGAACAGCGGCGGCAAAATCAGCATGGAATGCCACCAGCTGTCGGACACCTCTGCCACCCTCTGCGGGACACAAGCAGCAGGCGGATGTGGGGATGAAACGAGGTCACAGACTCTGGTCTGAACAAGAAGATCGGAGTCCTTGTCATCAGCTTACCAGGTCTTCAGGTTGGGAGCACTGGTCTGGGCCTTCGCTCTGCAGATCGACAGACGGGATTAGGATCAGAGCTTGAAAAGGTTCACTCGATGAAGCGCAGTTCCTGTTTACCTTAATGTTATTGAACTTCATGCCACACCGATACGTTGCTGCCAGAGAGGCAGTGAGCTGGATCTCTTTTGTCAGCTGACGCCACTTCCTACAGTCCGGTTTGGTACATTGAACCTAAGAGGAACATGTCACAGTGAGCAGAGGTGTGTCTGTGGTGCAGAACGTAGCAATCACATTCCCCTGAACTTACCCAGAAGGGGAGCTGCTGATCTGCCATGAAAGCTTTAAGACTTGGTTCACTCTTCCCATTACTGGTCCACACTTTCTTCCACGAAGCAAAAGTCTCATAGCCATCTTTGTGGCTGGCACCAGATAAAAGAAAAGAAAACCCAATTACATTTGTATGTATTTGGTCTCCACCGTTGGCCGAGTGGCTCTTTGGAAATGTACTTTACCTTCGGTAGTAGTGATCAAAGCACTCGTTGCA
>JBBMJM010000016.1:857211-874350 GCA_037832705.1 Centriscus cristatus | reverse complement strand
GTGTGTGTGTGTGTGTGTGTGTGTGTGTGTGTGTGTGTGTGTGTGTGTGTGTGTGTGTGTGTGTGTGTGTGTGTAGTGCCGCGCCGTGCCCCTGGTGTATATAGGTCACTCTTTTAAGGAACTAAAATCCTACTTTGGACTTTTTGCTCACTGGGGTATCGCTCTTCCTCTTTGGCCGAGCTGATGGCAACAAGCATAATGACCTCACCGCAGCACTCGGTCATTGGCCTGCGGACCTCGGACCTCTCAGCCAATGGCGCGCAGCTCTGGTGACGTATGAGCGCCAGCGCGCGTCCGGGTTGGCTGGGGAGGCGGGACTTAGACGTTACCGCGCCTCTGATTGGCTGCAAGCGTGGGCTCCTGCGAGGAGGATGGACAAAAGGGGGGAAGCAAAGCGTGACAGTTTTGGGAGATGGTGTTCTTCTCCGTGGCTCCTACCGGAACTACCGGTCACAACCTGTGGCTCGAGCCCGGTGTGACACTGTGTGAGCGGCCGCTGTGTGGGCTAGCATGTAGCTAGCTCAGCCCAGCTGATAATGTTCGTCCAATCAAAGCACAGTCCACGTTAGCAGGACAGAGACAGACGGTGTGAAAACAGACAGACAGACAGACTCACCGCTGTCCTGAAAGAGTCTCGACGTGCTGCCCACAGAGGCTCCCTATTGGCCGCCGCAGCCTCGCTCTCCTAACAGCTGTTCTCTGTTTTCCCACACTGCGATTGGCTCCTGCGCGCCGTCCATCCATTAAACTTTGACACGAAGCCCCGCCCTCTGCTCTGATCCACGCCATCCTATTGGCTACTGTACCCGTACGTGCGACGCGATTGGTCGGCCGGGCTGGTTGTCAAGGCTTTGGGGCTTCATTCACCATTTTGCGACTGTAGTGTAGAATGTACAGGGCTGGAGTTTTTCCTCCTTTTAAGTTGCTTTGCCGGACAAACGTGAGTGGACAGTCACTGGCAGCTGCGGACGACCGGCCACCCTGCACTATTTAACCCGGCGGAGTCCCCGGAGAAGCGGATAAATGCGCCCCGGTGAGTATGAGAGCAGCTCCGATGTCTGTCCTGCAGCACTGCGGTGGCTTGTTGTGCTTCGGACGAGCGGCGGCTAACGCTGCTCTTATTTACTGAGGCTATAAACAGTGTTAGCTGATTAGCTGATCAGCACACTGGATCTCTGGGTGGCCTACACACCGAGGAGCAGAGGGCGGATTGGGTGAGGGAGGGGGGGAAAAAGGGAGCGGTGCGGCTTCGACACACTGAGGCTGAAACTTTTCCACGAGAAATAAATTGAACGCCATAACTGCCACTTCCTACAACAACTGTTATTTCCTCCTCCTCCTCTCTTGCATTCATCAGCTCCGTATCTCTCTGTCAGCGTGGCTGCGGTTGTGTTTCTTCTTTCAAAGAAAGGCCCTGGGTTTGACACTCAAATAAATACAAATGACGACGAACGGGTCACTACAAAGTTTCTCCGGGCAGGTTTTTTTTTTTTTTGTAGCTGCGTTTTTTTCCCGGACCACAGACACAACTGTCAGCTGACCGGTTGAAGTTCTTACTACCCTGTTATTACTGAAGATATGACGGGTCAACGCGGTTGTTTCCCGGTGTGGGGGGGCTCTCCGGCGGCCTGGTGAGCAGCCGAGGCCTGGCGCCCGCTGGCCGGCCTCGGCCTGCTGCTGTGCTGGGGAGCAGAGCTGGTAGTAACCGTGGTACTACGGGGGCTCCACACCTCCACGGCTCCTCCTGTCTGCTCCAGGTCACCGTGTGTCAGTGGACACGGTGACCTGAGCTGGATGCAGCAATCCCCTGACAGCAACTCTGACATAGTTGTTTTATTGTTGAATTAGACAGTAAATGCACTGAAAAGATGCCCGGCCTGACCCTAATAGATAGATGGAGATACTCTACTAATCCGTCAGCAAAGACAATCACATTCATTGAATGGAGTCGAAGTAATTCACATTTTACAGCCGCTAATACTGAGGTAAAAAGTGAAGAGACAATACTTGGAGGATGGTACACTTCAATTAATAGAAACGTCAATACAACCTCACAAGTATAAGGGTGATGTAATTAATAGTAATAGTATGGTTAGAAACAATGAGGTAACATAGTAATTAATACCAAGACAGACTGTGCAGATGTGTGCAGCTGGATTGCATGTTCTCAGCTGCGAGGACGGCAGCGGTTGTTGATAGCGTTCTATGATCCTGTGAGGCTGACAGCGGTTTTGGCTCACGAGGACCCTTGTGTGTGCAGTTTGCACCTTCTCCTAGGTGGGTCTGCTCCCACCAACCAAAAACATGTATTCAGACAAATGCAAAGTCCAAATTTCTCCACAGGTGTGTGGAAAACACGATCATCAGTCCTGTTTTTGAGTAGCTGCCAAAGTCGCACTCTGTAAAAGAAGGTAAACACTCATCTACAAATATAATAGGTTGAACTTGTTGCCCTTCACATGTACCTGGTGGCGACAAAGGATCTGCTCCTGACGCAGGAGCCTCCTGTCTCCTGTCTCCTCCCTGTGGGTTTCACAGCAGCCTGTGGTAGTTGCATCAGGTTGGCTTTAACTTGTTATCATGCAGTCCATGACTCTCACACCAGCTGTTGTACACAGCGCATTACTGAGTAAACACCCGTAGCACAGCTCCATCATGACCGAGGGAGGCTGACTGCCAAACGACTCCACGGCGCTCGCCGTCCGAAATAGAGATTTACGTCCAATTCACGGAGGTCCGAACTACACATAGATGTTTACTGTGTGGCTTTGAGAGTGGAGAATGTATATCTGTTGCCGATAGGATGGAGGCAGATATTAATAGGATGTGAATGAATGTGAGCCGTCATAGACAAACAGGGAGACGGGGGAATAGAGAGGCAGACAGAGAATCAGACTGGTGGGAGGATGGATGGAGGAGCAGGGTCCTCGTCGTGGCTCATGGATACCAATTCAGAACATTTTGAGTGAAGTGAGAAACGATGACATGTGCTGTTTTTATTCCTCCACTCGTTGTTACCGTTCGTCTGACAGTTGTAGCTCTACCGAGACTCTTGTATTGTAAGAAATGAGGCGGCACGCGCAGCATCAAGGGGCCCGAGGCGAGTCCCACGCATACCAGCTGCACAGCAAACGAACCAGTTAAATGACAAAAGTCCCCTGCTCAACAAGTCAGCAGAATCAATCCCAGACCGCCTTTAATCGCAAGACCCCCGCTTAATGGGCCCGGGGTGGGAGAGGAGATATTCTGGACGACTCAGAGCTGGTGAATGACTCCGGGGTGGAATAACAACGATACTGAACAAGTCTGTGTCTATTCTGGACGACCGCAGCACAAATGAGGGTAGAAACTAAGTGGAAGAAGAGGAGAGCGATGAGAGGTAAAAAAAAAAAAAAAAATCAATATTTGAGCAAGAGAGAGGAGAAAATGCAGGCAGGAGATAAGAACCAACGTGTAATTGTAGCATCGAGGGAGGAATAAAGTAACGGGAAGTTAGGTAATGGTCTTCCACAGGAAATGGAGTTTGTAGGGGCGGATTGACTCTCGCCTTTGAAATACATAGATAAAGGTCGCCTGCGAGAGAGAGGGAGAGAGAGAAAGGGAGGGTTTCAGTATGCGAGTGAAGAAGGAATTCCCCCGCCTCCACTGCCCCGGCCAAAAAGTGTGTGTGCGTGTGTGTGTGTGTGTGTGTGTGCGCACGCACACAGAGTGGAGTCTTGTCTGGGCAAATGCTCTTCAATATTTCCATACTATGTGTTAGGCCCTCATTGTGTTTACCCTACAAAAAGGCTCCAGTCCCTGGTCTGGATGCAGGTCTTGTGTAATGTGAGTAGAACCTGTTACGTAATAAATTAATGTGTAATGAATTTGTAGATGAGTCATATCCATTACTACTGGAGTACAACGGTGCGTCAGTTCACTGGGAACACGTTTATTAAGGTTTATTACTCTTATCCCGATGATGTCTGTGGCTCGCTGGGCCTTCTTTATTTTGAATTTCTGTGCTGTCACTTGGAGGGTTTTTTTCACAGATGGTTGCCACATGAGTAACTCCCAACTCCCTCTTTCCTTTTTTTTTTCTTTTTCTTTTTTCAGAATCTCTGGAATAAGGTGGGCAAGTTGTACAAGTAAGACAGGATGAAGGAGAGGGGCCCTGGCAGAGGAACAAAATAGCGAGAACGACAAAGGAGGCAGGTGGAATTAAATAACTTGGGCGCGGAGAGAGAAAAACAGAAGAATCTGTGGATATATATATATAAATATATATGTATGTGTGTATATAAAAGACTTATTTGGAGCTAGATGAAAACATGAAGCCAATCAAAAAGCAGGGCCGGCGCTCTCCCCCCTCCACCCGGGCCAAAGGGGGGAAGCGTCGTGGGGCTGGGGATGCTCCCGAAGGAGGAGAGAAGAGAGACTCCGATGAGAACCAAGACAGAACGGCCTCGCCACAAAGCCAAACTTTCTTGTCTAATTCCCACCCAGAGTCGTCCCTCGTGGATCCGATCCGAGCGAGGCACCCCGCAGACGGAGAATCGCTCGCGCTGGATTCTGGGAAGTTATCCTCCGACGACAGATCGGGAAGGTCACTTCTGAGTAGCGGCAGCCAGAGCGACAGCGGCGCGAGCAGCTGCAGTAACAGCAGCACGCCGAGCGCCAACAGCAGCCCCAACCCCACCTCCAGTCGGAAAACAGCCACCTTCAAGGCCCGCGTTCCCAAGAAGAAGTACACGTCTGAACACTGCTCTTTGGGGAACCATAGCAACCCCGCATCCAGCACGTCCCCTTCTCTTCTTCTGAGTGCTGGGGCCCTTGTTCAGGGGTCAACGGGTTCAGGGAGTCCAGTGGGTGTGTCTCACCCTGATGGCAACGGTCCGAGTCGGGGCGTGATGGGCAACTTCCACAGCATGTCTGCTGGCAGCGAGGCACGGCAGGACGGCTCCCCGGGACCCCCCGCGTTATCGCTGGGCCGGGAGCGGGACAGGTCGGGACCAGCCGAGTGGCTCCGAAATCCAGAGAGAGTGTCCCCCAGCCCCCGGCCCCGCTGCTCGTCCACGGACACGGCCAGCGAGCACTCGGCAGACCTGGAGGTCGTTGGCGACACTCACCCGATCACGCCGATGTCAGCACACGCTGCGCCCGGGCTGCCTGATGCGCTGTCGGACGCCCTCGCCAAAGGACTGAAGAACCAGCGCGTCCTCGCCCGGCAGACCCTGAAAAGGAACGGCGAGGAGGGCGGGGGAGAAAGGAGGACTGACAGCAGGGGTTCTGACTTGGTGTTCCGTGCTGGGGTGGTCCGTAAAGTCAACGGGGAATACGGAAGCCTGGAGGTGCAACTGAACGGGGAGAAAGCACTGTGCCGTTATCCGTACAGACACAACAGCCCCCCGGGGGTGGTGGACATCATCCTAGACGCCCCACCCCCTGGTGTCCATCCGATACAGATCGGCACTCGCGTCTGCGTACCGTTCAGCAATGAGGAGGGCAGCGAGGGTCACTGGCAGTGGTACCGGGAAGGCGTGGTGACTCAGGTGGACACGCACCCGGCCGTCGCTAACCGGTACCGTGTCCTGTTGTCCGAGGAACGCAGTTCATCTGCCAACGACGATGAGGAGGGCGGGGGCTCGGCAGGCCCCACCCAGGCAGTGTGGGTGTCCCGGCAAACACTCCGGCTTCTCGTGCCGCCGTGGGACTTGGATCTGCCGTCTGGAGGTGGCGGGGAAGAAGACGACGGGGGGAGAAATAACGAACGAGAGCAGGAGGACCGGGAGGAGATGGACGTGGAGCAGGAGGTGAGCCGTCTGAGCCAGGTCATGACACCCGGAGTGGGGTCCGTTCTGGGTAGAGGGATTCCCTACCCAGGTGTGGTCGCTGTTCCCTCGACAACGGGCCACAGCATCACCTCTCCCGTCACCCCGGCGACCGTTCTCAGCCTGGCCCCCGGCCGCGAGTGGGAGAAAGAAGTCGAGCGAGAGATGGAAATTCAACGGAAGCAGGAACGGGAGAGGGAACGAGACAAAGAAAGGGAGAGAGCTGCCAAGCAGCAGCAGCACCTCCCTTACATGCCACTGACCCCTGAAGATGACATGGAGGTGTCCCAGTTCAACATGGTCCCTGTGGGGGCGCTCATCCCCGGTGCCAAACCCATGGCGCTCCCCCAGCACCGCCACATCGTGTCCAAGCCCCCTCACGGCTACCTCAGTCCTCACCTGTCCATGGTGCGGGGCATCGGGATCCCTACAGCCCACCTCGCCCTCAACCCTCACCCCCCTCCGTCACCTGTGCTACTGGGCCTCGATCCGGCTGCGGCAGCCGGCGCCGCCGTCATCTCCACTCCCCAGCTCCCCCCTCTCCCTCCCATCTCCTCCTCTGCATCCACCTCCCGAGCAGAGAAAGCCTCCGCCGGAGGTTCATCCACCGGAGGAGCAGGTGGCGGCGGGGGCTCCGGGTCGGGTTCGACCTCCTCCTCTTCTTCACGGTCGCGCACCCCGCTGACAGCGGCCCAGCAGAAGTACAAGAAGGGAGACGTGGTGTGCACGCCGACGGGCATCCGCAAGAAATTCAACGGGAAGCAGTGGAGGAGGCTGTGCTCCAGGGAGGGCTGCTCCAAAGAGTCCCAGCGGCGAGGCTACTGCTCCAGACACCTCTCCATGAGGACCAAGGAGATGGAGGCCAGCGGCGGCGTCCGGGAACGGGGAGGAACCAGCAGCACGGGAACGCTCACGCCCTCTGACCTCCGCCTGGGCGGGGGGCGAGCCAGCTCCGAGTTCGACTGGGACGAGACGTCGCGGGAGAGCAGCGAGGCCAGCAGCCGCGGGGGAGACTCCCGGCCCCGCCTGGTTCTCCCCTCGCTGCTCCCCCAGGACCTCTCCCGCTTTGACTTTGATGAGTGCGAAGCAGCAACCATGCTGGTGTCCTTGGGGGGCTCCCGTTCGGGCACACCCTCCTTCTCCCCCATCTCCAACCAGTCACCCTTCTCGCCCACCCCATCGCCCTCCCCTTCCCCGCTCTTCGGCTTCCGCCCGGCCAATTTCAGCCCCACCGCCTCGCTCACCCCCCGCCGCCATCGGCAGCTGAGCGGCACTAAGATGGGCACCCCGGGCGCTGAGCGGGATCGCCACCTGTCGGGCATCGTGCCCACGTTTCAGACCAATCTCACGTTCACCGTGCCCATGAGCCCCAGCAAGAGGAAGCTGGACACGCACCCGCCCCCTCCGCTGCCGTCTGTCCAGGACTACCAGTCCAAACCGGAGCAGCAGCAGCTGGTAGGCGTCGGAGGGGTTATAGGAGACCCCACACTCGGCCACTGTCCCGCTGCTTTTCGGGTGCTTTCCCCTCAGAGTCAACCCACAACCCCCTCCTCGCTGTCCTTCCCCCGGCCGCGTAGCGCCACCAGCAGACCGCCCTCCTCTGCTGCCTCCACGCCACCACCCATGCTGGTTTCTCCCACTCCTCCCTCGCCGCTGCCCCAGGAGCCGTCACCACGCCGCATCGTGCCCCTCCGCGACTCACCCGTCATTGTCCGCAACCCCGACGTCCCACTGGCCAAGTTCTCCGACGGCCCGTTAGGCAGGAGAGAGAGGAGCCGGTCCAGGGAGCACAGCCAGCCCCAACACGCCCCACCAGGTCTGCAGGCGCCCGTGCCGATTAACGGCGCCACCACCAACGGCGCCGTTCTCCTACGCAACCCCGCGTCCACGCTGGTCCTGGTCACCTCCAGCTCGGTAAGTCTCATGCTGGGTCTCAGATCGTGTACTTGTGTACCTAAACTTCCGAAGTGTTCTGAATGAGTGTGTGTAAAACGTCAGGTACTATGTACTCAACCTCCACGTCCACGTCTGAGTGACGTAGGAATGAACACCAGCGACAGCAGCGCCGCCGCGGGGGACATCCTCCCCTACCAGTGGAACACCAGCTAATGCTAACGTTTGTTTGCTAGCTAGTAAACCTCAGCACGTTTCCAGGCGTTGATGTTGTGGTGTGTGTTTGGTCCTTGTGTGTGATAAGGTGTCGTCTTCTCTGTAGATTGAGGTTTAAGATGTGAGGTCCGGGGTTGATGTGTCGTCAGTATTTGTCACACTTCCCGTGTACGTGCACAGCGTGCACAGTGTACTACAAAGGCGTGGACTAACAGAAGTACACGATTTGAGACAGAGTCTGTTCTACGTCTGCTGTCGTCAGCCGTTTGTGATGATTTGTGTCTTTCCCAGTCCCTGACCCCCGCCACACAGGGCCACGCCCTCTCCAGCTCCTCCACCCCGGGACCGCTGTCCACCTCTGCACGCTCTGCTGTGTCCTCGTCTGGGTCGGGGGGCAGGGAAAGGGAGAAGAAGCCCGAGGGCCATCAGGAGGCGTCTGGAGGGTCCCTGCCGCAGCCGGTGGCCTGTCACCCGACCCCCACCGCCCTGCTGCCGCTCATCCTCCCTGCTGAGTCTCCCCACCCTGCTCCACGCAAGCAAATCATCATGGGACGCCCGGGGACTGGTAAGAACATCGATTTGATCCTGTCAGTTGCATCTGCTGACCTCCACCTCCACGAGGGATGTGTGCGCGTCAGCTTCGTGCTCGTACTCGTACTATCACTCCAGGGTAGTAGGAGCGTCGTTGGAGTGCTATGGCAGTGAATCATGCACAGCTTAGTATCGCTGGCCGGGGCTGTATGAAAATAACCTTTATTTGAAGGACACGTTTCATCACCTCTGTGGTTGCTGTTCTCTTCTTGCTGGTTTGCTGTTTTCGAAAGCGTTGAAAATGTCTTTACAACGGCTCTGTCTGTACTGTCCTGACTCCTTACTATGCATTGAGGCACCGAGGAGTTGTGAAAACAGTTTGTCGGCTTCGTGTGAAAACTGATGCAAGAAAAACAGCAATCGAGAAGTAGAGGTGTTTGGGTTAATCGTATACTGTGTGTGATGGTTTCCATGGCAACCTTTGAGTTTTACACTATGGCCAACACAGAACTAGTGGTTTGCATATAGGAATCTGAACTCTCTGAGTGTGTGTGTGCGCGCGCGCACGTGTGTGTGTTGACGTGCCACCTTCGACCTCTGACAGCCGGAAGTCAGAGGAACAGAAACGTGACCCGGTAGTTCTGGTGATGTCGTTGAATTTGAAGAAACACGGCCGCACGAGTCACGTCATTTACCCATGACCGCCGATGTCGAGAGCAGAGTGATGTGTATTCTTAGGGTGTGTGCGTTCTCAACTTCATCACTTAATATTTCATGAGCCTTTTTCTGATTCACTGATCATCATTTCTCAGCGTCGTCGGCTCGAGAATGAAAGCAGGCGTTCTCAGGCGTGAAGCTCAGGAGAAGAGTTAATGGGGGGGGTGGTGTGTGTGTGTGTGTCTGTTGAGGTGTCACCCCCCTTACGTGTGTGTGTGTGTGTGTGTGTGTGTGAGCGTGTGAGAAACAGATAAGGGGTGCTCCACTGAAACTTGTAAAGAGCGAAAATATTGACACGTCTAGACATGTGAGACAGTGAGGGGGAGTGCAACAAGGACACGCACGCCTCCTCCTCCACACACACGCCGCGCCGCTCCAGACAATCAGCAGCCTCAGACAGGGCATCAAGGGCAGTTCCAGCGTGATGGGAATGTGTTTCATCACTCTCAGCAGAAAAAAAGGAGTCATGGTATTGCTGGCGTGTTGTCATGGATACACTGTTTCCACTGGTGGAATTAGTGCAGTAAAGCGTTGAGGCCTGAGCTGATTCCAGGAGCGCACTTTTCTTCGTCTCCCCCTCTTACAGCCACCTGCCTCTGTAGAGTAATGTTTCCTCTGCCATACATTTTTAAAAACGCCTCGAGCCTCAGCGGCTGCAGAAACAAACAGAAGGCAGCGGAGGCCCCGCGGCTCCGCGCGCTCCTAAATATAGCACGAGCTCAAGTGCAGCTGCATTAGCATCGCAAGTTTGATTACTGCTCTCGTTCAATTTACCCGCAGCAGCGGTCCGTGGTGGACTGTGTCATCGCTCTGACGCCCACAGGAGGAATTATTTGAGTGATTGTTCCACAGCTGAATGTCGTAGTGGGACGGTTCATTAGCTCTCCATTATCCTTTTACCAGAGCAGGTGGAGTTGTGCTGCAGCTTCAGAAACAGGTGGGCATCTCTCCTCTCTGAGGGGTCAGCAGCTCGTTTGAAAGTTGGAAGAAGCTGAAGTCAGATGATTTCACACACTTTCAGCCTCCAGCTGGTGTCAGTGTATGTTTTCTCACTTTGTGGCAACAAATCCAGGGTAACGTCCAAAAACGAGGGTGCTTAAGTACGTTCCAACTTTCCAAAGTTCCGGAAGCAAAACGCTTCAGAGATCTTATTTAAAAAACGTAATTTAGCATCATTTCCAGTTTGGTTCTTTACGTTTCACAGCCCATGTTCGTGATGATGTGGTTCAGTGGCGGAGCAGGTCAAAGATGCGTCGTTTCCATGGCGACTGGCCGAAGACTGGCAGCCCTCGTAGCTGACCCTCGTAGCTCCGCCCCCCGGCAGGACAGGGCAGGACAAGCTCGCGGCATCCAAGTGGGCCAGTCGGACCCGAATCCTTCAGTAACCTGCGTGTGCCTTTCATCGGTGGGGGTTGCAGCGTGCAGCCTGCAGCCTCGCTGCTGAAGAGCAGTTTGACCACAGTTGTGGGTGGAAACAGTCAGAGTGTTGATATTGCACTTCTGCTGGGTCACAGTCTGACTCTCATGGATCTCCGTTTTCACGAGACGCCGGGACAGGCTGACACGCTGTAAACATTTCCTGCCGCGCTGCACATTGAAAGAAGCCCTGGAACCGTCTATTAGGAAACATACCGCTGGCCGGTGGCATCTCAGAACCACCACTTTGGGCCATTCAATACAACTGGTGGTGGCCCTGGAAAGTTTGGGAAAAGCCTTGAGTTGGCATAAAAGCTGCTGCTGCTGCTGAGTGAATGCGTAGAATTTTTGGTGGTTTTGCTGGATTCCGTCGGGTTCTCGGACTTGTCGTCGGGAGCGCGATCACGTTTCACGGCGCTGGTGAGTGCTGAGAGTCTGAGGAGTCAGCCAGCAGACGCTTTGTGGCATTTGTGAAAACCCAGTATCACTTCCTCCTCCGCCGCTGCTCCTGGTCTGAGCGTTAACAGGTTGTCGAGTGCAAAGGTCACAGCCCAGTGATAATGGTCATGTGACCCAGAATCCACGTACAGAGGTGCAGCCATTCTCTGCGTTTGTCCAGCTCAGCGATATCTGATTCCACATTCTCTGTGAGCTGCGAGCGAAGGGGTCGGCTATAAATAGAACATTTTAATACTTTATTTAAGAATTATAAATGGAAACTGGACATTGGCAGAGCTGCGGCAGCACCGAGTTCATATCCAGTTTATTACTGGTTCTAGTACAGCAACCTTCATTATATCAGGTGTATGTACTCACAGCAGGAGCAGGATGAGCTGAAGTATGACGCCGGTGGTCGTTGTTGACACACTGGAGGAGTTTAATCTGACTGTGGTAGTAAACAGTAGTAATAGTAAGGTCAGTGGGGACTGTCGAGGACAACTTAGGACAACTCAGGAGCATGAATACCAGGATCAAATCAGATAAACAGAAACATGTAATGTGGAGGAATATGCAAACAGAAATACCTGAGTTGGAAAGTGAGCGCAAAGACCAACGTCTTGAACCGACCTAAAGTCTATAGGGTTGTGTGCTGTTGTAGTGTTGACAGCCGAAGCTGCTGAAATCCAGACACACACACACACACACACACACACACACACACTCACACACACACACACACACACACACACACACACATCTCCTCTGACTGTAAAGAATCCCTGACACCAGATGTTCAGGAGTTGAGTTGAGAAGTTGAGACACATGAGTGATGATGCTGCAGGAATAATTGTGTTCACAACCAATTCATTGGACAGACGGAATCTGGCTGAATGAAATGAGTCACTGAGTCACAGTCAGTTCAGAGAAGGAGTCTCTGAACCAATCTCCTGACTGTATGGAGGACACTGATTCACTACACCATCACATCTCCTCAAGCTCTCCTCTGCCCCTGTCAGCTCCACCCATCCCTCAGCTTGTGTCATGGATCACAACACGTGTGTGTGTGTGTGTGTGTGTGTGTGTGTGTGTGTGTGTGTGTGTGTGTGTGTGTATAATTAGATGGGATGTGACTGATGTGACATGAAAATTCTGTTAAGAATTAAAAAACAAACTCCAAGGTGTTTTTCTGCAGAGCCCACCTCAGTGGTGGAGCTGCTGTGATGTTGCCCCTTCCTCTGTAGTATTATTAGAGACGTGTGTACAGTAAACATGTGCTCTGTCTCCTTCCTGGTTGGAAATGGGTTCCGCTGTCGACATGGCGGTGTGTTGTCTGGAGTCTCTGCAGATAAAATAACCGGTTCTCTCATCACCTCGCGTACCATGTGACCCCTCGACTCTATTTCCTGAGGCGTGTGTGTGTGCGTGTGTGTGTACATGTGAATACACAAACCCTTTCACGCGCCTCTGTCTCCGGCATTTTCCGTCAACTGCACTTTTACAACACTTTGAGCTCGGCGCTGCCTGACGCTCGCGCAGCATCTCGCACGGCGCCGGAGGACACAAGGTCCCCTTCCATCCCTAGATGAACAGGACGACGCTTCACGTCTCTCTCTCTCTCTCCTGCCTTCGTGTTCCCACAGTTTGGACCAACGTGGAGCCTCGGTCGGTGCCAGTGTTCCCTTGGCATTCGCTCGTCCCTTTTCTGGAGCCCAGCCAATCAGGAGTGGCGGCCCAGCCTGCCGACAGCCAGCAGCTTGTCAATCAAAGCAAAGGTAACCAAAAAATGACATCATCACCCAGGGGAGGTGACATCAGAGTTTTTATGACAAAAAAAAAACACATTTGATCCACATACCAGGAAGTAATCACACAGAGATGATTTCTAAAGGAACAACGGCCAAAACTAGTCTGGAACGCCAAGTCAGTGCTTCTCCAAACAGTTGAACAGTTGAATCAGCACGGGGGGGGGTCTGCACCAGCGTGCTTCCAGCAGTGTCGTCCATGACACTGGTTATTTACTGAAAATGGTGAAATGTGTTCAGAGACAAATTTCACTTTCTCATGGAACGTTCAAATGTCCTTAAACGACACAACGTGACTCCCAATAGTCGGACAGCCTTTTCCCAGCGTACGAGCTTACAACACAAGGCCACGCTGATGTGATCAGTTCCAGTCCAAAGCAGAGGTAGGAACAAACATCTCACACATTCCTCTGCTGCTACATGGACGTGAAACCGGCAGGGACGTGGTTTTAGGATGGGCTGGGGGGGGCAAAAAAAGAATGAAGAGTGTATTGAATTCACTTCACAAATAGAAAAAACATGTTTTATTGAGTCATTTCTTCTTTTTGTCATTGAAATATTTTCTGTCTTTCCTGGTAAATGTTTTCTGTTTGTGGTATTTTTTTTCTGTTTTTCATGGAACAGAAATTAAAAAAAAAAAAAAGACCACAACTCAATAAAACGACGTTGCGTGCGCGATGTGCATGCAGCGGACCTCCGTGAAGGAGGAACCAGGTGAACCGCTGTGAGTCGACAGCAGGGTCCTGGAGCTCGTGGACGACACCACTAAGCCATTAAGCTCGCTATGCACATCATGTTAGATTTGGTGGCTCACACAACAGCAGATTCCACTGTGAGCGCGCACGCACGCACACATACGCACAGTGCGTAGGCATTATTACGCCTCTGTGTAAACAAACAGGGGCGTCATAAAGACAGATTGTCTGTGCGTGAATTTCACATAATCTCTGTGTCAAAGTGGCTGATGAGTCATCGTCATGCGCTGCAGGAGAAGAATGACCCGTTCATTTCCATCAGGTGTGTCCGATGAAGCCCCAGGACTCAGCTCAGCCTCTTACTACCTCGTTCATTTGCCTCAGAGCTCCTCATTTTTTTCACCCTAGTGCGGCAGAATAAAACATAGATGTGGTCACAGCTTGTCAGAACGCCCCCACACTCATTTCACCGAACTACTCATCAGCTGCGCTGTAGGAAGGCAGCTGCGTGTGTCTTCTTCAAAATAAAAGCTTTGCGTCGGTTCTCTTCCAGAGCCTCGGTGTGGCGTGGCCCTGGTGAGTGACAGGCGCTCCGGCCCCCCAGATCTGGAGAGAGGATCCCCGTCGTGCCCTCCCCCGGCCAATGACAACCCCACTGCAGACCGGGGCGGGGCTGACAGCGAGACAGAGAGCGACACAGACGACCCGTAAGTCCCGTGTTTTCTTTTTATTTGTTTGAAAGTGTTGGAACAACACAGGACTGAGAACATTTCCTTTTTCTTTTTTGAACACGCACAAAGAACTGTACCCCCCCCACACAAACATACATGACCCCTGTAAAAGCACAGACTGTCTACATCTGCGCGTTCAGAGAGAATAAATAAGTTAAAGAAATGAATAAACGACACAAAAGTATTGGGAGGATTTAGCATTTGTAAGTAATTACAACGTCCTCTGTTGAACATTTGACAGATGTTTTTTCAGTGATTTGAATATGCGCCGGTAGGGAGCGTAGAGTGTTGACCCGCTGTGGAACGGGGCCGATCAGACGCTGTCAGACGACATGGACGTGAGCAGGTTTCTACCAGTTACATCAGTTAACATCAGTGAGCGTCTGACAGCGGTCGGCAGTCGCTCGGTCGCTCCTGTTCCTGCTCCTCCACAGTGACTCAGTGTCTGTCTGGGTTGTAGTGTGGTTTTCAGTGTTTCAGGGTCATCCTGCTCACAAAGACCCACCACAGCACACTCTGTTAGTCTTTTGCATTTTTTTTTTAGTTTTAGCAGAAGTAGAAGACAGAACAAAGCAGTGGGTCTGTGGACTGTGGGTCACCTGCAGTTAGGTTCAGACGTTGTCTCCACTGATTCACAGTTTCATACAACGGTCTTCGGTGCTCGCAGTGGTTCTTGCTCACTGTTTCTGTGCCGAGGAAACACACAGCCTAGAGAAGGAGGTCAGGCCATACCGAGGGAGAACCCGTGCCCACGTAGACATAATAAGTAATAAGTACAAACGCCACACGCGTCCTCAAGTGTTTGATGCTCTGATGACTGCATGGGACCTTTGTCTGAACATAGAAAATAGTTTTTGTTGCTCACCGAGACCTTAACCATAGTGTCAGTGGTACTTTACCCCACGTTAGCTTGTGTGTTTATCATATGCTAGCATGTGTTAGCAGTAGATTAGCCTGTTAGCGTGTGTTTACAGTAAATGATCCCAAGTTAGTCATATACATGTGTTTCACATTTGATCATCATTGAGTATATTACATGTTTTGTATTTTAGTTGTAGTTTGTGAGCATGTGTTTGCCGTGTATCAACCATTCTAGGAAACTGCTAAAAATGACCTAGTTACTGTAGTTGCATTTTTCCCCCCCAGAAACTGATCTGACTCGACAGAATCCAGTGCTGTTTTTAGTAACTATAAGTTACTATTCGAGCTGGATTTAAAGCTCCAAACTGCAGCTCTACAGGAAAGCAGAAGACCGTCTGGATCGCACAGCAAAGAATGTCATTATGGCCTGGCACGTGATCTCTGCCTGTGTGTTTCCAAATCGACGGTTTACACAGAGCAGCATGTGATCTTGTTTAAGTGACGGTTATCTGTTGTCTCTAACTACACGGGGAGGAAATAGTTGCTAGTCGCCTCATTCCTCCGTCGTCCAAATGATTTCACAGCTCCGTAGCCTTGTTGCTTTCCTGAACGCCCGTCCGAGTGAGAAATTTCTCTCTTTCCCATCTGTTGTTGACTGTCACGGTTTCCTTCTTTTCTTTCTTTTTTCTTTTTTTTTGGTCTCCACTTTTTTGGTGAATGCAGGTTCTCACCGGGTGTGGTGAACGATCTGGCACCCTCGGCTGGCGCCACAAAGAGGCGGACGCAGTCGCTCAGCGCCCTGCCCAAGGACGGAGACAGGAAGGTCAGGCCCCCGCGCAGACTGCTGGAAACAAACGAGATGATACGTTTGCTCGTCACAAACTTGATCACTGACAACTGGCTGTTTCTTCCCCCTCGACCGTCCCCGTCCAGCGGGATAAAGACCACATCCGCCGACCCATGAATGCCTTCATGATCTTCAGTAAGCGCCACCGGGCCCTGGTGCACCAGCGACATCCCAACCAGGACAACCGGACAGTCAGCAAGATCCTGGGGGAGTGGTGGTACGCGCTGGGCCCCAACGAGAAGCAGCAGTACCACGATCTCGCCTTCCAGGTTTGTCCTTCCAGACCTGCTGCTTGTTTTGTCCAGAATCTGTGTTTATTTGACAGCTTTGTCTGTTTATCGTGGATGTAAGATGCGAGTCGAACGAAGCGGGCTGTTTGAAAGTAGGTGAGAGCCTCAGTGTGGTGTGATGAAAGCTGCCTCCCTCCGCCCCCAGGTGAAGGAGGCCCACTTCAGAGCCCATCCTGACTGGAAGTGGTGCAACAAAGACCGGAGGAAGTCGCTGTCGGAGGGCAAAGGGGTCCCGAAAGAGCCGCGGGAGAGGAGCATGTCAGAGAGCATCGGTGGGTGGGTGTGTGTGTGTGTGTGTGTGTGCGCCACGTTCAGTCTTTGGATCCAGCTCGAACGAACAGACCTGGATCCTACTCAGACGTTGAACATATGAAGTGCCGTGTCGTCGACTAGATCTCCAAACTGGAATGTGACGGTGTAGCTGTCGCAGCTCGAGATGGATCATGGAGATCAGTTGACCAGTGATTTTGTTTCTGCTTTTCCAGATTCTCATCTGGTGTCCCAGGCTCTAGAGGGGAAGGTGGGAGTCACAGGCTGGACGGGGGGATCGGACCGCCGAGGTGGGCAGCACCTGCGTCCTCGGGCCTTCTCGCAGAGCGCCGTGCACGGCCTGGAGCAGAGCGAGGGAGCGAGAGACCAAGAGAAGGTAGTTGTTCATCTGTAGCTCCAAGGCAGCAAACACACTGTTCCAGTAAAGTACTTCATGGTGTAATCCATCGCACACAACAACAACAACAACAGCGCACAATTCCTGACCTTAGTCAGCCACTTCCTTAAGTTGGACAATAAAATCAACACGCTAATAAATTAAAACAACAAATCCATTGTGTGTGTGTGTGTTTGCAAACAGCAGCTGCACTGTACGTCCTTCTCAAATGGACTCACTTGT
>JBBMJM010000016.1:847071-857111 GCA_037832705.1 Centriscus cristatus | reverse complement strand
GTGTGCGTGCGACTTGCTTTGTTGCTGCTGAGAATCCTGGTAAATCTCCCGGGGGACGCAGTCTCCTACTTCAAAGGTTTTCACTTCATACTTTTTAGTGCTTTTGATGGTGTGAAGCCGTTGTTTGCTGCTTCCCGACCAATCGCAGACGAGTCAGTGTGGATGCTCATTTGTCTGGAAGGCAAAACAGTGTCTGAACGTACACTTTAATCCAGCAGTTCATGTGTGCGATTCAGTTCACATTCGACTGCCACAGCTGCTGTTCCTGTGACATCACTAGAATGAAGTGTTGTTCTAAAACCTCGTCTGTTCCTGTGTCAGGAGGACGGGGCAGGTTCGTTCCGCCACCAGCCGTCGTCCCAGTCCCTGTACCAGAGCGGCGCCGCTGAGGACGTGACCAGCGACGAGGAGCACATGGTCATCTGCGAGGAGGAGGGGGACGATGACGTCATGGGTGAGCTCGCGACTTATCTACACGAGGATGAGGACGACCTGAAATGATGTCGACATTGTCACCTGCAGATTGAATTCAGTGGCTCAGCTCTCCTCGTTTTATTATCTAATACAAAGGTTCGGTGCGTTCGGTGGCCGTAACCATAGCAACAGCCACAACACACAACTGGTTGTTTGTAGCAGGAAACAGCAGCTTTCAACCTTTTCAGAACTCGGTGTGTGAGTGTAAACGAAACCTCAGTTCAGCCCCTGTTGACGCTCTGACCTCTGACCTTCCCCTCAGAGGATTCATGTCCCGAAGGCTCCATCGATCTCAAGTGTAAGGAGAGAGTGTCGGACAGTGATGAGGATGAACCAGACAGACAGGTACGTCCCTGAAACACACGACCCTCTTCCCCTGAATTCGCACAAACCCACTGGAGCGTTTCCGTGCAGGTGGATTTGCAGTTGATGGTAATAAGATTTGTTGTTATTCACAACCTCAACACATTTGAACAAAAGAGGCAGAAGGATTCCAAGGTAAAATGATGCAAAATACAAAGAATATATCAGCAATATTTACATGGGAACTCACCTACAACGGGATCAACACTGATCCAAAGACGAGTTGTGTTGTTTCCTCCATCTTTGTCTTTCCTGGACTTCATTTCACACTTTGGCTTCATTTGCATTTAGTGTCATTTTGCACAAAAAACATTTTTTTTTTTCTTGCTCTTCTAGTTTCCAAATCCAATTTTCTCTTCGAGTCAGTGTGGGTTGAAAACACTCGCTGGTGAAGAAGCGAGAAGAACTTCCTGTCTGATTTTTCCCGCTTTGATCTCCATCTCCTCTCTCTTCCCTCCAGCATGGCCTCCAGCCCGTGTCTCACTCCTCCCTCCGCTCCTCCTCTCCTTCCACCCCCCCCTCTGACCCCACCTCATCTAAAAGCAACGGAGGAGGAGGAGGAGGTGCTGAGGACGGGTCTGAGAGGAGGAGAAAGACGGGGCCCGACGCTGGGGAGGAGGGGAGTGATGGAGGCTGCATCAGAGAGGAAGCAGGAGAGGCAGGTGGAGGCGGTGTCTCCTCCCTGTCCATCCCAGGCTCGGCGTCCAGCACCCAGGTCCTCAGCAGCGTCCGCATGGCGACCGACGGGACCAGCACGCCAGTGGAGGGCGCCGTCACCCTCAGCTCGCTGCCTCAGGACGGGAGGAAAGGTGCTCTGCTGATCGGAGGAGGCACCACACCAGGGGGTGGGTACCTGTCCTCATCACCATCCTCCTCCCCTGCTCCACTCAGCGTAGACCCCCCGGGGGGCGGCGGCGTGGTCACCGGTCTCCTTTTGGGAGGCTCGTTCCCCGCTGACCAACCGCTGCAGCCGGCACACACACAAACTCCCCCGCCCCCACTCCAGCCCGCTGCCACCACCTCCAAGCTGCCCGCCCCGTATGCTCCGCCCACCAAAAGCCCCTCCTCCCCTCAGCTCGTCCTCTCCATGTCCGCCACCGCCCCCCTGACCAATGGGGTGTGTTTAGGGGCAGGAATGAGCCCCGGACCCAGAGGTGAGACAGAGACACACTGCCACATCCACCAAGAACATTTGTCCTATTGATCTTACAATTACACATCACCTGTGAAAGGACCATGTTCTAGACGTCTGTTTCAATCACACTCTGACTGGGAACAAGCAGAAACACCTGCCCGATGGCAGATTTTTGTACTTTAAATTTTTCAAGTGAAAAGTTTGCTTGAACCATATGAAGATTGTCTAAGAACCAGTTAATGTTTCAAGTGATGTGTCTTATTCTTGTTTTAATTCCATTTCATAGACATTTTCATTTTTGTATGGTTTACTTACATGGGCGGGGACAAGCTCTCCGTTTGTTCCCATCTGTTGCATTTGCTCTCAATCCTATGACCTAAAGACATTTTTTGCAACTAGAAATTAGACATTTTGATTAGTCTTAGTCCGATTTAGAGTCTTTGCAGTGCAGAAGTGACTGAAAAGAACAAACCAGTCATGCTTCACATTTTCAGTGGAAAAACTAGGAAAAAAGTCTTTATTCAGCTTGTTTCTTTGCGGCAGCCGCCTTTTTTTCCTGTTATTCATCTCGGCAGGAAACACTGACAATGGAGCGGCTTTCGTAACGGCGTACAAATGACTGACGGGACAGACAGTGGTGATGAGTTTGGCCGCCCACCCTCAGCCACTTTATTCGCCAGAGTCTGAAACATTGTTCCTGCTTGTTGTCAGCGAGGAATTTGTTGTCGTATGCGCCGCTAACACGTCTTTGCCGTCCCCACCCACCCGTCGCTCCTCTGCCGTCTTCACCTTCCATTCATCTGCTCCTCACGCTCCGTTGTTTCATTCTCTCTCCCTCCTCTCTCTCTCTCTCTGTCTGTCTCTCATTAGTCCAAACACAGTCGCCGGTCTTGCAGAGTAAGATGCTGGTTCCCATGGCAACAGTGAGAACTGGGTCTACGCCTCCTCATCCCTCCATTTCCCTGGTGGCTCCGCCTCTTCCTGTGCAGAACGGCCCTGCGACAGGAAATAAGGTAGTGATGTCACTATCCTGCAGATGACAGGTTTCCCGCGGAGGAAGAGCAGAGTAACACATGCAGAGCAATAGCACGCACATCAGGAATGAAGTCAATAAGACAAAAAACAGAATCCTTCAGTACTTATTATTCCATTATTTTATACATACGAATATAAAAAATCACATATGATGACTTGATTGGCTTTTAACAACAAATGAAAAGAAATGTTGGAAAAGTTAATACTCATTGCAGAACTTTTTTTTTTCTTTTTTTTTTAGCAATTTAGCATTTCAGAAATTTCAGTCAAGGAGAATATAACGTGTCCACGTCAGTCGGTGTTTCCTGGTTTGAAGACTCGGAGTATTTTGTTTGGTGTGGATTTAGTTCTCCGTTTGGATGCTGATGGTATTTCCCTCCGTAGATCATCCAGATCGCTCCTTTGCCAGTGGTCCAGACCAGCATTCACCCTGGTGGTGCGGCAGCGGTGCACCCTGGGAGTCCCTTTCCTGTTTCCGTGGCAACAGTGATGGCTCCTGGAGCTGCGCCCCCACAGACCGTTCTTCTGACCTCTCCACCCACCAGGTCAGTAGCACCTGAAAGACGAGCGTTTATGTTCCCCGGCTGCTCGGAGATGCTGAAGATGCCGATTCCTCGGCCGTGCGCTGCGAAGCGCTGTAAAGCGATGACGCTTCTCTCTGGCTCTCGTTCAGGATCAACTATGTCCAGTCCAGCCCAGGCGTCCCCACGACAATGCCCCAACAGGCCGCGCCCCCTCCAGGCTCCGCTTACCTCCCGACTCCTCTGGCCACCCTCGGGTTCACTGCCATCACCCCGGCAGGTCAGACGCTGGTGCAGCCTCTCGTCGGTCAGCCTCCACTGCTGGCTCCCGCCCCAAACCTGAACGGCCCCTCTCAGCCCCCGACGGGCCAGACGTCGACACCCGCCGGTCAGGTAAACGGGGCCGATCCACTACTTAATGTTTTATTATTGTTGTTGTTCTTATACTTATGTATACTTAGGTCTTTTATTGTGCTGTATGTATTATTTTTAAATGATATTTTTAACTTAAACAAAAATGCACAAACTAAATGTCAGAGAAGGTCAAATAATGCATCCTACAAGTCAGTTCTCTTAGCGTCTCTTCCACATGTTTTGTAGTTTCTAAGAAAACCTTTGGAGAAATTGAATCTTGAGTTCCATCTCTGGTGGGCCCGTCAGGTTCTGACTGCCATCTACCCCGCGCCCACCATCCCTCTGGCCACCGGCGTGGTCTCTGTCACGACTGTTCCACCTGCGGCGGCGGCTCCGGCTCAGGACGTGGTCGACCCTCCCTCTCCGTCGGCGGTGGCGACCCCCCAGCCCGGCGTGGAGGTGGAGCAGAAGATAGAGGTGAAGAAAGAGAAGGATGCTGAGGAGGACGGCCAGTCGCGGTCCAGCTGTGTGTCCCACCCAGCGGCTGCGTGCACAGGTTTGGTGCTTGTGTCCTCATCACATGGTTTCAGGACCAGTCCGTGAAAATCTGAGACACAACGTCTGACCTTGTCTCCTGTTGTTGTATCGATTCCAGCGAAAACAGAAGACGACCTCAGTCTGTACATCAAAGAGGAGGAAGCCGGTGAGACGGACGGAGGGAGGGAGGAGACGATGAAGGATCCCGGTGGAAGGAGACGAGGGGCGGAGAGGAGGGAGCTCAGCCCGGACGACAAAGAGGTCTGTGCCCCCCCCTGTTCCTCCGCCATGTCTGCGTCCATGTGAAATGTCTCAGCTGAATGGATCTGTGACTGTTTCCGTCCAGGCCAGACCTCGATCCCCTCCTCGCCCCCCACTTTCGGGTTTGGACCCCCCTCCGCCTCCCCCTGCCGACAGAGAACCGGCCTCTTCCTCCAAGAAGATCAAGTTCCGACCACCGCCACTCAAGAAGACACCCGACGCTTTAGAAAAGTATGTGAGTGTGTGTGTGTGTTGGGGGGGGGGTCTAGTGTCTCTAGGTTCAAGATTGACACTGACGAGACACTTTGTTGCGTAAACACACGCTCTCCATCGATCTGTCCATCGTCCAAATGGATCCTGGAAACAGACTTTTTTTAAACCTGGTCTCAACTTCTCTGGACGGTAAACCCTCATACTTTCCATGTCGAGGTGTCACCGCCCCACCCCCTGACCTCTGACCTTTGGCAACAACAAGAACAGCGTCCGTGCTGCAGCAGGCAGTGAGTCTGTTGGGTTTAAAGCAGTGATTGTGGCTCCAGAGCATCAGTGCCAAAAGAAAAACAGAGCCAGTCTGCCAGGTCCTTCTGTCTCTCTGGTCCCTGGAAGACAATGTTCTCTCTTTTTGTAACAGCTTACGTTTCCTCAGACCCCGAGCACTCGTGCAACAGCAGGTTATCTTCTGAATTTAAGGCGCCAAGCAGCTTGAAGATGACATACAGTGGTCTGGACCGCACGCCATTTGTTTTACACCCACCGTCACTGGTAGACGCTGCCAGAGTGAGAGGACAAACTTATACATGGTCGTTTTATTTTGGCAGTTTAAAAAAATTGAAAGTTAAAGAAATGATAAGATTGAATAAAATAACATGTTTTAGGAGACCAAAGAAGGTTCAGGTGTCAATAGAAGGTTCTCATGTGAGTACAGTCATATATGTCCCTGTCCCCACAAACGAACTGTTCTCTTTTCTTTTCTTTTTTTATAAAAACATTTTAAAAATTCTAAAAACTATTTTAAAAATTCCAAATTCCATTCCATCGCGTCCTGCTCACGGCTGCGTCTCCTTCTGTGTGCAGGGTTTTGTCAGGGACCTATTTCGAGGAGCGTTTTGCAGAGCTCCCAGAGTTCCGACCGGAGGAGGTCCTCTCCTCCCCCACTCTGCAGAGTCTGGCCACCTCCCCCAGAGCCATCCTCGGGAGCTACCGCAAGAAAAGACGCAACTCTACAGGTGGGACCCTCCTGGACCCTTCATGAAAACTCCCCACTCATTTTCTTCGTCTTCTACTCACATTTTCCTGTTCAATCCTTTCTTTCTCATGCTCCGTCATTTGTCCGTCCACCACCAGAGCTGGAGCCCACAGCAGAAGAACCCAGCTCACCGAGGAGGAAGACTCGTCGGCTCTCGAGCTGCAGCTCGGAGCCCAACACCCCGAAGAGCGCCGCCAAGTGTGAGGGCGACATCTTCACCTTCGACAGAGCAGGTAGGAACGTTGCAGCAGGTCGGTGAGCCACAGATTTCCTCCCCACTCAATGACGTCCCTTCCTGTCTGAGCAGGTGCAGAAGGAGAGGACCTTCTGGGGGACTTGGACCGGGTCTCCTACTCATCTCTGCGTAGAACTCTGGATCAGCGGCGGGCTCTGGTCATGCAGCTGTTTCAGGAACACGGCTTCTTCCCCTCAGGTGATTCAAGATTAGAAACAACCGCCGCAGGTCACTGCTGATAGATTCACGCGAGCATACTTTGGAGGACCGTAATTACCGGACAATTGTAAGTTGAAGTTCAGAGGTCACATTTCACAGCCTTCACAACTTTCTGTCGTTACGGTAACGCTTCCATCAAAAGAGCAAAGGGGATGACGGTAATCACAGCAGCATGACTGTTCTCAATGTTCAGGAACCGATGGATGTTTTCTCACGTAGTTACGGTACTCCAACGTATGCTGGCACGGATGTAGCCCCAGGGACACCGTCGGTGGTAAAGGGTTGAATGAAGCAGATTGGTGCTCTGGGGACATCTAGTGGCGAAGCTGGAGATTGCAGCCATCAAAACTCCAAAGGCTTGAGGATGTTTTATATTGTTCACCAGAAACTACGGAGCCGATCTCTGCTCAGAGACACTCAGCCCCTTTGAGAACAATCGTGACCTTTGACCTCTAGTTTTTCTTTTTTATTTCAGTATTAAAAGTAAAATCAACCCCCGACCTGACCTTTGTGTCAACAGACAGAACCACTAACCACTGGTCCACAGAGACAGTCCACTGCTGCTGTTGTGTAGTTCTAGACAGTTTCTGTTGCTCGTCTTGCGTCAGTGTGAGGTCCTGTAGGTGAAATCTGTCACTGTCCCTCCGTCTGTCCGCTCTGACTGTTCTGACGTCCCCCCCCCCAGCTCAGGCCACTGCTGCCTTCCAGGCCCGTTACTCAGACACCTTCCCCACCAAGGTGTGTCTGCAGCTGAAGATCCGGGAGGTGCGTCAGAAGATTATGCAGACAGCCACGCCTGGAGCCCTGGAGCCGGGGGGGTCAGTCGAGGTGAACGCCGCCCCGCCCCACAGCTCCTCTTTCAATCAATCAGCCCGGGAGGACGGAGGGGCGGAGCAGCCAGAAGGGCGGAGCCACGAGGAGCCCAAAAGTGAAGGTTCATAAGGCTGGAAAGGTGGAAAAATTGAGTAAAAGAGGATGAGAGAGCAGAGAGCCCCCCTCTCCCCCCTAAGAAAACAAAAAAAAACGTTCTGATACGTGTTCAACCAGCAGGATTTGTTCTCCTGGCACTACTCTCCAGTCAGACCTGGGCAGACCTCCATCTGACTGGGGTCCCCCATTGACTAATGTCCAAGACGATCTATCCAATCAGACCTGGTGGTTTGCTTCCTTTTTTCTTTCAAAGCCTCAAACGTGGACGGATGACAGGATGAGTCAGGTGCTTCGTGTCATCTTCTTTTAGTTTTCTTCTTCTTTCCAAAAACATCCAGGACATTCTCAGCTCCTTCTGGACTTGCCCAGGTCTGCGCTCAGCACATTTGTACGGTAGTTTGACACAAACTCTGTGGTACACGCGCTCTCTGTCACACACATACACACAAACACAGCGCATACGTAATCAGCACGTGATCTCGCTCACACACACGCACACACACACACACGTACCAAATCAGACTGTTACGCTTGGTTGGCCGTCCCCAGGAGCCGCCACCAAGGACCATGACACACAAAGGCACTTTGTCACTCGTTGTGCAGATGCAGTTTGCTGTTGCCAGTCAACCAACCAGCCCTCAGATGCCATTGACTCCTCCTCCTCCTCCTCCTCCTCCTCCTCCTCCTCGCCCCTCCACTCCTCAGCACAGTGGTCGGGACGCAAACACAACCCCAACGACCTCCACTGATAATTCCACAGCCCCTCAATGCTGCAAGACAGACAGCACACACACACACACACACACACACACACAGGTTGTAGGTGAATACAACAGCTGTTGGCCCCCGGTCGGACCACGCCAGGGGCCTGCACACCTTTCAGTGATTGTAATGAGAAGACAAAGTGAAAGACGACAGGAGTCAGCGTGACCAATCTTTGCACCTTCGGTTCTCTATGGCCATTTTCAGAGACGGACTCGTCCTTGGCGCCAGCGGATGGATATGTCTGTATGTACGTTGTGAAAGCAACAAACCCTAAAGAGATTATTATGTAAAGACACTTACTGGTTGTGAGGCTTTGATGAATCTACGTGAAGTTCGACACTGAACTGACTGAGAGAGGAAACTGGATGTAGTTCACTGGACGGAAGATTCCAACGACGCGACGGCACATGATCCGAGTCAATCAGAAAAACGAACCCTTTTCCAGCAGAGAAAAAAAAAAGGAATTTTAACCAAACGTCTCTGAATCTCCCAGTGGATATGATGTTGCTTTCTCTTGTTATCGTTGCCGTGGAAATAACCAGTTTTACCGTGGCCTGTTTTTCTCTCGTGGCTTGTGTGTCTTCTCCAGCGTAAAGAAAATCACAACAAAAAAAACAACAACTTTGGACTACAGGGGGGGGGGCAAAATCTGTACACCCCCCCCCCGACCCCTTTCAATTGTACCTGGGTGTCCCCTTCTCCCTCCTCGACAGTTACCACCAGACACAGAAGTGGGGGAGCAGGGGCGTTTGTCGTTTTGTAAAACGTTGAAATCAGGTGTTTGCACAATTTGCGCGGCCCCTCTCATCCGAGGCCGTCGCGGGTTAAATCAGGAAAGTATTGTTTTTTGAGATTGTTGTAGTAGAAAAATAATAACCTTGTTCCGTATGTTGTCACCCACCTTTTCCCCCCTTCCTCTCCCCAGACCCCCACCCCTCCCTCAAATGTTGATAGAAAGTGCCCTTAAGCACTGGTCCCGGGTCAAGCGCTATGTAGCTCAGGATGGTTCTGGTTAGGGTTAGTTCAGGGAAAGCAGATCCTAGACCAGCCCTGGAGGGCAGTCTCTTCGGGAGCCCTCCCCTCTTCCCTCTCTTCTTGACACTTTATCCTTTCCCATCAAATGGTGCAATAGGACATTTTGTTTATTTGTTTTCTGGGGAGCGGGTGGGTTGGTTTGTTTTGTTGCGGGTGGGATGGGGTGGGATGGGGGATGCTCTGTGCCATAGATATTAAAATCCAGTGCAGTCAGTCAGTGCGAGGAATGAGCTGTTGTGATACTATCTTTAACTATGGTATAAAACAAAACAACAACGGCAGAAAAAAAAACCCAACAAAAAAAAAATCACACCGATATTGTTATCGTTGAAGAGATAGAGAGTATAACGTACTAAAAGTCAATTCAATTTTTGAATCGCACTTTTTGGCTCTTTGCTTCCTCGTTGAAGAGTGGGGGTAGTTCTTACTATGGGTATCTCTTTTATTTCTCTGTATACAGTTGGATGTGTGGAGAAAAAAAAAAAAAAAAATATATATATATATATATACACCGGTATTTCCATGTATGTGCATTTAGGTCTGTGTTCGGGTGTGTGTGTATGTTTTGGCACATGCAGGTAGTGTGTTAACATGACCAACCACTTGTTCTTTCATCACACAGCAACGTAACAATAGTATATTTTTCAGTGTTCCACATTCTATATTCTACTCTAGAGACAGTATTTTTATAGTCGTCACGACTATTTTGTCTGCCATATTGACTGTTATCCAGCCCGGTTGATTCAGGATATATATGAAATATATATTCAGGATATACAAGATACACACAGGTTAAAAAAAAAAAAAGACTATCAATTCACATCTCCTCGGGGTCCGGGCTGTAACGTGTCCATCTGCGTGCATGTGCAATCACATGCAAGCGTGCACACACCCACACAGACATATGTGCATACACACACACACACACAC
>JBBMJM010000016.1:797670-815160 GCA_037832705.1 Centriscus cristatus | reverse complement strand
GCCAGAGGAATCAATGATTCATGTCCATTAATGATGGATGGCTGGAGACCAGCTACCCTACTTCCTCTCTGTCCCTTTGCCTCATCCAGGTCACTTTACAGGCCAGCTGGTTAACGGACGTGTAGGTCAAACACCCTACAAAAGTGAATAGAGGGGAAAGGGAAGCCCATCCCCCGTCATCCCTCTGGTACAGGTATGGGTGGTAAAAGAGGTCAGACAGAACTCAGCTGACACATTTAGTCTCCTTTGGTCTGTTGGTGGCAGCGGGCTCCTCCAGATCATCTTGCTCCCTCAGGTGTGGACCTCCTCCAGGGTTAAACTGCCCGGCGCGTCCCAGAAACATGGCACCTTTACTGCACAGAGATCATCGTGACGCTCTGAAAACAAAGTCTCTGTTGTCGTCTGTGCGATGACAATTTAAATGTATCGGAGGAAATTAAGCTTCAGTTGTCAGACTTAAAATAAAAAAAAAAACAAAAAACAAAAAACAAAATTTGAGGTTTGGAGTTTTTATTTAATTCTGCTCAAAACCGGCCCTCTGCTGGCCGCTCCCTGGTACTGCAGCTCTGCAAAGGAAACCAACACATTGTCAGTGTGAAATCTCATTTCCTTTTTTTTACCTTTTCTAGACTATGTGGTGGACGTACCGTTTGCTATAAGCCTTGGGAAAGTCGGTGTGCGAAGGCACAAACGTGGAAGTCCTCCTGGCATCCTGCTGGGCGTCTTGCAGCTCTGCCATTTTCATTTTAGAAAATCACCTCATTTTACCTACAAAACAGGACAAGGGGGAAAAAAGTCAGTTGGAATCTGAACTAAGACGAAATAACAGGACAAAAGATGAAAAATAAAAAAAGTTCAAACTTACTGTGGTTCTGCAGCGTCGACTCAACCTCCTGCGACTAGCCGAGGCTCCTGTGGCGAGAGAGAAACGATGAGAACCCGACAGTGAACTGGTCGGCAGGTTCAGACATCACCGATGAGGTCGTAACCGATACTTGACTAGTCTGTGTGTGCGTGTGTGTGTGTGTGACTGGTGGAATCACGTCTGACTTGTAGATCGATGAGATGAACGTGTTAAAACGAAACAACTGTTAATGTGTGTGTGACGATGTTCGTAGAGAAGCCGTTGGTTTTCGAACCGAACGAGATCAAACATCAAACCTCAGGGATGGAGTTCTGTTCCAGAACCACGTACGGACACGAGGGAGGGCGCCCCCCGCAGAGCCCCTTTAGACGAGAACGCTGGCGAAGGGAATTCTGGCATCACACTCTGAGACGGGACGGAGCGACGGAACCGGCCAATCAGGGCCGAGGGCTTCGAATGGATCACAGTGCAGATGGACATCAACAGCCTCCGAGGCTTTGGGTCATTGCATCGGCTCAACACAAGGTTCCTTCACCTGACAATCACCACCTCCCACCAGAGGGGGCACCACGGCCGTCAGAGCTACGCACACACACACACACACACACACACTCACGAGTACATCAAAGGAGAAGGTCGTTGTGTGCTGAACATTAAGCGGTCAGCTGGTCACTGGTATGACAACATAGGAGAAGTAGAAGAGGAGAGAGGAGGAACGGTTGGACAACCAGTCCAGTACTGAAACCCCAAACTGCTCACGGGGAACGGAGGAGACAAGCTGCACGTCCAGTGGAGATGTTCCTCCACACAGTTCCAGCTCGGCTCTGGTTCAGGTCCCTTCTCCATTCCAACCGAGTTCCTCTTCGATGTGGGTGCTGACGTCCCAGTCGCCAGCTGGGTCAAACGTCCGTGATGATGTCTTTGTTTTTATTTTGCAACACTGATAAAAACCTTCAAAAACGTACCAGGTTCTATCGCCAGTGGAAATGTTTAAGATTCGGGTAAAGCACCTTAAGATATTTCAACCTCAAGACTCAAAAGTCCATCAACCATTTGTCCTGTTTTTAGAGTGCAGAGGAGAAAACTAGGACGGGGTTGTTGGATTGCCTGGCAACAGTCTCGTTTAGTCAACGTTTAACAGAAGCGTCGGTTGGAGAAGTGACGACGTCTTTAGAGGCGTTGAAACGTCATTTCAATTCACCCCCGTTTTGTTTTTACTCAATGGAACGAACAGATCTCATTCAAAAACAAAAGTCTGTCCGTGGTGAGAGCAGCGTGTTTGAACTACGTACATGATACGGGGTTTGTCCGTGTCTGGTTCCACAGGGTTCCTGAGTCCAACATGTTTAGGAGGAAGGACGTCAACAGACCGACACACAGTCCTCTCACGTCTGACGGTCGTTTTCACCTTCTAACAAACACCTCGGAACTCAGCAACGGCCATCGGTCAATGTCGTGAGTGAGTGTGTGGGTCCACACAGACGAAACACTGAGGTCAACGGCTGTGCTGCAAAGGTTAAAGGTGGCATGACGCGGGCAACCAGACGATCCCACGCAGAGCATTGAAGCGGAAAGACCCCCCCCCCAAAACACCTCACGGCATCATGGTCGTCATAGAGACTGTACGATCAATGACAAGGAAAGTGGTAGAATCAGAGTAAAACATACGTTGTCAGGGACGACACAAACCCAGGACGGGATGCTTAAAGACAGTATGTTACTGGACAAATACACCTGCCTGTTTGCAACGTAGGTTTGGAGAAAATAACAAAATCAGCACGAGGTGAATGAAGAAAACAAACACTATGACCATGTATTAAAAATATTACTTACAGGACTAAGTGAGCCATGGTTGGCTTTGAAAACACGACCAGGTGGTCGATTAAACCAGGGACTCAGCCGCCCATACGCAGCGTCCCGTCTTTCCCCGAGTACACAGACGTTGAAGTACTACACCCACACACACACACGCGGTACGGACTGTATTCTTCGCCACATCCGCACACAAGAGGGTAGAGGAACAAAGATCTGCACTGCGATGCCATTCTTCAAGTGTGATGCCAGAATCCCGGGAACTGTCACATGACATGAGTGAGGACACAGAGGAGTTACGTCATGGGAGAACTGTGCGTCTTGTGTTGTAAACATGGATGGGACACTTACCTTGCTGGTTCAGCGGATCTGTGTAAGCATACCTCTGGGTGCAGTGCAAACAAGTCCAGGCTTTACTGTCCACTGACTTCTGCAGAACTACTCATCCTCAATGTAACCCAATGCAGAGAAGGACTGGGGCAGCCTGTGTTTGACAAGCTGGCTGACAGCAGCTAACATGGTTTCCATGGCGACACAACACAACCACTCACACACAACATGCCAAGCTCTCCAGCGCCTCAGGTGCCGGGGACTTCCTGCCTCACGTCGGTTGGGGCGATAGGAAAAGGGTCAGGTATAGTTTGTGTCAGGAATTCTCACACAAAGGTTCAAATGTGGATGGGATGACATTGAGGTGCAAGGGTTAGAACTTTGTAGAAGTTCCTGAGACGGTGAGTGTCAAAGCTTCATCCAGCCCACAGTGAGTGTGTGCAGTGTTCGTTCTACACAGGTGTTCAAGTCGTGTCTCTGTGGACCAGACCGATGTAAAGTCTGTAAGGACACATTATGGAGTATCACGAGGGCACCCCCAAAGATGATTAACATCGTGAGGAGGTTCAACAACCCCCAACCTAAGTTGCAAATTGAAACGTATGTTCAATTCATCGACTTGAACTTGTAACAGAAACCAGTGGGATATACTGACAGCAGAAAACAAAACAAAAAAACATCTTAGGCATTAAGAGGGAAGTGAACAGCAGGTTGGAGTGTGTGCAAGTGTGTGTTTCAGTTTGAAAGATAAAACAGAATCCAACTAAATGGTGAGTGAAGGAAACCACACTCAGCAGTCAAACATTGTGATTATACATCGAACGTCTACGATGTAAGTACATGTCTTTTGTGTACCGCATTTTCCGCACTATAAGGCGCACCCGAAAGCCTTCAATTCTCCCAAAAGCCGACAGTGCGCCTTATAATCCAGTGCGCCTTATATATGGAGCAATATTGATCCGCAACAGCTCTCGCAACTTCGGGAAGCAGCCTAAGCAGACACGCCTACGATGCAGAGTTTAAACTGAAGGCTATCAGTCACGCAGCATAGCAGGGGAATAGAGCAGCAGCGAGAGAATTCAACATTAAGGAAGCAACAAGATGACCTGGGCCAAAACAGTTTCCGAGGGACACTCCATCTAGTGTATGCATAACGCAAACCCAGCCACTACTGTAGCTTTTACTCTGCGCCTTATAATGCAGTGCGCCTTATAGTGCAGAAAATACGGTAATCTGGAGTTAAAACACACGTGTGTGTGTTGTAATCTAGTGTGTGGAATATGAAGTGACTATCAATGAAGGAGCTGGTGTTTTTTTCCGATTTATATCAAGTTTGCTGAGTCATGACTGTTGTCATTTGGAACAATACAAATAAAATCGCACCTGATGTGAACATCCAACTTCCTGTTTGCCAATCAGAGTTAATCATAATTTGTTAACTGCAAATTCAATTTCTGTGATAGTTACCTTTTCTTGTGTTCAGAGCGATGGTACCACAGGTTGGGTTTGACTAAAACAGGCAAACGTTGACATTCCTACTGCACAACTTACACAGGTGTACTGTGTAACTTTAAAAGTGGTTGGCACACATGGTTCAGTCTAACTCGCACCAGAGGATGAGTCATCTGGAAACCAGTAAGCAACAGTACAAGCTGCGGGGCCACCGTCTCTGAGCTTTACTGAAGTATTTGGTGGTTGACAGCGTCCACGTAGCTCCACCACGTCAACTACTGTGTCCAATTTTTTTTTCCTTTTCTTTTAACTTCTGCGAAATCTGCAGTTACCAAAGACTCTTGGTTTGGAAAGTTCCTTCACAAAGTTCCTTATAGATGGTCAAACCTGTTAAAGAAAACAAATTGCAACACAACACACAGACATAACAAGTTTTCAAAGTCACACTGAGCTTTAGGCTTCCTTTGAAATTGGCCTATGTCGCATAAAACAGTAATTTTGATTATATGTACGTTAATGCAGGCCCATTTTTCTATTAAATACTTAATATATACTTACTAAAAAAAGCTAAAGAGCCCTACAACCAAGAAAATGATCTGGTCGATGTTGAACTACTAATACAAATCCTGTAAACAGGAGGAGACGTTGATCTTTGGTTGCTCTGCGGTGTCGTGCAGTCACAGTTTTCCAAAGACAACAACCGGGTCAACAGACGCTGTTCGTCCAGCTGACAGAAAACACTGCAGACAGGCCTCTCTACGTGCTCGGCTAATTGGCATTTTCTTTTCATTTTATTAGGCACAACAGCCTTGTGTCTAATGATCAAGAGACATTTGAATGGTTCAATTGTGGAACGAGTATCAACTTCAATCTGTACAATCCAAACGGCTTTAAGTTCCAATATGAAGGCTTTAACCACTGAATGTGTATCAGCAACTCCACTAGGTCAAGACTAAAGATGGTGCTGCTGGTCTAAATCGACACTTTTTTGCGCTGAGGACTCAAGTCCAGTTTCAAGCTGCTCAGACACGTCGCGCCGAGGCTACACAGCTACACATTCCTCTTCCCGCTATTCCACTTTAATCTTAGCAGTTGGTCAAACCTGTTAAGGAAAAGATTTACACAACAAACACGCAACATTTCAGAGGACAACAAACACATGGAAGTAGCTGCGATTTGCTTCCCGGCAGCAAAGTCCGAAGCCACAAAGAGTTTTTTTTTTAAGTTCATGGCGCTGAGATGAGCGCATACTTCAGATGTAAAGTACTAGTAGTATTTCCTTGAACTGCTACTTGATGAACTAGTAAGTGATAAGACAATCCATCCATGATGTCGTCCAACGTTGGACTAGAGCACGCTGTGACCCCAAAGCTGAGATGGAAACGTTCATGTTTTATCCAGAAATATCTGAAAAACAATCATATGAGTAAACTCTAGACTTTGGAGGACATGACATGTCCAGACATTGTACAGTCTACACAGAATGAATCAGGTGTTCTAAGAGTCAACACAATCGTTGCTTGGTGTCAAGAGATGGATTACTTACACTGATGGTTTCAGCTCGTCTCCACCTATCAAGTTACTGAAAAGTCAAACAAAGGCGTCCACTCGGTCCCAGAGTCTTCAACCAACTTTATAGCTCCGATTAGGAACGATGGGGGTAGAGGGAAAGATAAGACAGATACTTCAAATGTTTCTTGGGCCCGACGATACTAATTATTCTTACGATTGTATTGGAATGGATAATTATCCTCTTATGGTCGGAGATGATATTGTGTCAATCCAAAAACAAACAGGTGCCGGTCAGTTCCAGCTCCAGATGTAAGACAGAAGTTAATACAGTGAGGTAGTGTGAGGAGCCACTCAAGAGATGAACTCAGCAGAAGGCTCATCTTCATTAGTGGTGGTTGAACAAAGGTCAGCTGACCTTTGTTCTCTGAAGGAACGAGAAAGGTTGCACACATGGAAAGGTTCAGCATGAAGTCCAAAGGTCTGTGACATTTTCATTGGCTTTTAAATCAGCCAGGACTGAAACTTTGTGGTGGTGATCTTGTCTTGACAAATCCTCGCTACACACACACACACGCTAAATATGATCAAATGATCATTGATTGTGTTCGATAAGAGCTTTGTTTCCGTTGGATTCTTGACATTATTTGTATATATACACACATATACATAACATTTACCTGGATATTTGTGGAAACACTACGACTACAGCCTGCTTAGGACCCGAGGACCTACAGGTGGCGCTATCAAGAGCACTGCCAACAAAGTTTTTGCGTTAAAGCACATGGAAGTACATCTCACTGATAAACAGATGGACAGTGAAATATGACTATGAACGGCTGTCTCCAAGTCCACTAGCCAACAGACGACAACATGTAGCTTGTGAGTGAATAAACAAGTGCACACACGGTAACAAGTCATTAGTGGCTGCGAGAACTTGTAAAGCCACTTGTGTATCGTCCAGTTTAAGACGTACGTGTGTCCAGCTTGGTTATCCTCAAGCACAAATTAGAGGAAAGCCGATCTTAAGGTTTCCATGTGTCCTATTTCTGCTTTCCTACAAAACATTCCTTCAGCACGTGTGCAATGCAATCATGAGTGTAAGTGTCGCACAGATATTCTTCTTCAGATACAGCTGAATTACTTCTTGGCCTGTTTATCAATTTCTGATTTTTGTTTTTCGAAACAAAGTGGCCTTCAGTTCACCGAGTACTGTCGCTCTGGAATTGTATTGAGATTATGAAGGATTATCAACTCAAGCAATGAGTGGCTTGAAATTCACTCTTTAAAAACAAAAATAAAACATCTTCGCCAATAACCTCTCGTTCGTAGAGTAAGTTGACCTTAGTTTTTTACTTTTTGCTGCGGAACAATAGAGTATCAGCGTGTTTTAAGAGCAAAGCTACTACACGACCATAATGCAATAGTCAGGATTTTTGCAGAAATATCACATATAGACCCCTGAAGACCCAATGCAGCCCATTCGCTCTGCGTTTCTGTTCGCCTCCTTTTCAAAGGTGAACAAGTTTAGGACTTGTTCTTAAACCAATTGATTTTTTTTGAAGAATAAATATTAAAAGGGTTGTCCTCATGGAACCAATTTCTCTTTATTATAACACATGCTTTGACTCCAAATGTATGGCACAAAACACAGCCATAGAAAGTTGAGAAAAAAGTTACAATTATCACTTCACGACGACTCACAGAGTATTAATACACAGAGAAAAGAAAATTAAACAGGGCTAGCGGCTCACACGATGTGAACCCATCTTTCTATACTACTGACAATACAAAATAAAAAATGGGTGTAGTGAATGTCATAAAATGTGTAAATGATCCAAGATAAAAAGAAGCAACATTTTAAACTTAAATACAAAAGGTGTGACTCAACAGATTTCGTTTGGGAGAATCTATACATGTGTTGCTGCAAGGAGCAGCGGGAGAGCGTTTAAAACCGGGGTTTCTTAGCGGGACCATCGAACTCCTCACGGACCCTGCCGTAACCAGCATTACCTGGACCCATCCCCCTAGGACCGCCCTGAGCAAAGCGCTCGTTGCGCTGTGGGGTTTAATGGGGGGTGAGGGCGTTTGGGGTTGGGACAGGATCAGCGCCACAAGCCAACAGTTCATGTCCATATGGTGATGGTGAATAGATCGGAATGGGAAAAGCGGGTTTTCGCATTTCAAGCAGATTTACAACACAACCAGCAGGAGACAGCCGAAGAAACCGTTCGTTCCAATATGAAGGTCCACAGGTGCCACAGGTTACATACGGAGAAGGAAGAGAGGGTAATGCTTTCGTTAGTCAGTGCCGACCTAATATGGTCTATCCAGTGCATGCCAAGTCTACCCTACGATCCCTGAGCATCAGGGCCAGCGCTTCGTGGTCGCTGGGAGATTAAGAGGTCAAACAGTGACTCGGCTGTTCAGCTGAGACGATCTCTTAATGGAGACAATGCCTCTGAAAGCATCCTCCTTTTTCACAGACTGACTATATTCCTACCCCACCCCCACTCACACATGCGTTTACATCTGCCTGAAGCAGAATGTTCAGTACAGGTAGGTGTCGATTCACAACACGAGGTTATGAAACCCTCGAATATGATTTATTTGTGGTGGCAGCTGAGTTGGTTGTGCAGTCACAAGTTCGTACAGAGACGAAGGCTTTCACGGCCCTCTGCTACTGGGACATAGTCCGCGCACGTGGAACAGAAACGCTCACTCTGAATGTTTTGGTTTGGGGTTTTTTTTTTTGCTTTTGTGTCGTTCTTTTTCAGCGTGTGCACAGAAATGCGTGTTGTCAACACAAGGTAGGAGGAACACAGCAGCTGAGCAGGCTGATGAATTACCCAGCCAGACATTAGGATTTTCACCGTAGCAGTAAAGACACGAGAAGGGAGCGTGGAACGTGGCAGTCAATGGTCAATAGGCAATACTGTGGCCGACCACCACAAATAAATCAACATATATCAGCTAGAATTCACTTAACACTGACTTGCCAATTTATTAGAAGCGCCTAGGCAAAACAAAGAGGTATGGTTCCGCTTTCAATCCCACCGTTGTCAGGAAGTTTGTATGTAAAAAAAAACAAAAAAAACCCAAATTTCTCAGAGGGGGTCCAGTTGAAGTTCTCATGTTCTCCAGTTGGAGTTTATTAAAAACAGCTACGGTTGAATGTTTCACAATGGACATATTGAAAGTTACGTGTCATGTCATCTAAGTGTAACTAATAAATAGGCAAGTGAGTGGATAATGTGATGTTGTAAATAGTAAGAAAACATAATTGATCAAAATAGCTTTTACGAAGCTTTGTGGTTTTCCATTCCATTTTCTATGGGATAGTGTTTTGAAAATCAAAAAATGAATGTGGTCAAGCTCGTGGTGCTCAAACCTATAGTTCATTTTCATTTACAGCAGGAGTTATCATCTTTTTACTTATGCTGAAGCTGTATTCCCACCAGGCAAACTGTGGCAGCGCAGACTCATGAAATTCCATTTTTCATCCAGTCAGATATTCACCTGAACACAAACTCACCAGGTAGCGCCAGCCCCCGCCAGCTAATTTCAAATGCTTTCACCCCCAAGTTACATTCAGCCCTGAACCATCAACCTGCACTAAACACTCTAAATGCACACATACAAAAAATGTTTGAAAAGGGTGATGCCGAGATCCAGAGGACTGACTGTGTCCCCACATCATGATTCTAAGGTTGGTTTGCGGCACAAAAGGAGCTTTGCAGACAATTCCACACGGCAACCAAAACATCCTTGGTGGTGTCAAGTTTTTGACAAATGATGAAACTGCGAGCACGGTATAGAGGAGTGATTTTAAAAAGGTACAAAAGCACATTGTCGACAGTGAAAAGGGGATAAAAACACGGTAGACGCCATTCTGCCTCTGGCCATGAAAAAGTGCCTGTCCAGCTCACGAGACAGGGCTTGCAATAGCAGACCACAACACAGAAGCTGTGATTACAGTGAGTACTGGGATGAACAATCTGATGATTTAGTGCAGGTTGACAGCGTTAGCTTCAGGTGGTCTTATTCAAAGATGACAAAAGACTACGGGGGGGGCTTGGCTCGCCACTGGAAGAAATCCACCAGGCATTAGACCCGGCGTACTGACGCACCATCCGAAGACAACAGGGCCAACAGGCCTTTAAGAAGAGCTGAACGCCTCGCAGAGAGAGAAAAGAAACGCCACACAAAGCCACATCTACTTCAGGTATTTCCCACAGAGGGATACGTTACCATTTCGTTGCCCATCATGCCTCCTGCAGCCTGCTGGCCGTCAAAGCCCAGTCCACCCATGGGGAACTTCTGATTCGCCACTCCAAAGGCCATTTCTAAGAAGACAGAATACTGTTAGGATGCGGCAGCAACACACCATGTATCTGCTTTGACAAGAGATGCCGAGAAGCACGCTCACAACAGGTTTGCATCTTTACGTCATGTAAGTTAAGATTCTTCGTGAAATTGCTTTGCAGACAACAGGAAAAACACTTACCACCCATGCCCAATGGTCCACCAGCATTCATTCTCATTTCCCTGTCCCTCTGCAACAGGAAGCAACCATTAGCATGTCATTGAGTAGTGGCACACGGCTGACAGTCAACACCAGGTGGAACGTACGTCCATGAAGTTGCCCATCCTGTAGTTCTCTTCACGCTGGCGCCGCATCTGCTCTTCCATCTCCCTTTTGCGAAGCATTTCCTCCTCCCGCCTGCGGCGCTCTTCCTCTTGTCTGATCAGAGGTTTACAAAAACAAGAGTCAAATGAACTGCAGGGATCGTCACATGCACACAAGGAAAAACCTCAGGGATTCAAATTAACATGCCTCAGCTGCATCTCCTTCCTCTTCTGCATCTCCTGACTGTGCATTTCCTCCATACGACGCAGTTCCTCCTGCCGCCTCAGTAGATCTGCATGAAAATACAAAACTAACTTTAAAACGCAGCAGATGAACAGGTCATGTCCCAGGAACACATGAACAGCAGCAGAGAACATCTGCCAACAACCAGACATGCCTTGGCGGAGGAGGTTGGCCTGGTGCTCGTGGAAGGCATCTTCCATCTCACTCTCCAGCTTCTCACGGGCCTCGCGCATGTTCTTCTCCACCTGTTGTCTCTGCTGCTTTTCCATTTCATCGAGCGACTTCCATCGCTTGGAGTACTCGTATTCGAAGGTGCCTGGGCGAGCGAAGCGAGGGGGTTCCACACGCTCTCTATTAAACACAATACATGTCATGTTAGGCTTGCGCAGTTACAGCGCCACCCCTTGGCATTAGCATGGCAGTACAATTCTGACAGGTTCACATCTGCCACTTATTGATTCCAGCACGACAGCTGCCTTTCCTGAACCTTAGCAACCCCCTCCCAACACCATCTGTCAGTCGCAAAACAATGACTTTGAACAATGTTAGCATGAATAAAGGAGACATGCTTACGCTTGGTATCTGGGGTTCTTCTGTGCCAGTTTCTCTGGGAGGCCATCTTCATCATCAAACTGCTCCAGGGGCTCCACAACTACAGGTCTCGGTGACCTGACAGGGTTGAAGAAAATCCTCATTAACCGTCGATTGTGGCAGTTTGGGGTAACAGTAAAAACAAGAGAGGCCTCTTACGTGGTTAACAGGAAGACTCCTTCGTTGCACCGGTCAAGAGCCTTTCTGGCTGCAGGTTTGGAAGCAAACTCCACAATACCTTTGCCCGTAGAGCGCCCGCGGTCATCTACGATGACAACGGCCCGTTCAACCATTCCAAACTGTGAGAAGGCTTCTTCCAGCAGTTCGTTGGAAACGAACGGTGACAAGTTTTTCACAGACAGAGCTGCGGAGTGTGTGGCAAACCGAACACGAAGCGGTCTGCCTTTCATTGGTGTGTCATCCAACTCTGCTTTTGCAATTTCTGCAAGAGCACGGGACTCCTGCAAAAAAACAGATATTTGGCTGAATGTTGCATATCACTTTGCAAACAAGACTGCATCCTTATTGCGGGTCTTACCAATCGGATGAATCCAAAACCTTTGCCCTTGTTGATGAAGACCTCACTTGGCTCTCCATATTTTGAGAATAACTTCCTGAACTGGTCCTCTGAGATGTCATTGGGCAAGTTACCGATGAACAGACGACACCGCTGTGTGTATGTCTTCTCACCAGGCTTCAGCAGCATGGACAGGGTTGCTTTAAATTCCTGTTTTGCAGCAAATTAAACACTCCAATTAACAAAAGACTCAATTAACATACACACAAGATTAACCTTGTGTATGGATATTATATAGAGATTCATACATTCTATATTGTATTCCATATGGTCCGGTCTCGGTGTCAGATCAACTGCAACCATTAGGTGACAAAGGAAACAGTTTGCCTGCCCATCCCCCACTAGCTATGAAAACTTGACCTACATCCACTTTCCACGCCGTGAAACTACTGAATACTACTAACACTCATGACCATGACTGGATGTCTCTCTCTCAGATGACACATTGCGACATAATAGCGTGTAGCGCTTTATGACAAACATTTTCGCAATTTTTAGCGAGCGCTGGTCGCACTCAAGATGGCGGACGTCCAACGAGACAAGCCGTGGGTGCGTCTGATTTGAACGCCGGCAGCCGCCGACAAACAACACTACACCGTATGAATGAGAGCACCACCCACCCGTGCTGCCAAGTCATAGTTTGAATTCGCCGGCTGAGTTTGACGCCACAGCTAGCCTAGCTGTTTGCTAACAACGGCGATTGTCAATGAAATGAAACGTACCTTCGAATGGCCGAGCTCGGATGCAGTAGCGTGGCCGCCCGTTGCCGCTTGCTGGTGCTCTCCCTGCTTGAATTTATTCATCTGTGGACCCGCCTTCTGGTTTTGTTGTGGGCCCGTCCTCTGGTTGTGTTGCGGCCCTGTTCTCTGGTTCTGTGGTCCCGTTCTCTGGTTCTGCTGTTGCTGGCCCGTCCTCTGGTTCTGTTGTGGTCCACCCCTCTGGTTCTGCTGAGGTCCCGTCCTCTGGTTCTGTTGAGGACCTGCCCCTTGGTTCTGCTGCGCGCCCGTCCTCTGGTTCTGTTGGGGACCCGCAGTTTGGTTCTGCTGAGGGCCTGTCCTCTGGCCTTGCTGTGGCCCTGTGTCGGGGGTAATTTGCGGAGGCTGCTTCTGCGGTTGCCCGTTAGCATTTCCTCCCGGTGACTTGAGCTGCTGGTTCTGGTTCTTGTTGGCCTGGTTTGGCTGAGGCGATGTGATGTTTGGTTTCGTCGGTGTTGCATCGACGTTTGTCTGTGGCGCAGGGGTTGTCGGTTTCTCCTGCTCCTGCTTCACTACTGGTGGTGGTGGCGTCTGCTGCTGCATCGGGCCTTTCATGGTGAGCGCCGGGCCTGGGCTCGGCGGAGGGATAATTGGTAATCCCTGGTTGTTCTGTTGCTTTTGAGGGGTCGTCTGTTGTCCGTGGTTGGACGATTTGTTGAAGTTGTTATTGTGTCCCCTCCGGTTCTGGTTTTGAAAAGGGTGATTTCTGAAATGAGGGTTTCCGATGAGCCCGCCCCGCATCGGGCCGCCGGGTCCTCCACCTCGACGTGGCTGGAAATTCATTCCCATTCCGCCGCGATTATGATGAAACCGAGACATTTCTGCTTCTTAAACCACCGAGAATTGTGTCTATAAAAATCACAATGCGTGATACCTGGTAAATTGCGACGCAACGATCACCACTGTCGCTTCAAAATGGCGATGGTCGCTTGAATTGAAAAACTCCTTCTTCCTCAGCAAAATTAGACCCGCCCCCGTCAGCTCATTGGTTCGCGACATCTGTGGGCGGGGCTACTGCGACTGCTGTGTTGCGAGCTGGTTATTCAGATTGATTGTACAGATGTGGTGTTGTTTCTGCTAGGCAATTCAGACAAACTTTATGACTGCTATGCCAATGTTTTGTATATTCTTTTATGTACTACTTAATGTAAATCAATAAACAAAGACACCCATACTCGTGTGTACTTTTCCTCTTGTCATTTATTCTGCACACAGGTGTTTTGAAACAAAATCAATGGGAGACAGGTCGTCTCACTTCAACACATTTCTGACTGCTCATCATTTTATAAACACACAAAAAAGGAGGTTGGTGAATGTGACAACAAAACACAATGAAACGTCAATCAGTTAAACACAAAAAACAATTCCAATTACAACATACAACCCAGGAAAAAACACAGTACACAGTGCAACGCTGTCACACATGTTGGAATTAAAAGAATTGGGGGGGGGCAAGGCAGAGAGAACACAGGGCAGCATCTGAGAGTGAGGATTTGACTCGTGCAGACATTCGTTGATTTGTCAACAACAATCAAAGCAGATGTTGTTCCTCCTTTTCCACCATTTGTTTTTTAAATCATGTTAATGAAAAGTGAAGCTAAATTAACATTCACAAAGGAAAAAGAACAACACCTGATACATTTTTATGCATTCAAATCCTCACATTGCTTTTACTGGTTAACCTTTAAAATCTGACCAGTGTATTGGTGAGCATTAATCACGTTTTAATCTGAATCTGACCTTTAATATTCTGTGAGTGGGTTACGTAGTAAGGAGGGAGGCGTGTTTTCTACCATCGGAAATGACTGTTGCAGTTCTCACTTGGGACTTATTGTGTTGTGTTCAAATGATGATGACGATGAAGAGGTGATTCAACTGAGCAAATGAATGGGGGGAAAAAGGGACAAGTTGGTGGGAGAAGCGATGGACAGACAGACGCCGTGCAGTCTGCACACGTTTGTAACCATCTGAACTGTTTGTTGTGGTTCAGGCAGCTGAAACTATCTTTGAGCTTGAGTTTTTTTATATTAAATAAAATCGCACAGGGTGGCAAAAACGTTTAATTTGCTTTCTTTTATTCATTTTTTTCAGTTTGTTACACTCATTAAAAAAAGGAAGCCCCCCACCCTTCATATTTCAATGATCCTCTTTAGTTCCTGATGTGAGAGCAGGACACGTTTTCACAGTTTGGGAACAATCTGAGGCTGTTACGTACACTCCCAGGTGATCCAACCACAGGTGGACTGCTGAGCTCTACGTCCAGGTAGGACGACAGGTGTGACAAGATGTACAGGTGAGACGCTCCGTGCACTTTACATGGAGGTGTGACACTGCACGTACAGATGACGCCTCAGGTACAGGTGTGAGCTCCAGCACTGAGAACCGTCCACTTGTGGTCCGATCCCCCAGGTGAGAAAATGACCGCGAGCCTTCACTGCACCTGAGTCAGACAGCGGGACCACGCTCTGCGAACGCCGCTGGGGTGGGTGAGACACTCGGACTGATCATCACGGACAGATTCACAAACAGCAGGTGTCTTACAAACACAAAGGCGTGATAGCTGCATAGACGTGTCGGAAACGGAAGCAAAATGAGGTAAAAGTGGTGATAGACGGGGATCGGGATGGAGGTGAGAGATGTTTCTTAAATAAACGTGAATGGAATGTTCCATGTGGATCCATGCATGTCCCTCAGAAGGCTACAACATCTTTGTCATGGTTTATCAAATGATCAAATCGTGTGTGTGTGTGTGTGTGTGTGTGTGTGTGTGTGTGAATGAGTGCGTTATCTCATGGCTGTTTCCTGTGGGAGAAGAATGGCAGATCGTGGTGGTGGTTCGGGGGGGGTGTTGAGAGGTCAGTGTCTCATGGGGTCACACTAGGCATGAGGTGAGGTCAGATCCGGGGCAAATACTTCTCGATAAATTCCTTTACATTTGCCATCTCCTGCAAGAAAGAAAACACGTTGTCTTGGCATCACATGCAGCACACTGACACGGTGCAGAGACTTGTTTGTGTTCCAACTCTACCAACATACACGCATACAACTACACTGTAATAACCCCCCCCCCCTAAACTCAGGATTCTCTGAGCGGTCCCAGTCAGATAGCACTGTTCCATGTGACAACGTCCTATCTGCAGCTTTAAAGGATCGACCTGGACTACAGAAAGCTGAGGGGTGATGGAGAGTAAACTGACCCCACACGTGCACGTTCAAGTGTGTGACACGACATCGGTGTTACCTGAGGACAGGACATGTGAGGAAGCCCTGGGTAGGTTTTGAAGGTGATCATCTGAGGGTTGACTATGGATTTGAGTTTCTCTGCCGTCATGTTGCCGAACTGCAATGGGATCATGATGTCCATCTCACCGTGGCACTGCAAGATCGGGATGTTCTTGTGGCCGTTGGCCGCCTGCAGAGCAGAGACATACATGCTTGGACGACATCTCCACACTGGTCAGTGAACACGATACCGCTGACAGGATTCAGATGACCCTTTGTAAGGTGTGTTCATTTGTTAATGCTGCATCTTGTTCCTGACGATACTGGTTCAGCAGAATCAATTCAGTAGAAAGATTCGTTCAAGAGATTCATCCACCAAATCATCAAATTTTCCAAAATGTCATCACCGCATGACGGAGATGAATGCGGAGCAGGATCGCAAACTACTTCCTCGTACACTCCGTTCTTTTGTTTCGTTTGCATTGTAAGTTTTGTTTGTAGTGAGTGATTCGTGTCGGCCGACTCATTAACGGGGAACAAATGATGGATGAGCAGGTTCGTCCGCAGCAGTCAGCTGAGCTGTAAAGATTTGTTCTTTGGAGTAAATCATTCACGTCTTTTGGTGTTTTCTTCTATGATGCTGCTGTTTCAGGCTGCTCTCTACATGCAGCCTGAAAAAGTCCAGCTAGAACTTGAGCTAACCCACTTAAAAGCCCCATGTGACATTTCCTTGTGCTAAAACTGTCGGCGTACCGAGGGGAAAGTCTTGTGAAGTGGTAGCCAGCAGCTGAGAGCCACGACCCCGGCCAACTGATGCTGGCAGGTCAAGGCGGTGTACAAGGACAAGGCTCCACCCTGAGGGAAGAAGCAGGGGTAAGGTTGATCACAGAGGAGCTTTTCCCGGGGAACCCAGTGGGGAACACGGCTGTGAGTCCTACCTGAGAGAAGCCACCCAGCATTATACGGTGCGGGTGGATCCCATTTTTAACCTCATGTTCAATTATGGCCTTGACTGGAGGAGAACAAGAAGGGAGATGTGTTAGTCAGATTATTGGTTTGAATCGTTCATTGACAGCGACATGTTGAACGCAGAAGACGTCTGCTGCACAGAGGGTCTCCTGCAGACTGCGTACGAGTAACAAGGTCCTTCCTTTTGAGTGGGCATACAACAAACAAATAAAAACATTATGAATGAGGGAGCAGTGAAAAGCTGATCAACATAAAGGATTTTTTTCAACATTTTTATGCAGAGACGAAGCATCCATTTTGATCGTGTTTGATCGTGGTCATTTGAATATTCCACCTGTCTCCCTGTCACGTGTGTTCTACCCTTTGACCACATGGGGGAGCTTCAACTCGCCACCTTGTCACCATGTTTCCTGTGGAAGCAAAGGGCCTGACAGGAAGTGTGTCAAGGTGTCAAGTGCAGAAGTCGGCAGAGGAGCCAACAGAACTCTGACGTTATCAACAGCAGAGTGACGGGGAAAGAGCGGCGTGGACTGCC